>JAPQRP010000014.1:5141504-5173155 GCA_037367295.1 Apogon hyalosoma
CAACTACCTAAAAAAAAAATATTATTTACACTCCACTGAGGGGGAATGTCACAGAAGATTATCAGTGAGAAAGCCGAGTGCCATGTCAAAGCAACTTTCTGTAAAGTTGACTGGAAGAACAAGGTGTGTCAGGAAGAGGATGAGAAAAAAAACTAAAAAGAAAAAAAAACAAGTTGGAGAGATTTAGTCGAAGCATAACATACCATTATGCGCAGATAACGACAAAAAATGGAGTCCATCTGCTAAAGACTGATCACTGGAGCTTCTCAAGTCTCGGCAGCATCACAAGCACCAGAATAAGGTTAAAGAGAATGAAGACTAAAGTGTGTGTGTAGACAATAGCTCTACTTAGACTGAGTAATCTTATAGAGCGGTTTAATGAAGGACACTCAGCTCATTAACTCAAATAAGAGTATATCAGCGTCTAATGAACAATCAATGCAAAGAGACACTTATTGTGCTGGAACAAATAACTGATTACTTAGTACGTCTCCTCTTCTTTTCTACAACCGCATGTTCTGTAGTTTCACCTTTTACAACAACAAAACTGCAAATACCACTTAATAAAAGAAAAACGCATCACGGTAACTAATCAAGAAATAACTGGCATCTTTTGTAAATGATATTTGTTTGCTCCAGCTTCAGGTTTATCTACATTTATCTAATTCAATCTGGGTAGACCTTTGTGTACTGTACATACAAAAGGTCAGGTGATGCTCAGTGTGCACAGCTAGATCATTGTGGAGGAAGAGGAAGAACCACACATGAATACTTTTTTCTGGATTTTTTTTTTTTATACATCTCCCTATAGAGTTGTTTTGGTTGTTTTTACATCCTAAAGTGTAACATACAGTCCCCTAAAGCAGTAATTTTTCTCTCTATTTATGCTTCTTAAGTGATTTACCACCATTTATTATAATATTCCTTCTTTATTTTGCATTATTTTAGTAAAAATCATGTTTTTTCCTATATTTAATTTACCGATCATGTAGATGTTCATTAAAGTTCTAATTAAAGTTGCGGGTTATTATATCAAAAACAAAGACAACTGAAAAAAAAGTGACTCTTTCAGCAGATCTATCATTAATTGAACATAAACCAAGTGTGTCCATCCACTGTCACTGATACAGCTCCACTGATTTTACAGGTGAATCAATGTTGTAGAAGATGACAGTGTTTCCATGGTAACTACGGAGCCTCTGAACATCCAAATGGGTCATATCTGATGACTGACTTTATTTTACATCAATCATTTACATGGATTGACAGGATTAGTGGATCAACAGGTGTGAACCCTTTAAACCCTGAGCCTGAAATGTTTTTTTCTTATTTTGACTAACTAAAAGGTTAGAAAATATACTGGGAGTGAGTCCATTTGTGCATTTTTCCAGAAAACTTTTTTCCAGATCTTTCAAAATCTAGCAGTCATTTACATTTTACTGCATGTTATAATACTGTTTAAATGTCTTCTTCTCCAGCCACTAGTACACTCATGAGTGAAATTACAATAATGACTCAATAAAACCTATAAAGTGCAACGTCTCAGGTTTCAGAAACCACTGGAATTTTTCCAACTGCACAAACAGTGAAAGAGTTACAGCCATCCAAACTTACGCACAGGGTGTGTCAGCAATGGCACATCAGGTTTTAAAGAGTTTAAACAGTTTAGATCAGTAGGTCGACAGTGGATGTTTGGGTCTTTATGGGTTAAAGGCCCATTTACATTCTACTTAAAGATGAAAACGAACACAGACGAAGCGTTCTGTCTGTTCTCTGCATTCATTATGTCTGGATTTCTGTCCATCCCCTGGGAGTTTGCGGATTTGAACCCTAACGGAGAATACGTAGCAGTACCACGTGTATGTTGAGATTTGAAGAGAATAATAATTTCCGGAAATGGCGGAACATTTCAAAGAGCGATTGTGTGAGTTAGTGAAAAACTACCAACATATTTGTGACAACTACTCTTCTCAATATCAGTGTTAGTAACTGTCTTCTTTAGTGCTGACACGATTAGTCCATTTGCTTGTGATATTTTATAAATTAGGACAGTGGATTTACTCCTCACACCAAATGAGATGAGCTGAAATTTGTGACTACTTGCACACTTGTAACGCACCAGTCTGCGACATTCTGAAATCCAGCCAGTTTACATCAACTCAACTGGGCATTACGGTGCACTGTTTCCATAACAATTACTCTGCACTTCAAACTTAACCAGTGGCTTTCTATGTTTTTGTGAGATAATATAATTTGTAGTGACTTCAAAATATGTGAGGATACCAATTGTGAGTTAGTTGATATAGTTGCTTGTCTACTGGTTAAAAAAACAGTGAAAACATGAGAATTTCTCTAGTTTAGTGGAATTAGTGTCACCTCTAAGCTTTAAAGCAACAACTACCGAGACGGTATTTATGCAGCGTTATTCCCAGTCATTTTTCTGGTGAAACCCTGAGAAAAACATGTTCACAAAGGGTGAAGGTTGGACGGTTAGTACAGTCTTAAATTCTAAAACCAGTTGCAGGTAACACCATCAACCAGCTCCACTCAAGCCAGTTCACATGGCTTCAACTTCATCCCCCAGAGTCCAATAATAGTTCTGCCTCATCACGAATCTTTGGTCTTGGATAAGGTGTTTTATATAAATCTATGTAATACTGATACTAATAAATACTAATATATTTTTGCTAACTTTGTTGGCTTTGACAGGACCCAACCATTAACCACTTTTATCTCTGAAAATGGACGATCCAGTCTGTAAAAGCCTTTAATAACTGTAGCCCTAAGTGCTTTGTTGGCTACTGCTTTTTAAAAAGTGCCATCAATCTCCTTGTTTTTCATACAAACACTGTATATGGGAGTAAAACAGTCCATCCTACTTGTCCTATGTCGTATGTAGGCTGGCTATTAAATCGAGAGGCCTTTTCAGGCACATTAGCGTCCACAGCTCCATTCATTAGGCCAATCAGTTAGGTGATGAGGGCTAGAGGCAGCAAAAATGAATAATAACAATAATATGAGTGTGTTTGTGCATGTGTGTGCGCAACACAATGGGACACAGATGTGACTTCAGCTGTGTAATTGCACCAGGAATCGTTAAATATTTAGCCTAAATGAGTTGGATTCAGTATTACAAGCATTTATCCTCTACTTGCATTCACAGTACATACACACACACACACACACACGTCCGGGAGTGTGACTTTCTGCTGATTTGAGTTATTAGCAGTTGGAGTGAGCCGAGCGTCAGTGAGCAGGGGGAAAAACACACAAAACCTTCACACACACACACCCTCTTGTGAGTCTCAAACACACACATACACAAGTCCGGGGCAAAGTCATAGAGGAAAACAGATGGCATGAGGCTGGCTAGGTCAGAGAGTAGATTTGCTGTAAACAAGTTGATCTATAATAGATCATTAGCTGGATGTGATTAGCTCCTCTGCAGACTGCTGTGCCAAAATCACTGCTAACTGATAAAGCTAACACTGACAACAAACACTAGCTGCAGCTTTGCAACAATATCAACGGGGCTGCATTTGAAATCTCAGTTTGTCTTACTCCTGAAATTCCCCATTTCATGCCAGTGTCAACATCCCAGCCTTTGATTTTTTTGTGTCGTAACGGAGCTGCAGCACAAGACTACACACCTAATGTGAAACGCAAACCGTGACAGCAGAGATCTCCTACATCACAGGTGTCAAACATGCGGCCCAGGTTCCAAATCCAGCCCGCCAATGGGTCTAATCCTGCCCGTGGGATGAATTTGTGAAATGCAAAAATTACACTGAAGATATGAACAATTAATGGTGTCAGAATCATTTTAATTTTGGCTCCACATACAGACGTATGGGTCCGATCAAGCGAAAGTGAACATCAACATGAAAAGGTTTTCATCATTTATCAAGTGGGCTCATTTTTTTAGCTAAAGATCTCTATTTTATGGAACTGTTATCCTTTTTAAAATATCACTTGCACAAAAAAGGTTACAGCCAATTTTATCGACCATAGCCATAGCTCAAATTTGATGCTAAAAATTCTATCTAAAAAATGAAAATATATTCAATCTGTTAATTATATAGATGATTGTTGAAGTTTAAAGTATTAGATTTTCATTATTTTGTGAATGTTATGGATATTTATGAGTTTGGACATTTGTGAGGTACCTCAAAGGCACTTTCCATGTGTTACCACAAAAATACCTATTCTTTATTTTCAAGTTATTTTCAAGCATCCAAATGTGAAAGAATGCACAATGTGAATATCTATGTGCCTGGACATGTCAATGGAAAATTATAAAACGCAATAAATTAATAAATATTTAAAAAAATAATCCATGAGTCTGATGCTCCTGTCCTACATCCTCTGCTTCCACACCAATCATCTGCACGTGTCATTAGGAAAGCGAGTCCACGGAGTACCATGCCCCCTCTGGCCTCGGCCTGGACACCCCCCTCCAATCCACCCCCAATCCACCCCCAGTTTCTGCTGCCAGACCACAGCAGGAGAATCAGGTCAGGTTACCTCCTGACCGTCTCGCTCCATTAAGAGCTAATGGCTGGTGTGATGATGACACAGAGGGCAACACAGTCTGTGTGATTAACAGAGGGAGAGGAACCAGAGGACAAGATCTGAGGATGTGATGACCGAGCGTAGCCTCTATAAGTCACACACACCTACGCTAAGAAAACAATCCACAAACCGGCCTTATCCTAACTGAAGCATGCTCTTTTGCTTCAGCGAACTGACAAATCACTTTGGAGAGGTGCCATCATTCAAAGTGAAAAGGTAGAGCAATGGATCATCTAAAGGAATTAAGATTCCAATGTGCAACTTAAGGAGAAAACTCAACATCCGTGCAGTTAAATGAAAAGCAGACGGGCACAGTGAGAGCGATTTCTCCTTAAGCCTTCTCTCGGCAGTTCTCTCATCGTAATTACAATCAAATGGGGTTTGTGTGTGCAGGAGTATGTGGAGGGGTGTATTGTTAATTGAATATAATCAGATGAAGAGCTGTTGTCGTGCTCAGATGGGTGGGGAGGTGGGGGGCGTTGAATCAAGGTCGAGGCTGATGAGATATGATCAAATCAGCTCAAGTGACCGAATCCCGCCGGGCAGAACGTTGAAACGCTCTGATCTGATCTGCAGGCTACAGTCTGACAGAGATAATCTGACTTTATTCAGCATACTGTATGTTTACTGCAAATTTGAATACATTAATGTATCACTCAAGTCCAGGGGAATGCATAATAAATACAGGGGTTGGGCAAAGTAGGAATCACCTCTAAAGTCCTCTGAAATCAAGTTCAGCAGCTCTGAATAAATCTTAATAAAGTTGAGGTCATACAGTTTTAATACATCAAACTTTAACGTTTCATGTAAATGTATTATCTATTGGATCAGTTACTTTATATTGATGAGGTAAAATAACAGAATAATAGCCTCAGAGGTTCACCAGGTTCACTTTTGGCCTCCCTTTGTCATTGTAGGAAACTACTGAAAACAGATTTTTGAAAAAGAAATATGTCCACTTCCTCTACTTGTCTGGTTTGATATATTTCCAAATATGAAAGTAGCACGATCATGTTCCACAGCGGTACACAAATGTAGATATCACGGGACAACACATCCATCAAATAGTCGAAAAAGGACATTATTTAGGTGTGACATTCAAGAGCGGCTTTGTCAGTACAATGCCATAGATTTTGATGTAAGAACTGAAGTGATTTTGGTTATTATCAAGAAAACATGGAAAATGGATAGATATCAGCTCTGAAATTAAACTACTATGAGCTATTTTTGTTGAACCAGGCAATAAAATGAACAAGAAATTGAAGAAAACAAGGGTGGTCAAATAATTTTTTCCACAACTGTATCATAAAAGTAGTTCCACCAGCTAAAAAAAAAACAAAACTTAAATTAATTGAAATAAATGATCACTGTGACACAGATTTGACCTTTTAGCGGCATGTGCTCGAGTCAGATGAGACATTAAAAAACTGTCATAATGATCGTAATGAGGCGGAGAACACCAACCAAAGCAAAGAGAGAAAGATCCAAATTAACTCCTCATTCAAGTCATAATTAAACGCTAAAAGTCAGCTACCGAGTAAAGACCAAAGTTCCGTGTCCATTTCCAGGTCAAGATGCTCCATCTCAGTGTTTTGTGGCTGAAATGATCAAAATAAAATCAGGTGAGAACAAAACAAAGAGCTGATTCTTTTCCATCAACACATGGTTTCTGCAGGTATCAGCAAATCTGAGTTAATGCCCTTTTTAATGCCACTTTAAACAAATTTAATGCCCATGTCCAATTGCAGATACAGTTTTACACGACCGTTTACCATCCACAGGCTTTAACCAGGTTCTGAATAGTTCCCCCTCCGATCACTTCTGTTCAAAGTTGCATTTTCCCATTTTTCCCACATTTGCTAATATACCCTCCACAGCTCACAGCATGTTGCATTCCAAGCATCCGGTGTTGTGACTTTGTGTACCGGCCATAAACAATAGTCAATTAAAGGGTCCGGCCTGTCAATCATTACACTATACTTCCAATCAAAAATTATTAAAAACGTTTATATAATCAAAATAAATTGTGAATAACAATGCTTTTTTCTCATCAAGTGTATTTAATTTTTTAATGCTTCTCAACATCAAATTTAATGCTTTTTAATGCCATTCAAGGCCTTAATTTTCACAAAATCTATTTAGTGACTTTTAATGTTTTTAATGACCCGGATAAACCCTACAACAGATCCAAAAGCACAGTCCAAAGTCACAGATGTCACTAAATGAGTGACTCAAATCCATGTTATTTGTCTGTGGTTTCCTTAACACTTTATCAGGCAAGTGACTATTTATGGTCGTTTCCGTACACATTACAAGACAGTGACAGCAACAGTTCCAGTGAGGACAGTGAGGCTACAATCTCAGGTCCAATGTGGTCTACAGGGTCTGGAAGGTCCACCTCTGCATGGACAGTGAGGACTGGACTGCTTTGTTAGGTACCAGGAAGTAATGGTATTAATTAACGATGTCCCGAGCTGGATTTTTTTGCTTCTGATCTGATTTTTTTGGGATTAGTTTTGCCGATACCGATCCAATACCAATGAAACTTTGATTTAAATTTGGAGTATTTATTTATAGATTATTATGTTATTATTTTACTTGAGATTACAGTTGGGCTGAATGTGGAACCTGAACTAAAACAGCTAGCTTTGGTGCAATTTTTGCACTTTCCAAAGTCATACTGTGGGCCAAATTAGAACCTGTGGCAGGCCGGTTTTGGCCCGCGGGCCGTATGTCTGCCATCCCTGCTGTAGCACGGTAATGGACAGGTCCGTCCAGAGGTTATATGGGGGTGCGTTCCGTGCTGTACATTTGTGATGCGTGGATCAGCAGGTAACTTGCAAATCAGGTTGGAGCGGGTCAAATAATTCCACAAAAGCCCCACAGGTTGAAAAAAAAAACCTGACTCAAGCATCACCACCATGCATACGTCATAGTGAGTACTTGCAGACCCTAAAGTGAAGGTGAAACTTATCGAGGCTTTACTAATTCCTCTAAGTCTCCCGCTATTGTGAAGCTTTTCCCTATCTACAGAAATTTTAATTTTAGCGGGCAGTGCATTTGTCCTGCCCCGCCCCATAACCAGGCCCAGATCTCTTGACTGAATCCGATCCGATCTTCTAAAAAATGCCAGATCAGCAGCTGATACAGATACCAATACCAGATCAAGACATCCCTAGCACTAATGTAAGTAATGATGTTCAAAGGGATAATGTGTATGTTGACAGGTGTCTGGATCAGCACGTATGTCATTGTAATCCTCTAAAAGTGATATTCTAATGTTCTAAAATACATGCTCCTTTCATAGCACATGTGTTTTTCTTGTATTTTTTTAAATTTACTTCTTGGATTTTTTTTTGCCACTTAAAGGAAAAGAAACCAAATATTGTAACTTCATTAATTAATTCAGTTATTCTCGTACGTTACGTATTAATAGTAGGATGAGGGTATCAGAAGTTTGTAAGACTGACAGCATCTTGATTTAAAGGACTAAACAACGAGCGAATAATATTTAGAGTAATAACAATGTTTTGACAAAACCAATGACAGAAAATGAAAAATGAAGTGAAGCAAACAATATTTTGATTATCACTGTTCCATTCAATTTTTTCAGCAATTTAGTTTCAGACAATCAAATATAAAATGCTCAGTATCTGTGGAACTGGAGGGCTTTAACACAGGAAAGAGTTAAAGAATAAAAGGTTAAGCATTTGGGGGGAAAAAAAATCAATTTATCACACAACAGAAGAAAAATAATGGCTGGCTCCAGGTGAACTATGGCTGACTCTAAAGAACCCATGCACGATTTCTAATTAATGTTCCCAAGTGTGAGCCGGGCATGTTGAACACACTCCATCTCCACAGGTAAGGGTGTACAGATCATGATTAGAATGTGAAGAGGGCATAGATTATGATTAGGCTGCATTCACGTGACATTTTCTAATCAGTGCACTTGAACCTCATGCTCTTGCTCATCACTAGCCATTCAGACAGTCATCGGAGTTACGTGACTATTCAGATGTCAATCAAACTCGGCTCACCCCGGTGGCGGACGAGGCGAATGGAGGTGAGGGAGCGCCGTGTCACCGCGCGTCAAAGGCTAATCAGCACGTCTGTTCCTCGCAATCACGTCCCATTCACCCAAATTTTCCGGCAGTGGGTTAGTACGATTTAAGTACTGCTTTATTGTCGGCTGTCAGAGGAGATGACATCTGACATGTAATAACTGACTTCAGACAAATGAGCAAACGCAACACAGAGTCCTCCGCCAGCCCACGCAAATATAATCTCGAGCAACACTAGTTTATCTTTTCTCTGAAGCAGTGGTTCCCAGCCTTTGTTGGCTTGTGATCCCATTTTAACATCACAAATTTCTGGCAAAACGGAGACATTTTTTTTGCTCAAATTAATTTGTTTTTGATCATGTAATAGTGTGCTATACTGTGTTGCCAATTAACTTTAATTTAAGACAACATTTAGGCCATATAATGTAAATTATCATGGACGGAGGCAGAAAAGTCAGGTGTAGATTACTACACATTAAAATTAACGTTTATTTGCAACATAGTATAGCAAACTATTACATAATCAAAAAAAAATTTAATTTGAGCAAAAAAATGTCTCTGTTTTGAATGTCTGGGGTTGCCAGAAATTTGTGATGTTAAAATGGGATCACAAGCCAAAAAAGGTTGGAAACCACTGCTGTACTGTAACATATTAGAAATGTCATATTATAACCATTAACTGACTGTTGTCTAAGTCAGGAAATAATGTGTAACACTGCTAATTAATCATTTAAATCAATATTAACCCATCCAGTGCTACTTTTGTGGCAGTTCCCAAATGAATTTCTCTCTCTATTTAACCTTTCTTACGTTATTTACCACTATTTATTGTAATATGATCCTTTTTATTTTGCCTTTTTTCAGTGTAAATCATGCACTTTTCTATATGTAATTTACTGATCATGTATTTGTTCATAAAAGCTCAGATTAAAGTTGAGTGTTACAATATAAGAAACAGAGAAAACTGAAGAAAAAGTTAGTTTTTTCAGGAAAGATATCAATAACTGAACCTAAAAACAAGTGTCTCCATTCACTGTCGTTGATCAAAGCCCATGGGTTTTACTGGTGGATCAATGCTGTAGAAGATGACGGTGTTCCCATGTTCACTACAGAGCCTCTGAACATCCAAATGGGTCATGTTACTGTATCTATATGCGCATCAAGCAGCAAAAACCTTCATGATTGAGTACTTTCGCCTTAATTATCTTGTGCTGCAATGTGACTACTGTCCATGCACACATCACAGTATGACACTGTACGATGCACTTTGAAGCCCTAATACGGCACGATACTGTAGCTTTGCTAATTTATTTAATAAGGCCAATGGTTCACTGTTTAACCATGAAAGCCAGCAAACACAGACCACTTATTTTACTTTAGGGTTTCTGCATTAGCAACACAACAACACCACCTTTCCCCTCAGTCATGATTCTCAGAATATTAAGATAAAAACTTGACTTATATGATCAAAGCTTAAATGAAGTAGCGAAATAAAAACCATATGGGCTTACCCTGTTACTTTATTCATTGAAGCCCCCTGCTTATAAATTCAACCCTTCATCTTATGTATGACATATATGCAAGAATCAAAGCACATCATGCACATCTGTGCAATCTGCAAAGTGAAGCGTGTAAATGCTTCCTTACACGGTGTCCAATTAAATAAGGTGATTATTCAAAGAGCTTATGACAAATGTTCCTGACCACAGATCCACTTTGAATATCATAACATACGCTTTTTTCAGCTTCGCGATGACATGAGGGAAAAAAGAGATGGATGATGGGAGAAAGCACCAAATCAAGCAGTTGACATTTCAGAGTGAGATCAGCTGGGATACCTTTCCATTTACATTCCAGCAGCCAGAGCCTGCACTGAGGTTTGTGGACATCTTGTAGACGAGGTAATTAAAAAGAGCTAATTAAAGGGAGATGGAGGAAATCATTCCTTTTATTTCCATTAAATTTCCCATGAAATTAGATTTCTCGTTTGGCTGCATGAGATAGAAGGTTACGAGTTTATGTCGGGTATTTTTTTTTCCTCTCTCTGCTCAAATACAAGGTCTGGGGCGAGTTTTGTGCATGTGTGTTCACGCACATTGAATGAGGAGTGGCAGTCCACTTATGAGAAAACGTTATGCTCTTTGAGTTTAATTCCCCATCTTGAGGACATCAATGTGAAGAGAGGGCACAAACACACATATATGCATGACGTTCCCCATTAAAAGTAAAGCTGCATGCGGCTGAGGAAAGAGAATTGTGGAAGATGGTTCTTCAGTCGAGTTTCATTTCTGCAGAGCCAGAATCAGGACTGTACTGTGCAACCTGTTGGACAAAAACTGCCATGGAAACAGGAAACAGCAGCCAACATATGCAGCATGAGTATATATTATATGTTAATGGCGTGACGGTTCTGACAGCCTGCCTAACAGCTCCTGTGTACCAAGGGGACGTGTGGGAGTGATGGCTGGGGCTAATGTATGATCCCAAAGGGTTGTGAGTGGGAAAGGAGTGACAGTTCTGGTAGCAGCAAATGGGCAATGTGTGGAGGTAAAACACTACATCTGTTAATAAGAGAGAGGAGAGAGATAGAGGACAAAGTGCCCTGAAATAGGAAAAACAGGAAAGGCTCAGGAGTTCAAAATCACATTAGCAACAACATAAAACACTCTCCTCTTTGGACTAATACCAATTTTTACAATAATAATTAGGTTAATGTCCGATACCAATGTGATGTTTTCATCTTATTTTATTTTTGTTGCTATTTATTCCCCCCTTTTGTGCTAAAAAAAAAAAAACAAAAAACATTCCTCCCACATCTTTAGGTGACCTCAAACGCAATCAAAATATACAGCAGTAGAAGCTGTTTACATGGAGAATGCATGACATTAATATATGCATTCTTCAGTCAACCTGCACTATCTTTGTGTCAAAATAAGATTAGAAGATAAGGAGTGAAATGGAGGCATGTCTAAAAAAAGATAAATATTGTGGTGTTTATGCATATCCAAAAAATAGCTGATATCCAGGTTTTGCATGAGCTTTTCTCCTGGATTCTCCTGGTCTCATGGATGCAGCCTTGGAAACTGCTGGCTAGTTGGTTTGTGTAGCACACAGAGTGGACAATAAACAAATAAGAGGCAATGTATATATGTCCAGATTAGAGGTGGGCGATATATACTGCCAACAATAATATCGAATATGTTGATTTGACGATTTACAATTTTACATTATTGAGTATTCATACTGTCTGAAAAAGAAAACAAACGGACGGTGCTTAGACAGTAAAGGAGAGGTGCATGAAAGTCTTCATTGGCTGAATGCGTGCCTCAGAAGCCAATCAGCAGACAGGATTCAGGCTCGTGGTGACTCCTCAGCACCCAAAACACAACATCGCATCACATGGACGAAATATGCCGGAGTCTCCGTCTCAGCAGCTGATTTCATAGCAAGACGTGGGTCCACATCATTAGCCTGGAAATGGTTCGGTTTTGACAAGGCTGATGTCGGTCAAAATAACATTATATGCAAGCTGGGGCACCGTAAAGGGGGAGGGGGTGGTTTGACAAATTTATATGGAGGGGGTCCAGTGGAAACAGGTTAGAAGTTGTGAAAATTTCGTGTAAGATCCACTGTATGATAGAGGAACAGAAGCCGGGAGTCGGACGATGAAAGTATGTTAGGTTTCACTTTCGCTTCACCCCAGCATTAGTTACGTTAGTTATGGACCGCACACCCCCGTATACAACTGTTTCATCCATCACTAGCTGGGTTTCCATTACAGTTTTCTGTAAAATAAAAGTGATATTTCTACAATTTCAACAAAGTATCATTAATAGTAGTATTATTAATAGATGTTTCCATTCAACAGTGTTTGGCTTTCACTCTGAGGATGTGCCTGATCATCCCAAAGCAAAGTCCTCATTTATGGCAGCGGCCACGCATACTGGATTTCTGGGAGAGAATTGTTCAGAATTCACCAAGTTGTGGATCCAGAATTGTTAAATGACCTGGGCAACATTTAATGCACTGTAATGTTATTGAACCTCTCGTGGCACCGGACCTGTCATGCCCGTGACAAGCGAAAATGTGTAAAATGTGTTTCCATTACACGAGTCACTTTTCAACTGGACATCTGCGCAAAACTTTATCGATATTAACTAAATGTCGAAAAAACAGAAGTGTGTAATGTCAGTTTTTTTCATTAAATCACAAATGCAATGATTTGTTTATTTATCGCGAGATGACAAGAGAAGTCATTCCATAAACATGGCGACGAACGTAAATATCGTGCTGATTTACAGATATATTCATTATTATTATTATTATTATTATTATATATTACCCCTCTATCCTATACTAAATTAAAAAAATGATTGGGTTTCCTGGTGTGTCCACACATACGTGTAATGTTTCTTTTAGAACTCTTCTTCTTCACTTGTTGTAATGTCCTTCAAAATCTGTTTTTTTTTTGTTTTTTTTTTAATTCATGTGACTCTAGTTGTGGAAAATGTCTTTCCATTGCAGTTCTGTGTGATATATCAATTGCCCTACGCTTGAAAAACCACCTCTTACCAGCGCAAAAATTTTTCATCGAAAAACGAGTTTTGGCGAAATTGTCATTTTGCCATTAGGTAAATTTTTATGTGCAAGTTATATTCATGCAATTTGAGGGTCAATGGAACTACTTTTGTGTAGTACTTCTATATTGAAATGTCTCAAAAACCACCTTGTAAGAGCAAAAAACTTTGCTATCTTTGACAATTTTTGCGACATTTCGGTGTTTCCATTTCCAGTTTTCCACATACACATATTGGGTTTTTTTCCAACAGATGAAACAGAGACACTAGAGTGTGTTTCCATCCAGCTGTTTTCATTCTCATTTTCAAGATAAAAATGTGAAATATTGCAAAGACGTTGAAGTTTTTACACTCTGGAGAGGTGGAAAATTCAGTGTAATGATACGAAGTACATGCGAGTAAGTGTGAAGTGAACAGGTTTAGCAAAAAATTATGTTTGTATGTGCGGATCAGTGAGAAGACTGAAACATTCCCTGATGTAACAGAAGAAACAATGCCAAATTAGATGGGAAAGAGTGACAAAATGCTGCCATGTAGAATAAAGTGCAGAAATTTGACAGCCTGTATGTGGAGGGGTCTGAAATAACATTCAACATGATCCAGGAGGAGCTAAAGCAAGGTTCTGTTTTTTTAATAATAAATAAGGCACTAAGATCCTCAATCAAAGCTTAGGTTGTGTTATTCCATGAAACACTATATACAGTAGTGGAAAAAATTATTAGACCATCAAAAGTCATCAAAAACAATGGTTATGCAATCAAGTACTAACTCCTTTGTGTATCCTGTGACTAAAACAGACAGAAACGAAAACATGGAATAAAAAGCACAATGACTTAGATATTGATGGAAGAACTGAAGTGATTTTGGTTATTATCAAGAAAACATGGAAAATGGATAGATATCAGCTCTGAAATTAAACTACTATGAGCCATTTTTGTTGTTATCATTATATTTGTCCAAACAAATGTACCTTTAGTTGTATCAGGCATTATAATGAACAAGAAACTAAAGAAAACAAGGGTGGTCGAATAATTTTTTCCGCAACTATACAAATTGCAATCATGATGATGATGATGATTAATGAAATGGAAATGCACATTAATTCCAATGTCCTTCTACTTTCTGGAAATTTGTATTGGAAATTGCATATAATCCCAGCCACAGTATAAGCTTAAATTAAATGTTGTGGCCAAAAACCTTTTAATACTACACCATCATAGCTAATGTTCAAGGTTCACCAAGATACATACTGAAAGAGGAGATCTACTCCAACACAAAATGAACATTATTCCAGCTCTTCCAGCTGTTGGAGAAACTGTGGATCTTAGGCAGTAAAACATTTCCACCTATTCTGGAATGTAATTCATTTAGACATGAAGAAAATCTTAAGAGTGCAGACAATTTTCAACTGGGATGAGTTGCTTTTTGGTTATATTTACTCACTGGACACAAATAAGGACACTAAATGTTTGTTTGGAATGTTGAGTATAGTTGCTTGGAAATGTATTACTTAAAAATGGTTAAATGTAAATGCCCCAACCCTGGAAGACCGGTATCAAATTGTTTACGCGGTTTTTGTGATGGAGCAAATCACATTTTCCAACAGACTTCAAAATGATAAATTTGATAAAATATGGGAAAAATGGAGGACATACATCTTAATATGACAACCCAACTTTGTGTAAATCTTTTTATTTTTTAATCTATATATTTCCCTGTATATTGTTATTGCATTTCATTTGATTATGTACACCCTTCTTTAAATGCTTTTTTTTTCTTTACAAAACCTTCTTGAAAAATAAATTATTAAAAAAAAAAAAAAAAAAAAAAGAGTACATCTGTTGGTATCTGAGGGGTGAAGGAAAGCTGGAAAATTGATGTTAAGTGTTCTCTAAAGTGAGGGGGTCGGGCCAAAATCAGTGTGACACCGGTGGAGGGGAGGCAGAAGCTGTGATGTCTGCCCACTTGGCTGTGCCATTAACAAAGTAGTGGGGTATCTGACAGGTCATTGACTCCAACCATAACGCCTCCAGCTGTCATGGGAAAGTCGAAGCGAGTAAGGCTCTAGGGCAAACGCACACACACACACAGCAGAGGCCTGGGTCACAGAGGTGAGCTTTGTATAGTATAATGGACTGAACCGCGACCTGCGCTGGACTCTTTTATCCCACAGTCCTTTGTGTCGGGGTGTGTACGGTGTATACGTGGTCACACCTAAGCCAACACCCCGCGGCCTTCTCTGCTTTCATCAGATTGATATTAATATTCATGAGGAGGCTGGTGGCCGGTGTCTCGACACGGGGGGCTAACGAACGGAGCGTGTGCATGTATATCTGCTTGGCGTGTTGCTGAAGTGTAATCAAATCACAGCCGCCCTCTCATCTCCGCCCTCATCAACCACCAGTGGCGTTCCCTTTCCCTACACGCTAATGCTAACATGCTACATGTCTGCCTGCGGTTCAGCTCAGATGTGTGTGTGTGTGTGTGTGTGTGTGTGCGTGTGCGTGTGTGTGTGTGTGCGTGGTGAATAATAGTCAGAGGCTGTCCCAGATAAAGAGGTCTGGACTCGCGGCTAAGCTAACCACTAGGCGTACAAATAGCTTGCCATTATCTCTCATTAGCATCCGTGGCTAACACAGGACCCATGCTGTGCGGTGGAGGGCCCTCACAATAGGACCACTCCTGTATGATTGATGGTGTAACAGTGTCAGCCCACAATAACGGAACAAAACAGAAAAGCACTAAAGATAGAATCTGTCGGCTGAGGCGCAGTAATAAAAACGTAGACAAACAAAAGGAAGTCAGACTAATCAAGAATGCCAGGCACAGCTCGTTAATCTACGAGGGCCAGCAGCGTTTGGGAGCCCGCAGATAAGTTGGATGACTGGCACATTGTGAAGATCACGTGCGCATCCCATTCCATCTGATATCTTTTCATCGGGAGCAAAAACAAAAGGGTAAAAATGAGAGACAGGATGAGAAGGGGGGGGGCACAAAGGTAAATAGGACAGCTTGGTTTTGTGGTTGAAGCCTTTGCGCGGCGGAGTTCCCACAAGAACACTGAGAGCCAGGTTAAGTTTCCACTCAAAGAATCTGATCGAGTGCCGGAGCTGGGTCTGATCTGTGGCACTTCATCATTGCTCTGAGGATGAAGAAAGAAAGCAGGTTTATGTCGGAGAAAATGAGTCATTAAAACCCGTGACTCGCCCTCTTTTGCACAAGTACGATGCACAATTTATGATTAGAATTCCTGTCATCCCAGAAAACGAAGCCTCTTTTTTCTGTGATTGCGAAAACATTTTATTTTCTCCCTCTGATGAAGACTCCCACTGAGTTTACACATCTATTATTTACTTCTGTCCTCTTTTTCATAAAGAGTATTTTGCCAAACTTGCAACCCTACATGCACACACACACACACACACACACACATACACACTCCATTGTTCATACAGCTTAAATCACCAGTTGTTATTGTATGGAACAGGATTGGCTGAATATTCCATTTCCATTTCATTTGGCCTTCTTGCTGACTAAGTGTTGGTAATTCATCATTCGTCCTGGCCCAGGGCTTATGAATATGGATTTCGGGCAGTTTATTAGCACATCTTAGAAATGCATTATGGAAAATTAGCAAGAGAAATTAAATTGGTTCTTTATAGAAATATGGCCATTGTCTGTGTGTGTATAAAACGCTGTCAACTTTAACTGCCGCCACCTCTTTTGTGACATTATATCAGTGCACTTTTAAAGAACATCCCCCTGCACAAGGCCTCGTCGTGGCTTTAACTGTGAGCCCCTGTCTTCTATTCCGTCTAATACAACAGAGAGAAGAGGATTCAGCTGATGCGTGATTAAAAGGGATGCACTTATTGTTAAAATTCTGTCCTGATACAGACGCTTAAAATAACACTTTAACTAATAGATATAGATACTAACAGAGCTGCTTTGTTTGTTTTTGTAGTCATGTCATTTGCTATACTCTAAAGGCAATCAGCGCACACAGTGTCGGATATCAGAGTCCTCCTATATATTCACTTCATGGGCCAGAACCAGAACCAGTTACCCTTAGATGTTAGGCAGGCTCAGTCTCTGCCAGTATTTAAATCACATCTAAAATTGCACTTCTACTCGTTGGCTTTTAATCAATGAGTGAGATGGGGGTTTTTTTTAGATTTCCTGTTGTTTTTACCAGATTATAATTTGTCTTTGTTTTTATGATGGGTGTATTTTGTTGCTCTTAGCCTGCTTTGCATCCTGTGTTGGCTAGCTGTAAAGTTTTTAAAGCGCTTTTTAAATAAAGTTGGTCTGGTCTGGTCTGGTATGGTATATCTATGGCAACCAGTTACCGTGAATATTAACTTTCACTTCTGCTGGCGTGCATACCGCTTCATCTCATGATATTCTTGCTTTGGTGAGTTATCTACTGTTTTTCTCACCCCATGAGAAAACAGATGTTTGGTCTGGTGTTGTGGAGAATCTAAGCACAATCTAAGAAAGTATGGAGCATATTCTGCGATAAACACACAGTCATGCACAAAGCATCTTGGTGTCATAACTAATTTGTTCATTATCTGATATCAGATCTGCGTGTGGAAATGACATTTACATCTTTACTAAAGATGAAAATTACAGATGCTACTCGGTTTTTGCTAGCTGCTGCATGGTTTGGATATTGGCCAACGACAACTTAAATAAACAACAAAGGACAATAATGTTGTCATTAAGATTTATACTTGATTTCTCTACAAATCGTTGCTGTGAATCTTGTGGTTTCAGAGGCTGATGGTTTAGTGTCTGGCTTGGCTGTGCATGTGTCGTCTGTGTGGTTAGTTTCATTACGAATAAATACTGTGCATTCTAACATTAACAGTGTACTCCAGCATTAATTTACAATGTTAACAACATGGTTATAGAATATTCCGCTCACCACAACATTTTTGGTTCATTTTAAGGCCATGATGGAGCAAAACAGACTATGGAAGTGCACCACATTATGTATCATTAATGACAAACACTGAATATCCCAACATATCAATCACCAATTTTGATAAGTATTATGGTGAAAGACTAATTAGTATGTACTTCTCACATTTAAAGACTTGTACATGAGAGTCAATGTAGTATTTTGATTTTTTTTTTTTTTCATTGGAACACAACTCTATCTTGATGACATTCCCTTAAATTCCCAAATATTTAAAGGTGGTTTGCAGTAATATAGAAGTGAGCAATCCAATAAACACGCCTAGTTATTAGTTATTGTTCTTACAGATGTTCACAATCTTCAGCCCTATCACCCCTGAACTCATGGTGTTGCGGGTTTACTATTTGAACATATATGCAAATAACACAGGATGAAAAAATGAATTAAAACATAACAATATATTTCAGTGATTGACTGACAGTGAGGAAATGTGCTTAATTGTGTGCTAATTTCTTGCCAATACAGCCCATCAGGACTCAGACGTCTGTGCCAATCAGTTGCTGAACATAATCTGGACTCATTTCAAGTCTGCTTTCCACAAACTCCTACGTGTTCATTTCATTATCAATAAACCAAGGTGCTAATTGTCATTATAATACCAGTAATGTGTGTACTGTGATGGTTTCACTGTGCAAATAGAGAAATCCACTGGCTGTGTATAGAGTGTCTGTTCTCTACAATACATGTCAAAACTGAGAAGACATTCCATTTGCAATTCAAATTGTGAACAGTGATTATGATAAAAAACACAGTGATATGATCTTCTGGCCACCACTAATACAGACTAAATGGTTATTCAAAGAAATAACTGCCAGATTAACCCATTATAACAGGCCACCTAGGGGTCTTCACGTTTTCTTTGCAATAAAAGTATCAGAAAATGTCTTTTTTGCCAATTCTTTTGCACCTTTGTTTTCAGGAAGAACTTAACTTTAAATAGCTGGACATTAATTATCATTATTATAAATAATCAATGCTTAAAACCGTGTGTTTAAGTATAAAAAAAAAGACAGCATTTAGCATGGATTTAGCATATTTATCATCAAAAACACCTGTAAATGTGCATAAAATTTATTTTTTGAGATTGCAAAAATAAACTTTCAACTATTTTATATCTGCTCAAACATGCTTTTTGGTCTTGGACATTCAGTATCTATATTATGGCGTCATGTTTTTTGTTATTTCCAGGTGTTTTTTAGCCTGGAAGTTCCTTTCTACTTGTAATAGTCCCACATTGCTGCTGTGAAGTGTTACATAGTCTCGGAAAGCTCAGGATCAAAGCTTTCCAATGCCATTTGAATCTTGTGAATAGCGCAAATGGTTCTGAAGTTACAGTAATTTGAAAGCTGTAAAGTGCAAAATGCAGCATCGGTGAGATTGCTGTTGTTAAAGGGTTAATCAAATGACAACGAAAAACATGTTTTTTCCCGGGCTACATCTTCCTAAGCAGACATGCACAGAATTAAATCAGTCAACCTCAAAGTTTGTTTCCTTTGGTCCCAACCAAAGCAGAAAAACTGATTTTGTCACATTTCATATTGAGACCGTTTCAGTTTCTAATACCAAGTGACAAGCAAAAAGGGTTTGGAGTCACAAAGACTTTGTTTATTGGACATCATGTCATCCTGCCAGGCTGGAGACTTAAGGAAGGGAGACAAAACAAATCCTTTACCAGACTCTCTGCATAGCCAAGAATGACAGATACCTTCTGCTGTAATTCAGTCGCTCAAAGCAGCTGTGAAAAAAGCCTCTCCCTCTCATTTTGTAATGCTAAACTGCTCAGCTATGAGAGACGGCTGTCAATCAAATGTCAACATGTCTGCATACGGTAGACAGAATAGGAGCAGGAGAGAATGAGGAAAAGAAAGACGTAAAAACAATGAAAAGCACAACACGCTGGCATCATGTCCTCACCTTCTCTCTGTCCTCCACTAGATCCATGAGCAGGTCGTCCATGTCCAGGATTCCACCGTCACTGTACTCCAAGTGGTGGGTCTTCACTGCACTGGGGCCATGCTGCACACAGACACAGCAGTTAGACAACACTGGCAGGTCAGAGGTCAGTTTAACAGCAAACTCACTGGCCCATTAAATGTAGAATCCTGTTTTATTCATAGATGCCAGCTTTGAAGGGATGTGGTTACTTCATAAAAAGCATGAAACTTGGTACATTTTGAGCCCTGAGTATTATGATACAGAGCTGTCACTAAAAAAACCATCCTGTTCCCAATGGTCATGGAGGTGGACTAGATTTACATAGCGCTTTTCTATGAATGCATACTCAAAGCGCATACAGTGGATCCATTATTCGTTCACTCACACATTCACACTCTGGTGGTGGTCAACTACAAATGTATCCACAGCTGCCCTGGGACAGGCTACGGCTCCTCTGACAGTAGTAGCAGTAGACAGTATGAACCTAATCGGACTATTGTTACACTCTGTTGAGTTAAAACTCTACTCTGACATAAAGATATAGCTTTGGATCTTTCACCACATTTTCTGTGTTATTATGTCCACTTCATATAATATAATGCATTCATATGATTATCCCAGAAAGTAAAAACACCACCAAGGTCATTCTGGAGTATTGTTGTGATGACTCCGTCTCTCAAAGGTCTCACAATAGAACCCCAATTTTTTTTTTTTTTTTTTTGTAATCTGCTTGTCAAGTCTGACATCATGGTCCCACAAAACCCCTTTCTGGTTCGAACGTGTCTTAAATACCTCTTAAGCTACGGATCCATTTATAGCAGTGCATCCCTTCCCATCATTCTCAGCTCTGTGCATCCCCTAAATGGGACCGTGTCATAAAACTCTATGCAGCTCCAAAGGGTTGACAAACACCTCATAAAAGCCTTACTCTGTACCAGGGCTATCCATAATGACCCGGTTTAGGAGACACAGTGGGACATGCTAATGTTGGATAGCATCAAACACGTTTTTCTTTTTTCCCCTCATTCATTTAAGAACTGTAACTTAACTTATGAGGCACCGTCTACTTCCTCTGCACTTATTCATCATATGTAAAATGGTAGAATGACAATTACATATGTTTTATGGACTTGGGGACAAACTGCAGCAGTAGACTGAATACAGGGAAATAAACAAAACTGGACCCAGAAACAGGAAATGACATTATGGTTTAAACTGTGGATACACCTACAAATTTTAATCCCCCACTTCCCCATTCTTCCTGTATTTCATATACTTATGACAGTTTGTAAATACTTATGTCACAGATTTACACATCGTCACTGTCCGGAAACCTCTTATGTCCAAAATGGTTATTTTTCAGGAAACTGGAAAAAATGATGTATATTCTAAATAAATGAATGGAGTAAAGAGATGTTACCACAAGCCGTTTTCAACACTTTTTATTGGTTAAATACTTCTAAAACTGTCAGGGCAACATAAAGACTGACCAATAATGAGATCTGCTCCACTTTAATCAGGATCACAGGGGACAATGTTCCAGTGGACCCTGAATTTTGTTTACTGGGGAACTTTACAAGTAGTAGTAATTTTTTTTTTTTTTTATCCATCCATTTAACAGAACAAGATATACACATACATACAGTTTGGATCTCCATACCAACATGGGCGAAAAAGCGTAGGCTGAAGCAACAGCTTATTTGTGCCTACCCTATTTACAAGAAGGAAAGTTGCATAAACAGAACAAGATAAGATGGCACAGTTTTAAAAAATAATATAATAAAACAAATAATATAATCTAAGCAAAATCTTAGATTCATACTGATAATTCATGGTTCTCTAAAAAAGCACAACTCAAATTTATGGAAGTTGCTCTACGTGTGGTTAAGAAGTGCATTGAGGTGTCATGGAAATCTGATTGCCCTCTTCTAATTGATAGGTGATCTTTTAAGATGAATAGTTGCATCACCCTGGAAAAAAATCCCTTATTGTCTCAGAAAACAATGCAACACCTTTTTGAAAATTTGGCAGCCATATTTAGATCATATCAGTACATCTGTTACACCAAGTACTTAATGTAGTTGTCTGTAATGAACTTGCACACTGAATCATTTTATGAGAAAAAACAGACCAAAGGTTTCCACTCGAGAGCGGTGATCTACTAAATATAGTGAAACAAGGTTTAGCTCAACAGACGTGATAATGGCTGTTAATATTCATCCTGAAACAGACATCTATTTCAGTGTGTCCATTTGTTTTTATACTGTACATGTACATGTGCAGAAGAATGTGAGGGTGAGGTGGGGACGACAGGAACATTTCCAGTTTTTCCAGGCGCATTCCAGGCCAGTTCCTCTCTCACCATGAGGGCAGAAGTCAGACTGAACACACCCAAACAGATCAGGAACTGCAGCAAGCACACTGCTATATTCATTGACAATGAGAACACCTTTTCATTGAGCTGCAATCTGGAATCTGAGTATTTACCCAAGAAACAAAAACAGAAGTACAGGAACAATAGTGTCTTCCCCTTTTGATAATGCAGTGTGTTACTGTGATGCTCTGCAGCTCTGTCATTTAAGATCAGCCTGTGATAAATAGTTTTACCCTTTTTACAACAGGTCACCTAGGTGTATTCATGTTTTGTTTTTGTTTTTTTTGCAATAAAAGTATCAGAAAATGTCTTTTTTGCCAATTAATTTTCACCTTTTTTTCCAGGAAGAACTTAACCTTCAATATCTGGACATTAATTAGCATCATTATAAATAATAAATGCTTAAAACCATTTTTTCTTTTTTACTAAACACACTGACTTGAAGTTTGTAGTATATTTATGATCAGAAACAACTGTAAATGTCCATAACACAGCTTTCTGTGATTGTAGAGATTAACTTTCAACTATTTTACATCTGTTCAAACATGCTTTTTAGTCTTGAAAAAGCATGACATCTGTGCCAATCAGTTGCTGAACATGATCTGGACTCATTTCAAGTCTGCTTTCCACAAACTCCTACGTGTTCATTTCATTATCAATAAACCAAGGTGTTAATTGTCATTATAATACCAGTAATGTGTGTACTGTGATGGTTTAACGTTGCAAATAGAGAAATCCACTGGCTGTGTCTAGAGTGTCTGTTCTCTACAGTACATGTCAAAACTGAGAAGCCTTCCATTTGCAATTCAAATTGTGGACAACGATTATAATCAAAAACAATGTGATATGATCTTCTGGCCACCACTAATACAGACTAAATGGTTATTCAAGGAAATAACTGCCAGATTAACCCATTATAACGGGTCGCCTAGGGGTCTTCATGTTTTCTTTGCAATAAAAGTGTAAAAGTGTCAGAAATTTTTTGCCAATTCTTTTGCACCTTTGTTTTCAGGAAGAACTTAACTTTCAATATCTGGACATTAACTATCATTATTATAAATAATCAATGCTTAAAACAGTGTGTTAAAGTTTAAAAAAAATAGCATTTAGCATAGATTTAGCATATTTATTAGCAGAAACAACTGTAAATGTCCATAACGAAACTTTTTGAGACTGCAAAAATAAACTTCCAAGTATTTTACATCTGTTCAAACATGCTTTTTGGTCTTGAATATTCAGTATCTATATTATGGCTTCATAGTCTCCTTTCTACTTGTAACACAGCCCCACATCACTGCCTCAAAGTGTTATATAGTGTCAGAAAATGTCTTTTTTTGCCAATTGTTTTGCACCTTTCTTTTCAGGAAGAACTTAACTTTCAATATCTGGACATCATGAATAATAAATGCTTAAAAACAGTACGTTTTAGTAAAAAAGAAAAAACTGCCGAAGTTCTTAGCACATTTATTATCAGAAACAACAGTAAATGTCCACAATGAAATTTTGTGAGATTGCAGAGATAACCTTTCAACTATTTTATATCTGTTCAAACATGCTTTTTGGTCTTGAACATTCAGTATCCATATTGTGGCTTCATATTTTTTGTTATTTCCAGGTGTTTTTTAGCCTGGAAGTTCCTTTCTACTTGTAATAGAGTCCCACATTGCTGCCATAAAGTCTTATATAGTATGAGAAAGCTCAGGATCTCAGCTTTCCGATGCCGTTTGAATTTTGTGAATAGCATAAACTGTTCTGGAGTTACAGTAATTTCAATGCTGTGAAGCGCAACGTATAGCGCTGGTGAGACTGTCATTGTTAAAGGGTTAAAAAGACAATAAAGTAATTTGTTTTCACTTCAATCGACAGGTTTCAGACTCACAAACTAAGAAATCTTCCCCAAGCTTTATCACTCCAAACTGAGTGCACACCAGAAAATGGACCACTAGAAACTGCCCATTCCAATGAGCAATCTGTCCAGAGTGGCACAAGTCTGCAAACCCAGCTAAATTAGCAGCGATAGTCTAAAAGCCTCAGAGGCTGGGATGAGTTTGGCTGAGAACCAGCGAGCGGCTTCTGCTGTATCACTGAGTCCTCTTGTGAATGAGCCTGTTCTTGCTTCGCTGCGTCCCAATGCTAATCACGGTTGCACAATAAGAGGGGTGTCTGCCTTTTCACAATTGGCCAGGTCCATTCTCTTAAAAAAACAAATGGTTGGGAGAGCCTGGGTTTTCAATCACAGGAAGAAAAGCCAGAACCTCCCTTTCTTCACAAGTGGCCACAATACAAGGCTAGAGCTGAGAGAGACGGAGCAAGCAGAGTAATCTATAACGACACTGCAGTCCACGTATAGTGTGATGGTATTGTTCCATAAATACATGGACAGTCGAGGAAGGAGTACAGGGATCTAACGCCTAGAGCAGTCCATCACTGACTATGTTTACAGCAACACTAATATTCTACAACAATGTACAACCTGAAAGCATCACAATTAGACTTTTTACTGCACTCACTGACACCAGGCCTGTTTGCAGCTAGCTCTACGTATTATATATAAACCCACTGAACAGCAGGCTGGGGAAGACAATCATGCCAAAAAAGAAAAATACACACACACATACTTCTAAACACTAGACCAGTGTTTTTCAACCTTGGGGTCACCTGAAATTTCCAGTATTAAAAAAAAAAAAAGAAAAGCACTCTGAGAGCGCAGACCTCCACCAAGGCAGATCAACCCACCCCATGCCATGATTCATTTACTCCTAAAATGAATTCCTGGAACTTGAAAACCTATACATAGCATTGGATCTGCATTAATATTATCTATATTGTGGAGTTATATATGCATATGTTGAAACTGGCCCTATCTCACAATGATAAAGAATCATTGAAAAATTTCCTGGATCCAGACACTGATCTGGATCACCACTAAAATGTAATTCTTTGTTCCTTGTGCCAGTATCAACATTTCCTGAAAATTTCATCAAAATCCTTCCACAACTTTTTGAGTTATCTTGCTAACAGACAAACAAACAAACAAACAGGCAAACCCCGATGAAAACACAACCTCATTGGCAGGGGTTTTCCAATAAAATATATATTTTTTACAATTCAATATATATTTCATTATAATTAAAACACCACATACTTTTTCTAATAAAAATCAAGTTCAAATAAAATGCAGAACATAATATCTGAGGGGGCATATTTTGATTGACCCGATCATGTGACTGAGTGTGTTACTACGCTTCAACCTGCCCGGACACAGTTGCAGTCAAAAAACTGGACTGAACAAAGAATGGAAAAATTTCTATGCCTGCCTGGCCCCGCTAACACATCAATAAGAGACACTGAGAAGCAGACACCAAAAAGGTCTATTATATACATTATATAGCCTAAATGTTGTCTAAAATTAATATTTATTTTCAACATAGTATAGCAAATTGTTACATGATCAAAAACAAGTTAATTTTAGCAAAAAATATCTGGGATCACCAGAAATTTGCAATGTTAAAATGGGGTCATGAGCCAAAAAAGGCTGGGAAGCGCTGCACTAGACAGACTTAGATATTAAGAGGTTATTGATTAGGAAATACTGTGATGCTGTCAAGAAGACCCAAACATCCACTGGCAACCAAAACCATCTAGTGATCTAAAATGTTTAATATCTTCCAATTCAATAATCTTATCAATACAAGTAAATAATTGGTGTAAAATGCTTTTCATGGTCATCAGATATGACCCATTTGGAACGCAGAAACACCGTCATGGTCTACAACACTGATTCACCAGTAAAACCCATGGAGTTTAATAAATGACAGTTTATGTTCAGTTAATGACAGATTTTACTGAAAATGTCACCTTTTCTTCGATTTTCTCTGTTTCTGATATTATAACCCTCAACTTTAATCAGAATATTTAGGAATATCTACATGATCAGTTAATTAAATACAGGAAAATGCTTGATTATCGCTGGAAAAAAAAATTTAAATACCAAGGAGAATATTGTAACAAGTGATGATAAATCACTTCAGAAAGGTTACATAGAGAAAAATTCATTTGGGAACTGCAACACGAGTAGCACTGGGTCTTCATGGGTTAAATGGATGAAAAAGGCCAAAGAAAGTCACATTTCGACAGAAAAAACAAGTTCCTCCAGCTGCGTTGTTACATAAATCTGGGTATGCATGGCTGTACAGAAGCAGGGATATTAATAGAATATTCAGCCATGTAAACACATTAGCAGAAATATTTTCAGAAGAATAGAAATTTAGCTAGAATTAAAATAATTGTGGTGCTACATTTTGCATGACACAGAATATGGTTCATTATTTGTTGTGTTTTCTGCTCCATGATGGTGACTGTACTCCTCTTCTATTTTGGGTCATTATTTGCAGCCATATGTAATCAAGTATGACGTTGATTAGCTCTGAAAATGTGACCTGGGATGGTGTTTATCAGCTTCTAATATGACTAATTCCTCACTACTTCCACAACACACTGTTATTGAGTTATTAATTTTATGAATCTGACTAGATGTTGTTCTTTTGTGGCTTATATTTCTCCGTGTAAAGCCAGGAAAGCGAGAAATTTCCCCAGCAGTTATCAATTCATATTGTGAGCTTTATCTTGAAAACAAAGCATTTACCCTCATGATATTCGTAGTTATGATCTCAGTAATGTCCACAATAATCTGACAATATGATCTTTTCACCAAATCATGCATTGAAGTGTTTCTCGCCATAGTAATATTCAACATAGGAGCAAAAAGACGTCACATGGAAGAACCGAACACATACTCTCTTGTACAAGGCATTCATGGTATTTTAGGTGTTTTGTACGCACTAACAGTAACATACCATAGTGTGAAGAATGAAAACACTTCAGAGATTACTGTGGCTTTAGAGTTCTTCATCTGCAAACCTGCCTTAGTGCACACAGAAGTGCAAGGTTAATTAATGCAGCAGAACCAACAGAAAAAGCAGAAATGGTGCTGGTGCTATTTGCAGAGCATTTGATGATTATGTATGTGTTTTTGTGTTGTGCAGTGCATTTTTTTCAAGTGCACCACGTTCCTCTTTTTGTACCTCCTTTAGACTTGTGTTTGAGTTTGTGAATTTACATCGTTTCTGTACTTGCAGCTGTTTTCTCTTAACTGAGATGCACTGGGCCATTGCAATGTGTTTGGCCCTTGTCGGCCACCGTGTAAAACTATAAATCAAGAAGCCAAAACTCAAAAGCTGTGGTTAATGCTGACATGTTTGCAGGAAGGCCCATGTGGGATTCACATGTTGACACTGGTGGAGTACAGCTGTAGTACACTTTATGTACACACTTGACTAGAAAAACTGGTCTGACCTGAGAGACTTATGGCATTCCTGTCCCCGCTGACATTGTGTACAAGAAGAGCGCCAACAAAAGAGGGGAAGACAGGCTGTTATGCAAGAACATCACGTCACCATCACTAAAACACTACATGAATGGCACGCCTTAGTGGGATTTTTTTTTTTTTCTCCAGGAGGGATTATTCACACTGGTGCATTATATGACAACAAAGCCCCCGTGTTAATTAGTATCACCTCAGCAGGCCATCCTTAAGCACACCTAGGCTATTTTTCCCCCACCAGCACTCACAAGACCCAAGGAAACAGACTTTATTCTCTTTTTAGTGAGTGATGAAAAGGGAGGAGTGTATGACACTTCAGAGGGAAACTAATCTATAGAGAGGAATGACAAGAAAGAAAAAAAAAAGCACTCCTATTGAAGTCCCTTATTGTCAGTCTCGGGTAATTCCACTTTGAATCCTGAACTCTTCCCATAAAATAAGAAAACAAAAAACAAAGAAAAGTCAGGAGTCAATCAGTCAACAGAGGAAAAGAATTACCATGACAGTTAGAAGAGTAAATTCCCTGCAAATTACTCCATTAAGTCCCCCCCACCATTTGAAGAAGCATTATCGCTACCTCTACCCTTTTCCTCTGACGAGCCAATGCGACACCACTCAAGAGACGGTACAGCGACGAGGCCGATTAATGAAGCTAAATTCAACAGGGCTGCAGCGGTGGTGGTGCTATTTCACACTTTGATCCACAGAAGAATGTGTAATTACACAGCTGCAGGAGGACGCTGTGGATTTAAGTCGTGACAAAAAAAAAATCTTTAATGATGAACGTGTCAATGAGGAGCGGTGTTGAATCTGTTAATGTGAGACAGAGGGAAGCTGGAGAGGAGGACTTCCTCTTTTAGACACCTTTCTAGGTTTGCATATGTACTGTATATTTTACTGGGGTCACAATACATTGCACTTCGACCTCCCTTTTCAGCATTCATAAGCAGTACATAAAACTAAATAATAGCATGTTACCCAATATGACGAACTATTAAAAGTAAAATCATGAAGTAATGCTTAATAACACATAAAAAACACAGGGTTCCTACAGGTTTTTACAAGTTAAATTTAAGACTTAAGACGTTTTGAAGAAAACTTAGAACAGAATTTAATGCCCATTTCACAGACACACTGGCAAAAATTCGTGACTCCATGTATTTATTTACTCCAACGCCTTGATTCCCACCGTTTCGAGTCATTTCTCACTGGGAGCTGCAAAGTTAACAACATTTGGTTCCTAATTTCAATATAAATTGTCAGGTTGGAACTGAGTAGACTAATGTTACTTTCTTTGCAGCTTAGACATTTCCCAGATACATTTACTTAAAAATAACTTAAAAACGCTATACCTTTTAAAGACTTTTTAAGGTATTAAATGTAGATTTGTAAATTCAAGACTTTTTGAGCCCCCGCGACTACCCTGAAAAATATCTTTATACTGGTTCATTTGGTTTAAATAACCACTTATATAAGCTGCTGTTCTATGTTGTTTACACTAATTCTAATTTAAAAACTGTTTAATCTTATTTTTTTTACAAAAATCTGCTCCCTTATGTTAGTGCAACTATTTCTAGTTTGTTGTTTTATGATGCATGTTGGGCTGCATTTTGCTATTAAAGGAGTGATATTTTTCTTTTTTAAATGGAATTATGCATTTTAAAACATTCCCCTGTGGTCTATAGAAACTGTAAATGCTATGTTTGGGTCTGAATTCTTCATTAATTCAACTCTACAGGTCCATCTTCAATAATATTTCTGAGTAACGACACCAGAAAGGTCGTTTTGAGTGCTGGCCCTTTAAATGCAAATGAGCCACTTCAGGCCTCGCCCCTTCCAGATTGTTGGCTGTGCTGCTCTGTTCCGTTCAACCAACAACTGAACATTTCAAGTAATCGGCTTGAAATTTGGACATATTTTCAGTTTTTACTACAACAGCTGCCACTGACAAACTATTATGTCGTACTCGGAGAAATGTTCGTCGGAAGTCTAGCCCTTATATGTGCAAATGCCGTGACGTAACTAGTTATAAAACATAACAAATTAAGCAGAAATTGAAAAGTTACAAAGTAGAAATCCACTCAATTTTTGCCAAAATGAATCTAAGCTTTGCAGCACCAGGGGAGTTCAAATTCAAACTGTATGAACTATTAGGGTCCAAATACACAAATCAATGAACCAAAGACTGATAAAAGTGGGTTTAGAAAAATATGACCCCCTTTAAGTTTAGCTTATACTGGTTTTTTTTTTTTTTAGCAGGTTTTACACCATCTGAATGATTTGACATGGAGGAAAAAGCACAAATTGCAGTAACCAATACTGAAAACAGGTAGGAAGGTATTTCAGACATAATACGGGTTTTCCTGTCTTTTTTAGACCTCCAAGTGTAACTAAGAACTGACACGGGCACATTTCTGCTTTTTAATGTCACTCCATATGTGTCTCGGTTCAGGGTTGTAGCTCTACACTACATATTCTCTCTGCAGGTCTGTAACACAGTAACATGAGAATACATTTCTAAGATACTTCCAGATTTTAAACTAATCTGAAGTTCACCAAAACAACCTCTGAGGCTAGAACAATAAAACTTTACAAATGTAATCTGTTTGCTTTGACACACTGGACAAACTCCACTAACGCCTACGTACTACAAACAGGAAGGAGGCTGAAGAGCTGCCAGTGTTGTTTGGTGGACTGTCAGGTGTCAGCACAGACCTGGTCCAGTATAGGGGCTGTAATCTGAACTCCACCTGCACAGACAGACTCAGACACTACCAAAGCACCTGGCTGTTTCCCCTGAGAACACACAACACTTGCAGCGTACATGATGGCCCCGCAGGCAAATATCCTGTAGTAATACTTCAATAGAGAAACACAGGCCAGTCAGCTCTTATTTACACTCAGTATGTCTGTGATGGTGGACTTCCGTGACTTCACAGCGGGGCTGAAATTATTTGCTGGTGATCAGACAAACAAAATAACCCTCTTTTTGTAGAATAATGTGCACTTTAGATCAAACAGTATGGAGCTACCCACAGAACTATACACCTTAAAAGGGATTTTTCTCTGCTTGCATTCGTATCTCCAACAGGAGAGCTGGAGTTTAAGTGGCAAACATTTCACTGACACCCCCAAAGTGAGATTAGAAAGAATAATAAACAGTTTGTCATCTGGACAGTAGAGGTTTCCTGCTTTCCTTTCAGTCTTTGTGCACTGATAGCCACTTGCATAAAGATCACAAGTGATGATACAGACCCTGCTGGTAGGTTCTGTTCACACTCATATGGATATTTCATATGCAGATTTTGAAGTCAGACAAACTGTCTGACAACCCATAGTTACTGCTAGACTCCAAACTGTGGATAGTACTGGACGCAGCAGATGCAAAGGCTTACATCTGTTATGAAGGTGAAGCAGCAAAAACAAGTTCAGTTATATCTTTAAAGGGGTCATATTGTGCTAAACCCACTTTTATCAGTCTTTGGTTCATTTATTTGTGTATTTGGATCCTAATAGTTCATACAGTTTGGAATTGAACTCCCCTGGTGCTGCAAAGCTATCTTTAGATTCATTTTGGCAAAAATCCAAGTGGATTTCTACAACCTGTTTTAATTCCTGCTTAATTTGTTGTGTCTATAAGTAGTTACGTCATAACATTTGCACATATAAGGTCTAGACTTCCGATGAACATTTCTCCGAGTACGACATAACTGTTCATCAGCAGCAGCGGTTGGAGTAAAAACTGAAAATATGTCCAAACTT
>JAPQRP010000014.1:5185809-5196771 GCA_037367295.1 Apogon hyalosoma
TTCCATGTTTTCTTTTCAGTCTGTTTTAGTCACATGATCCACACAGGAGTTAGTACTGGATTGCATAACCATTGTTTATGATGAGTTTTGATGGTCTAATAATTTTTTAAAATGGAAATACTAGTGTAAATGTACCATTAGTATAACATGCAATCCTTAAACAAAATAAACACCAATTTTAAGACAATCTGGGTAAATCTTATTGGATTTGGCACAACAACGCACTGTAGTTTTAAGCATGTATTAATTTCTGACAATACTACAGAGGCTCTTTGGCCTGGTGCAGATAAATAACAGAACTGAGCTTGCATCACACTATGGCAATTTTCAGAGTTTTTGGTTTACGTTCATGAAAAACACTAAAAGTTTGAATGTCAAGCTTCAAATGCAAATCATCAGCCAGTACGAAGCCTGTTCTTATTGATTATCAGCGCATTATAGTTGGTGGAATCCAGAAACTCGTCTATCTAAATGTCACATGCCCACTTGTGTAATTACAACCTTTTGAAGTCTGTATTGTCTTTTTTTATTATTCATATCTACTCTGAAGTGAGTTGTCGGCATGCATTTGCAGTGAAATAAATGAGCCTCAGTAACTCCCTGCCTGCCATAAACCCCCCTGCGCTCACACACACACACACACACACACACACACACGCACACACACACTATCTCACCTCTCCTCACACACATCACACGCACTAATTACCTCACCATTATTGTCTATCATTTTATGTCATTAGGTGTGTTGTGAAATTGCCTTTATGGATATTAATGGCCGCTGACACGCTCCTGTGCCTGATTTTCGTACATTGTTTGGTTTCGCTCTCGGGAATTTCCTCCCCATCAAATCCAAAAGCCACGGCAGATGGATTCATAATTGGGACAAGCAATTATTTCCACTGCCACAGTAATTCATCTGAAATGTACGGCGCAGAACAATATGGGCTTGACAGCATCTTTTCCTCTCATTTCAAACCCAGAAAACAAGGTATGAGAGTGCACAGGACAGTAGACAAATACAGAGATTGAGCTGCAGAGAGAGATAATCCAGAATTAGCAAATCGGGCAGTATCCTCAGACCGTAATCCCTCGACTCTGATTTAAAGACGGAACATCATTTCACGTCTGGTTTAACACACAGGTTTTACAACCAGCAGGATTGTATGTTGCTGGTTATGTTCCTTCCCATCACAGCCATGTGATTATGGCAGCAGCTCACTCATCAGGTGGTGCAGTTTTGTTTTCCTACACTACTGGAACATGCGAGTTTCAGTTCAGTTTCACTAAATCAGATACACTTTCATTCAGGATTGGCCTTTATGGGGCGTTAACCCACAAACACCCAGAGCTACTTCTGTTGCAGTTCCCAAATTAATTTTTCTCTATTTTTAACCTTTCTTAAGTGATCTATCAGCATTTATCATGATATTATGCTCTGAATTCTAAGTATTTTAAGTGAAAAAGCAGGTATTTTCCTGTATTTAATTGGAAACAGAGAAAACTGAAGAAAAAGTGACTTTTTTCAGTAAAATCTATTAATAACTAAACATAATCCAAGTGTGTCCATCTACTGTCACTGATCCAACGCCATGGGTTTTACTAGTGAATCAATGTTGGAGAAGATGACGGTGTTTCCACGGTAACTACAAAGCCTCTGAATGTCCAACTGGGTCATATCTGATGACCGTGAAAAGACAACAAACTGCATTTTACACCAATTATTTACATGTATTGATAGAATAAGTGGATCAACAGGTATTAAATATTTTTCATCAGTCGATGGTTTTGGTTGGTGGTTCGTCAGCCTGGCATGTTTTTATCTCTATATATGTCAGTGTTACAGATTCAGGATGTAATAAGTAACATCTTCTGGTGATGTCAGTCAACTCAGTCTCCTCCATGGTACCTGTTAAAATAAATACCTTTTTCAGAGTGTTGCATTTTCTAGCTAAGGGTTCTTAACCCTTTATAGGGCACTCATTTAAATATTCTGAAATTCCAAATTTTAACCTTAGTGTGTTAATCTCCTTCCTCTTACCATAAAACATCCGAGAAGAACTTCATAAAAAAATTAAAAAGTAAACATGTAATAAAACAACTGTTAAAGGTCAGACACTGACAAATATCACTCATATTCATTATACAACTTCAAAATGTCTATAAAATCTCTCTGAACCATTGTATAATGTTATACAATCTATTTATTTACATTGTTTGATAAAAACTCACATAGTGATTATTGTAAACAACACTGCAATTTGCCATGTTGTGTCCACAAGCTTGTTTATCAAAGAAAATGCACAGGTTACTCATGTGTTTAATGTAGACATGCAAACATAAATAGCATGAAATATACCAAAAATGCTGCAAGCACCATTTTATATTTTACACAGTACTTTTCTGCTCAGTGTCACTTAATCCAAAATATCACTTTAGAGCAGAGGTCTTATTTATTTATTTTTTCTCTTAAATCAGCCTAAATCCTCTTATTAATTGCAGTGTTTTGCTTTTAAATATAGTCAAGTCTATCATTAGTACCCCATGCATGAATATTAAAATGCAAATTAATACCAGAGCACTCTTAAAGGTTTTCTACCTTTTAAAGGTTCAGCGTGTCAGTGTGTGGCCATAAACTTATCCTACACAGCTAATCGACTAATGGATATATCAGTCCGCACCTTTAACAGTCAGGTCAATAAGTATTTGGACGATGACACAAATCTTGTAAGTGGATTTGACATGAATTGAGAATTCCAGTGAAAAGCTACTGGCCTTAATATGCACTTTAATATTCATGCATGCATGTTCTAAAAAAAATTAGCCAAACTTGCACTAAATCAGAGGATAATGTTTTTAGGGCAAACAAGTTCATCTATTTGGATTTTAGAAAATATATGCAAAAGTGCAGACCAACAATTAGCTATGATTAAAATAGAATAACGTAGACAATCACTGTTAATGCACAGAACTTACACCACAAAATAGCACCCATACATAACTTAACTCCTTTTAAACCTGATGTGTCATTGGTGACGCGCCCTGTGCATACACGTTTTTGGGGGATGTAACTGTGAAAAATTTCAACAGTTTCTAAAACCTGAGACATTGTGCTTTATAGGCTTTATTTGGTCATTACAGTAATTTCACTCATGTATGTACTAGAAGCTGGAGAAAAAAACATTTTAGCAATATTACAACATGCAGTAACTAGTAACTGGCTGCTGGAGTTTGAAAATTGTAAGTGCTCTAGAAAAATGGTCAAAAGGACTCACGCAGCATATTTTCTAAGCTTTTTATAGTCAAACAAAGTGGTTCCAGGCACAACAAACCCCGCCCTTGCACGTATTATAGCTTATTTTGGTATTGATCCAGCTGATGTCATCATGTCTATGCATGTGCTGATGTCAGCATATCAATTGCCTCTAAATATGTACCAAGTTTGAAGTAAATTGAAACAAAATTGATGTTTTTATAGACATGGGGAATTTCACCCATTATAAGTAAATAGGGAAAAAAAAAGAGATTATAAAAATTCCTAAAAATTGAAACTTTGACCTACTTTTCCCAAAATGTGATGCCATCTATTCTGGGTCACTGGCAATCTATAAACCCAATTTTGTATGAATTCAACCAATAGTTTTGCTGCTACAGACATGTGAAATTTCACTCATTATACGTAAATGGGAAAAAAAAGATTACAAAAATTCCTAAAAATTGAAATATTGACCTACTTCTCCTAAAATTTTATGCCATCTATTCTGGGTCACTGACAATTTATAAACCCAATTTCATGTGAATTCAACCAATAGTTTTGCTGCTAGAGTGTTAACAAACAAACAGAACCAAAAGCCATTCCCCTTGCCTCCCCTTCGGAGGGTGGGGTAATAAGAAAAAAAGTCCAGACGGACCATTTTTAGGGTTTAAAGGGTTAAACATGTATGGCTGTTCAATCTCGATGCACAATAAATTGACACACTGTCAAATCCACCTTTGGGACTGTTTGAATAGAGAAGCGTTATTATTTGTTCAAGGTGGCTCCTACTTCTCTACACATTTCCCGTAACACACAAAAGAAGAACAGCAGACTGACAGAGGCCTCAATATGTCTCCATTTTGTAACACGTGAAAGAACAGAGCGATAAGACAGCGTCGGCGTCGCACAAACAGACTGTATCTTTTCCCATGTGACGAACAAACAGACGCTAACAAGTTTGACGACAAGGCTCGACGTTGTGTTGACTCTGTGATGTCACTTCCTGTGCAGTATTTTCTTACTCATTCTCGACTGTACTGCGGAATAAGTAATACAAAAGCGGAGTTTGAGAAGTTTGTTGCCTTTGTTCACGTCAAAGCTTCAGTTTACTGTCATCTTGCAGCTAAAACACTGTTACAAGTCCGCATTTCTCTGAATGGTCTATCAAGCTTTTCTTTTCAGTCTTTTCAATCTCTGGAAGTAAGGCGTGCTAGCCAAAGTGTTGGTCGTCAATAAAAGCCCAGTGATGGTTTTTGTTGTTTTGTTCGTCTCTCTGAGTGCAATTTACAGGGTTGGGTAGTCTGGGTCGATAGCTGTGTTGATTTGCTTTCAGTCTTCAAGCAGTGCCCCTTTTCTAAAGAGCAAAATTGACATGTTCTCAGCGGCAGTGCCACCACCCCTGTGTTTTAGCTCAGTGTGAGACTGAAGCTGGTCAATAGCTGAGACTTGCTTCACTTCCTGCTGTGCTGCTTACAATTACAGGCCTTGAATCAGTGGCAAGGATTACTCATAAAAACCTGCTCGGGCTTTCTCCCAGCAAGCGTGTGTATGTGTGTGTCATTCGATGTGTGTAGCTGCACAAGTGGGGCAGGACAGATAGTGTTCGCAATCACCAAATATGACTTTCATTCAGCGTGAGGATTTCATTTCAGACCTCAGGTATAATATTCATGCTGCAAAATTGCATTTCTTTTGTGTGCAGCTGCTGAAAAGCTCCAGTAGAATAGCTGAAGGAGCTTGCCTGTTGAATTACAGGTGTTGCCAAAGTTGCTTGAATTGTTATCTGGAATAATTGCAGTTATTCATAGCAAAACAACAATCCTGCCGAGTTGTACCATCGGGTGCCATGATCTGTCTATGGACACAAAAAAATGCATATTGTCATCTGGAGCTTTTGTGAAGCACTACTGGCAGTCCACTTCCAATTGGATTTTTTTTTTTTTTTTTAATAAACCGCAGGTAAAAGCAGAAGTGTGCACATGTAAGAGGAACTTGGACGCTTTTATGTCCTACAGTTCCGCAAACCAGTATGGTGATTATGTATTTTATTTCCAGCACAGATGTAGAAAACACTCAATTCCAACATTTATTTGCACATTAACGCAAAATAGAATATCATGGCAACAATAGCAGAGTTTGAGTAAATACACTCCCCTACCTGAGATTGTCAGTAACGCTGCGAGAGAGCTTTTCAACCTCTTTCATACTGGACAAGTGACCCAGGGAAAACCCGGACTGACAAAACTGGCAGTCGGATCAACAGCTTTGTAGAGTTCATTCGAGTGTTTAACCTGTCTGGAGCGCAGCACTGTTCACCATGTTAAAAACACAACTCACCCTGCTACTACGACTACGGCTACAGCATCAGGTATGAGCAGAATTAGATGTTTAATGTAATTGACGGGTTATTTTTCACCTTCGTTGGCCTGTTAATCAGCAACAAGAGAGCTCATTAAAAAAAAAAAAGCAGAAAAAAATTGAGCCTCCTCTCACTTTAATAATAGATAGAAGGTAATAATAATATAGTACGGGATTGTGTGTTCATGTTTGACCCCATTGGCCTTTAAGACAAACTATTCCCTAAGCACTTAATACTTGGTTCTAATAAAATCTTCCTACATGGTATTTCCACGCTTTATGTAAAAAGTGTGTGGAAAAAAAAAACACACAATTGACAAGAGCTTATCTTGATTTTATTCTGTTAACTACATTTATACTGCGATCCTCACTTGTTTTCTAAAACCAGAGGATTATATTTGTATTATTATGATACTTCATTGCATGCACAGGCACAGGTTTCGTGCTTGAACTTGTCTATTTGCGTTATGAGATCATGGTGGAACTGCTTCATTTTGACACGTTGGAAAATGAATGAGGTTTATATCATAATCTGACTGAACACCTTTAGTTAGAAACAGCAGCAATGATTGTACTGAAACAATACTGTAAGTGTAATACGTCATGAAATGTAAAACAGGAAGGGGTGAGTTGAGCTGTTTTCACTCACAGAATGCAAAATTGTCCATAATTACATATTGATTTTTATGTGCATTATCAGCAACTCGGATGCATTTCATTAACAGAGTCATATGATTCTGTTTACAGCTGAAAAAACGTGTTTGACTGTTTCATTCATTTCAAGTACTTTTACTCATGGACTGTATTTATGTGCAAATGTGAGCTACTTTTCTGTCAGCTTTCCATACTTTTCCATACAAAATGTTCTATTTTCTACCTCATTGTGCTGATTTGGAGCATTTAACCAAAGGACTGGAGAAGAGTTTCATCCTATTTTAAGTTAAATAAACCCTGTTAAAGCCATTGGGATTTGCTGGAAAATGAAAATTGAAAAAAAAGGGAATATAAATAGTAAGCATAATATAGCTGATAAAATTTATATAGCACTTGCCTTGACTGAATATAAAAGATGGTACTGACTCCCTTCCCTCAAGGTTTTTTTTTTTTTTTCATAAAGACCAAAACAGCCACTGGCGACTCAAACCATCTACTGATGTGAAAGGTTTAATACCTGCTGATCCACTCATTCTATTAATACATGTTAATAGTTTGTCATCTTTTCACGGTCGTCTGATATGACCCATTTGGACGTTCAGAGGCTCCATAGTTACCATGGAAACACCATCGTCTTCTACAACATTGATTCACCAGTAAAACCCAATGTACTTCAATAATTGACAGTTGTTGAGATACTTGTTTTTACGTTTGGTTAATGATATCTTTTACTGTAAAAGTCACTTTTTTTTAAGGTTTCTCTGTTTTTGATATAATAACCCTCAAATGTAATATCAAAATGATGACTGAAGTACATTATCTGTAAATCAAATGTAGGAAAACATCTGATTTACACTGAAAAAGTGCAAAAACACAGAGGATAATGGTGATAAATCACTTACAAAAGGTTAAATAGAAAGAAAATTTTATGTGGGAACTGCCACAAAAGTAGCACTGGGTCTTTATGGGTTAATCAGCTTATAATCTCATGGACTTTAATATCATATATGTGTTTTAGATTTAAGGTCCAATATTGGTATGGTATGGTATGGTATTTGCAAAAATGCACACACTGAAATAAAATGTTGTTTCTCACCAGCTTCTAACAATGCAAATAACAGTAATAAATATCACGTAGCATATTAAAAACTGTTAAAAAGCTCTCAAATAGTTCAAAAACAAAACACACCATAGCCTAAAGTCACTCAAGTCGTTCATTCTTAGCTGTAAACATTCAGAAAAATGTCACGTGGGTCTGGAAGATACAACCAGTATATGTGGGAAATATGTAAAGCATTAAAACAAAGTCAAAATGATGTAGATTTGCACTCCTTTAATAACTCTTTTGTGCAAATAATAAGAGATTTACTGCATTGATTTTCAGGTTTCTTCAACATTTTAGACGTTTATTATTGTTTGGTCTGTTTGTTGTTATGGGAGCAGATAGAAGCTGATAGAAGCCATTTTTGTTGTCATTGTGTGCTTTTTTTGTTTGTTTTTTTTACATATTTCCTGTATTTTCTTCCTGTATCTAAAGAAAAGAGGCTAAGAAGTATAATATGAATGTGAATGCTCATTACAAGCCTGCAGATAATGATGGATCCACAGTAAAGGTGCACTATGTAGTTAAAGAAATATATATATATATATATATATATATATATATACATATGCATGTCATTTACTCTGTGCAACATTAACAACTGAGTCTCACTCATGTCATAAAACAATACAAGCTCCACCACACACCTCACAAACACACACAAGCATATGCAGACGCTACATATCGAACCTTTAAATGTCATGCAGATACGTGAATAAATGTCTTCTTTTCTTCCTCTCCTGTGATTGAACGTTCCATAAAAAGCTGTGGCTGTGAGCTGCAGCCGGGAGAAGCCATAAATTAGTTATTATATCACCAGCTTCATAAAAAAAAAAAAAATCCCAGAGCAGGTGAAGACAGAAGAAATGAGACACATGTGATCACTGTGAGATGCAGGATGGAAATTTGTTGGTTGCATCAACGCGTCTGCACATATTTTCACGCTCCTTTTCATGTACGGGGCACATTTTCTCACTTTTTGCTACTAAGAAGCCACAAAAGAGAAGATTTTTCATCTTTGACTGTTGCACATGCCTAATTAGACTAATTAGATTTTTCTCAGCTGAAGCCTGGAGTTAAACAAGACATGATTCTCACCCTTTGCACCTTGCTCCATGATGGGTGAGAATGAGACTTTATATTCACCAGGCAGGTAGCACATTACACACACTCACATACGCACACACACATCCCTTAATGGATCAAATTAGCGCTCTGGCACATAAACCCTGTTTTCCGCTCATTCTTTCACCCCCCCGTCTGTTCTCTCGCCATTTTCTTCTCCTTTTCTTCCTTCTGTCAAAGACAGTCGCCGGGTAATTAAAAACTACATTCAGACAAAAGTTGCTTTAATTTAAGTTCATTATACTGTGCCAGTGTCTGGCTTCATAGGAGATCTTTTTTAGAAATCTGTTGCCTTGAAACCATGGCAACTGCCACATAACCTCATTTTCCGCCTAATCACAGTGAGAGAGACTGCTGAACATTGATTTGGACAATTATGGGGCTGCATTTGCAACAAAAGCAAACAAGGCAGAGGCAATGGTCGGGAAAGGTAAGGTGTGCAGGGGTGTGCAAGGGGAGGGGGTGTGCAGAGTGTGACTTAAGTGCTTACAGGGGAAATGAAAGAGAGTAGGAGAGGGGGGGCGGCATGGAGAGGCTACCTATCTTAATGGTTTAATGGCTCTGAAATGGTACGTTTTTCCTTTGTCTGCAGGTTGGAAGTGTCCCGGTGTCATTCGTTTCCATGTGACTGACATTCTGTGGATCACACACATCTTCGCTCCAACATTTTTTTTTTTTTTTGTCCTTTTGTATCCACTGTGACATTTTGACTCAAAGCACTTTCCCATTCCCGGCACGTCGCACTACCATCTCAGTAGTAATTTCTTTAAAGATGTTTGAAATGTCACATGACCCTAATTGCTCGCTTGTGTCACGGCTCCCGCTGTGCACCACTCTCCATGTCTAGTCACTGACGCTGGAATGTAATGTAAGTACTTTTACTCAAGTACAGCACTTAAAGGTGTTGGATTTAGTGGCCTCTAGTGGTGAGGTTCCAGATTGCAATCGATTAAATGCTCAGCCAAACACCCAGATGAACACTGGCGGATTAAATATGTAAAATTAGATGCAGAGTTTGGTTTGTCTGTTCATGGTGACCGCTGTGGAAGACGTAAATACATCCACATTTCAACTAAAAACATATTACAGTCATGAATACTGCATTACAGGTCTCCTTCCAAATGGTACACATTGCATTTTATGCTTCATGCTTTATATTTATGCTCCACAGAAGCAAACATTTTACTTTTTTCCAGTTGGATTCAGTTTTCAGTATTTTACCTCTGCCAGTACAGTCTATATGAAAAAACCCAAATTACTTGGTATGAAAAAGGCAAATAATATAGCATAATGAAAGAATTTGCACTTGAAATGCCTTTTTGTTTTGATCTGCTTTTTACTTTTCCCATTAAAATACATTTACAAATACAACTATAATGATAATTCAATATGCATTGTAATTGGTAAATTCTTAATTTCCTAAGTTTTTCCAAGCCAGCCATCCATCTTTCTCAGGGAGATATCCATCTGGATTCAGAGCTTGAATCCAAATATGAAGGCGGGACTAACAGGCGCTGAGCAAACCAATCACAGATAAGATGAACGTGACGCTTTTGTCAGAGAAACTTAAGAATACAGGGTGTAATTTGTCATTCAAATCCTTATTTTTGTATCAAACTGAGAACAGTTGTAAAGAGATTTGCAGAGTTGGAATATACTTTGCCAGGTGACAAAACACTCACTGCGACCCCCCCCCCGACACACACACACACACACACACACTTGTGATTGGTCGTTACAGAATAGACAGTGCTTATTTCACAGCAATAGGCCAAATTCCAGACTGTTTTCTCAGTACTGAATACACTGAGAAAAGTGGATGGTCTGGTCAGGCTACATGTGAGCACCATTTTACCAGCTTTAGTTGCGTCTCACATTCGTTTTTATTCTTCATGTCCAGTGAAAACCACCTTTGGCTGACTGTTTTAATAGTCCACGTTTGTGATCAAATGAAGGATTAACGACCAAATGTTTAAGAATAACTGACACCTAGCAGTGACGTTCCACATTGCACCTCTCGGCTCTCACCTCACCTTGACATACGGTGGCCACTCAACTGTTTTAAAATAGAAAAAAGAAGAAGAGGATGAAAAGGATGCTCTGAATTGCTGTAGAGATACGGTGGAGTCTGTAAATGTAATTCACTTCTAAAAAAAAATGTCATTCTAAATTAACAAAGAGCATGAAAACACATTGATGAATATGATATTTCATTTCTGTGATGGCATCCTCCTAAATCCTTGTAAATGTTACACAATAGACCTTTAAGTGTTGCCTCTTGATTGTAAAAACTGTACTTCTTAAGCTGAATAAACTCTTCAACAGGTACTAAACACAGAAATGTGTATTTTTTTTAACTATAATACTTGATACAGTCTGTCTGTACTGTGATGATTGATTGATTGATTGATTGATTGATTGATTGATTGATTGATTGATTGATTGATTGATTGATTGATTGATTGAT
>JAPQRP010000014.1:5199108-5209841 GCA_037367295.1 Apogon hyalosoma
GGTGTGTGTGTGTGTGTGTGTGTGTGTGTGCGTGTGTGTGCGTGTGCGTGTGTGTGTTGCTGCGTCTACAAATGCAGGGGCAAAGAAGAAAAGAGAGATCAAAATTGCCCCTCTGCCAATCAAAAAACCCAATTATCATCCTCAATCAGCAGTGGAAAGACACAAAGAGCCGCTCTCATACAATGGATCAGTGGTCTAGACCAGAACAATTACTGCATAATTACTTCATCAGACAATCCCAGATTGATCCAACTTTGATTTGCATGTGGAATTGGGTCGGAGAAAAGCCTGGCTTTGAGCATCTGCAAGATGTTCCCATCATGTCGACTGATGCTCAGACTGAAAAATGGGTTTAAATGTCCAGGAGGGGAACGGTTCAACAAGGCAACAGTGACACAGAGGGGAAAATGTCTCTGAGCTCCATCACCCGGTTTTCAGGTTGTTGGAACTTCACCACCTCAGACTTTTGGGGTAAGATCAGGGAGAGGAAAAATGACTTTTGTATTCCCTTCAGCCCACACAGTATGGAGTGATGAAAGTCTTTTAAAGCTAAATGTTCCCAATTTGATTCTTACTCCATAAGTGAAGATTTTAGCGACGAGTGTGTCTCTGGTGTCATTACAGAGTGGATTCGGTGCAGTGCATGATTACGAGATAGAGGGTGTTTTTCACTTGACCAGCCCGGACCTGATTCTATAGCAGGGAGGCACTCGCTTCAGTCAAAGGAGCCCACGATCAATGACAAGAAGGAGGTGGAAGGAGAAGAAAGTGGTCTGAACTTGTCACGGGGAAGACATCACGCTGAGTTTCTTTCAAAAATCGAGTCTCAATCACTTTCTGGGAGAGAAAAGGCGCTCTGCTTTCTGCAGACTGTGAATAGACTATGATTGCCTGTGATACAAAGGGACGGGGGTACAGGTAATGACTGTGTGGTTTTGACAGACACCACCCAGCAGCAGGTACATTGCTAGCTGCTCCAGCTTTGATTTAGGAGAACGGTTGCTATGGTGACCATGGTGTTTGATTGGCGCCCTGCTTTTTGGGAGGAAGTGATTTACATAGAGCATTTTCCTGACTCTGGAAGTATTAATACCAGAGGGTTTACACTGTGAACCTTATTTAATGCCACTAAAATGTGTAAAACAATTATCATCATGTCATTGTAATAGCACTACCTGTGCAACTACTACTTCTATGAAGAATAATAACGGTATTAATATTGGGAGAATATAAAGCTTGTTTTATTATTCATTTCAGATGTTTCAAATGAGTTGATGTTATTTGAGATTTTACTATAGATATGGAATAAAAAATGAATTTTTGTTTATTAAATAAATACATGTTTTGGGTTGTTTTTTATAAGGAACAAGACAAAAGGCCTTCACACACTTGGAGCATGATGCATCAACCACTTGAAAGTGTGCAATACTCGCCAACAAATATTTTCCCTTTTTTTTCTTTTTGTTTTTATTGAAACAGGTGCCAAATATATCCAACATTACCATTCATCCAGATGTCATCTATTAGAGCCCTTTTCGTATTTCTTATTTTATACATACAAACACTGGAAAAAATCCAAATCTTACCAAGTGTATTTTTCTCATTTCTAGTCCAAATATCTCATGACACTTAAAATTAGACATAATCACCTAAAGAGTAACTTTCATAGTGAGATATAAGAACTTGTTTTTAGACAATAGGTCGTGAAAATCTTATTTCGAGAAATCTTATCAAGATAATTTTCACTTGTTCCATTGGCAGATTTTTTTTTTTTTTTTCTTTAATTAACACAAAAAAAAAAAAATTTTAATTTAAAAAAAAAAAAAAAAAAAAAAAGATTTTCCAGATCTATTGTCTAAAAATCTATTGTCTAAAAATCAGTTCTTATATCTCATTGAAAAGTTACTCTTTAGGTGATTATGTCCAGTTTTAAGTGTGATGAGATATTTGGACTAGAAATGAGAAAAATACACTTTACATACATTTTTATGAGTCGTCTGTCATGGTCACATGACATCTACGTCATACAAATGATGGTTTGAAGCCTTTATTTCCATTGTGAAAACTCAAAAAACACACCTTTCCTTCTTTGTACAAGTACCCATGCTATAAAGTACCACATGTAACAATATGAAAAAAAACTTACAGACATGCAAATTAACCAAAATATGGAAAACCTGAAGTGGTGTGTAAAACCTGTGTAAGAGCTAAAGCTATGTAAAGTAAAGTGATTTGATTTCTTTGAGCATAAATTACTAAATCTATTTTAAAAAACAAAAAAAACAAACTAGCCTAAATATTTAAATAAAGACTTTTTTTTTATGTATTGTTTATAATGAATAACAAGGAAACATTTTATTTAAAAGCTAGAACCCCATAGAATACTGATAGTAGCTACACTTTCACACACACTTTTTGGGGTTTTTTTTTCTTAGAAAATTTTGTAAATTTTGTTGCAGTGAAGTAAAAAAAAAAAGAAAGAAAGAATAAAAGTTGCATGGCCTATCCTTACACTGGAAAAAATGTCCCTCTCAAAACAAGTTAAAAAATGAATACAAGATATTTTTGCTTGAATTAAGAAAAAAAAAATCTGCCAATGGAACAAGTGAAAAAGATCTTGGTAAGATTTCTTGAAATAAGATTTTCCAGATCTATTGTCTAAAAATAAGTTCTTATATCTGACTGAAAACTTATTCTTTAGGTGATTCTGTCTTATTTTAAGTGTGATGAGATATTTAGACTAGAAATGAGAAAAATACACTTGATTCGAATAAGCAGCATGAGCAAAACATCATAAAATCAAGAAAGCAGCTACACACAGTAAGTAAAAAGTCAAGACAACTAACGTGTGGTCTAAACCCTGCGTTCAAGCGAAGGTGGAGACTGAGTCAATATGACAAATCTGAATTCTCGCACAGTGGAATGAGCTGTATGAGAGCCTTGTGTCTCTACCTGAAATCAAGGCCAGATGAGATCCTCTGATTTTCTTTAATCCCTGCCCCCCTGTGACCCCATTCGATAATATTCTGCATTATCCCATCTTTGCCTCATTTGACTAAATCCGAACTACACTTTCCCAAGGTATAGTGCAAATATGCATTCAGACCTCTTATCCACAAGCATGGAAATCACTCTCTGCCCTCTCTCTCTCGTCTCGCAGGTCGATCTAAAGGCTAAGTCCAGGCTTACGGCTGCTTCATCTCGACTACAGCAAGGTTGAGGATGAAAGGAAGAGCTATTTCTGTCCAGCTCTCCTTTGTAATTAGAGGAGAATCCATACAGAGTAGCTTCTCAACCAAGTCTCCCATTCTGCCGAGCCATAATTTACTTAATTACTCAGAGACGCCTCTTTGATTCAGTCAATATCAAAAAGAGGCTTTCTGTAAGAGAGGTACAGAATGATAGTAATTTTAAAGCTGTTTGGCTTCCATTCACTGCTGTGCAGGAAGGAGCATTGCATTTTTCAACCCTCTTTGTGAGCAATAAACTGATTATAAATGAGAGGTTGTCAGATATGTCTGTTGTGCCTTTTTCACTCAGTGACAGAGTGATTTAAAAGTGAGGACTTCAGTAAAAGTACACTGTCAATCCCATAATCGTAGAAATAGCTAATATTGATTCCATCTTTCTGTCTGTGTGATATCCTTCAGCCATTGTGCAGACCTGGAATAGGTGCAATTTACTTGATAGTGATTTGATTCAAAAGGTACATTGGAAATGAAACACACATGCTAGAGAAACAAGCTTATAGATTTAGGCTGATAATGTTTTGACAGAACAATACATCAAGAAGTTCCAAAGAAAACTCGTTTCTGCTTAACCCATAAAGACCCAAACAGCGACAAATGACACAAACCGTCGACTGATCTAAACTGTTTAATACCTGTTGATCCACTAATCCTATCAATACATGTCAACAACTGGTGTAAAATGCAGTTTGTCGTCTTATCATGGTCATCAGATATGACCCATTTGACCACTCAGAGACTCTGGGGTTACCATGGAAACACAGTCATCTTCTACAACATTGATTCACCAGTGAAGCCCATGGAGTTGGATCAATGATAGTGTATGGAGACACTGGGTTTTGGTTCAGTTCATTGCATCTTTGCTGCAAAACTCATTTTTTCTTCTTCTTCTTTTTTTTTTGAAGTAACTGCATTTTCATGAATATCTAAATCAAATATAAGATATTAAACTAAGGAAAATACATGTTTTGCCATGAAAAATGCAAAATACAGTGGATATTATTAGAATAAATGGTGATAAATCATTTAAGAAAGCTTAGAAATAGAGAAAAATTTGTAAATAATGCAGTTTGTCATCTTTTCATGGTCATCAGATATGATTCATTTGGCCGTTCAGAGGCTCCGTGGTTACTGGGGAAATGCTGTCATCTTCTACAACATTCACCAGTAAAACCCATGGAGTTCCATGAATGACAGTGTACGGAGACACTTGTTTTTACATTAAGGTGGCAATATCGTTGCTGAAAAAGTAAATTTTCTTCATTTCTCTCTAATTCGATAGAATTCGCTTTCAGTTTTCATGAACATCTACACTTGTAGAAAAAATTATTAGACCATCAAATGTTATCAAAAACAGTGGTTATACAGTTGTCATAGAGGTGGTTAGGACCCAAGTGCAACACACCAGAAACCAGATTCAGTTCAGTATCATTATTTATTTGAACAAACAGCAGGGGAGAGCAGGTGAAGGGACGTGGTTTCAGGGAAGCAGGCGGCAAGGTAGACCAGGACTGAGGGTAGGCAGGTGGGAAACAGGTAGAAAGACGTAGCCCAGGGTAACAGGCAGGCAGCTTTACCTTTACTGGGGGGGGGGGTTCGAAGCAGGAACGTGAGTAAGGAACAGAGCTGGATTCGGCAGGTACTGAAGAACAATCTGGCAGCCAACTGAGAGCAGAGGAGTGAATATAGCAGAGTTCCAGGGGAAAACAGTGACTGGAATGAGGCGACGGGGTCAGGGAGGAAACGGCAGAGAAACAAACTGTGACAGCAATCCAGTATCCATTGCAGTTTTGCGTAATATATCATTTGCACTACACCCCAAAAACCACCTCTTGCCAGCACAAAAACTTCTAAGAGTTTTGGCAAAATTGATGTTTTTCCATTAGGTAAATGTTTATGCGCAAGTTATATTTGCACAGTTTGAGGGTCAATGGGAAAGTGATTACTGTCTTGTCTTCAGTCTTGTAATATGTGCTGAAATTACCAAAAATAGTCACTTGCCCTAATAAAGGGTTAACAGACTTTTTTTGTGACTTCAGTACTTTTAGCAACAGGGTCCTCAATTGGTGATAAATCAGTTTAGAAAGGTAGAAATAAGGGAAAAATTCATTTGGAGACTGCCACGAAAGTAGCACTGGGTCTGTGTGAGTTAAAGTTAAATCTACCGAAAGTCCACAGAGGAAGGGAACATATTTGAGCACGTGGACATTAGGGATTTGTGTGACCTCTCTGGGATCCTTGAGGCAATAAAAGGTGGACACTTACCTGCCTGAGTATTTTATTTTACATCTAACAAGAGAAGGAAAACGCCAGGCCTCACATGAAAGCCTCTCCCTGCAGGGCTGAGATTAGAAGACATTCCTGTCTGTTTCCACCTCTCGGTAGCGCGTCAGTGGTCACCCCAGCCCTGATGTAACACTCGGTCTCAGGCGTCTTTGAAGTGGCTGGATAAGCCGAGCGCTGGATGCGGCCGAGTTCAAAAGGGCCCACGGAGGGATTTTGAAACACTGGAAGAAATCCAGCTTTTCCTCAGATCATTTCCAGCCTCATTTCTTACCGTGTCAGTGAACGGTCCGAGAAAAAATCAAAAATCTAAGCGGTTTTTAGGCGACAGGGTGACTCAGACCAGTAGGTTTCCTCTTTTAAGGGCGGCAAAACAGATGGAAAAGGAAGGAGGTGGTTATTTATTTGCAATTTATTTACAACCACAAATAATAGAGTTGGAACAGTTACACACTCAGAAAGAACGAAGCGAATTCAATTTTATTTTACTTATTCATCTCGATATTTTCATTATTTATGTATTTATTTATGTACTCCATACTGTTCATGTATGTTAATATTGGATCTGCATCAGGAATTGACTTCTTTTGGGCGGGGTGGAATTGTGGGAAAAAGAAAGAATGGAAGTCTTCTCTGTCATATTGCACTGTCATGCAAAAATGCTTCCAATAACAAAAGTCAATAAAAAAATGTAAAAAAAAAAAAAAAAACAATCCACAAAAGTAATAAAAATTTGCAGCTTTTAACGTAATAATCCCACAAATGTAATAACAGTTGCCTGCAAAAACGTAATACCTCATTTCCCAAAAAACATAATAATTATTACTTTTCTAGGGATTTATTACATTTATGGGATGGTAAAAAATCTTCAGTTTACAAAATTGTAATAACTTCCCACAGTTAATATAAAAACTGAATATTGAAAAAGAAAGCAAACATGGTGATGTTACTGAATATAATACACTGCTATAGATTAAACTATTCACAGTATATAACATAATGCAGATTTACTTTAGCCATATACAGCATTAAAATGTTATATACAAATTAATGCTGCAGTAAAATGAATCCAGACGTATCATATACCATAAAAACACACATTTTGCTGATAATATTTACATTGTTCTACTTAAATAAAGTTTTGAATGCAGAACTAGCTGCATTTTCAGTGATAATGAGCTCCTCATAGCACACATTTTAGGAAAAATGATAACCTTAATCCAGATAATAAATTATCAGGTATCTGGTTACCACAAACTGTATCATCCAATCAGCTTTAAGCCACACCCACACCTCTGGAATTTACCCAATAAGGTAAAGTTTTCCTAAATCCAGCTGCCGGCAACCAAAAGCATCTACTGATATAAAATGTTTAGTAACTTTTAAACTATTGATGCTGTTAGTACATTTCAATAAGTGAGGTAAAAAAAAACAAAACGCAAATTGTCAGCTTTTCAATGGCGTCACGTGTCTTTTTTGGATGTTCAGAAACTCCGTAGCAAACACAGAAACACTGTCACCTTCTGCAAAACTGAATTCTCAATAAAACCCATGTAGTTTGACACATGACAGTGGTTGTAGATGCTTGTTTTTAAGTTCAGTAAATGATAAAATTAGCTGAAAAAGCCACTTCTTCTTCAGTTTTCTCTATTTTGATGTAATAACCTTTGAATTCACTGCATGATTAGTTAATTAAATATCGGAACATAACTGATTTACACTGAAAAATGCAAAATAAAGAAGATAATATTATACTAAATGGTGATAAAGGCCTGAAACTATTTTGGCAGTGAATTTTTCCTCCATATTTTACCTTTACTAAGTGATTCAAGGGTTAATGAGCAACAAATTCAGAATTTTTGACCTAAGTTTCAAACCCGTCTTCCTTCCTTCCCGTCGTGCCCTTCAGCCGTCTGTACTCCATTTATGCCACTGTCATTATTCGGCTCTTTCATTTACTGCTAACAGTCACAGAATTGATGGAACCCAAACAAGCCGAACGCAGACAGGAAGCTGAGAGACACCCGACATGTTTCAATAGTCCAATAGTCCTTCAGTAGTCCTACATTTAAATTCATATGTGCTGTTAGCTTGGACAGCGGCTAACATTCTGCATGCCTTCTCCACACATTTCCCTGTAATTCAACTGGACGTGTTTGGTATCTTTGGAAACTTCTGGATCTCGACTAGAATCAAAATGAAGTTCATTGGGTTTGAACAAAGCTTGGCCGTGCACCACATGCTTGAATGACAGACCCACTGGTGAATCTGTGTGGGCTGAGGAGGTTAAGCCACAGCCAAACTGGCAATTCTTCTCCTCTGGAATCAAAACGCTACAATAATCACACAAGTGTTATTTTTGGGAAGCTTTGGGAGTATGAATAATGTGTAAGCCCTGGCTAAAACTGGGGTTCACGCTGAAGCTAAGGCAGCGATCGTATCTGCGAAGAAGAATGGGCTTACGCTCGTGATTACCTGCTGAAGCAGCTGAAAAAGCAATCTCCTTTTAGATAAAAAAACCCAGATAGATATACCCTTCTACAGTGCAAAAAACCTGCAGTATACGTTTTTGTTTAAACATGCTTTTATTGGCAGTTTTAACTGAAGTGCCTTTACATAAAGTGTTTTTTTTGGGTTTTTTTTTAGTGATTCATATTATTTTAATCCAAATCAGTTTAAATGAACAGCAACTGTAACTGTATTTTCATCCTTCATCAGTGCTCCTCCCTCTGTTCTTTCCCATGATTCACCTGCATGGACTTTATATTTAAGTCCATGTAAATGAACTGTATTTAAATGTCAAGTTATCTTTAGACAGAGAATAAATTTTGACCGGAATCACAAGTAAATAAGTGGTTCCAGGCACAACAAATCCCGCCCCTCGAACGTATTGTGGCTTATTTTGCCATCGATCCAGCTGATGTCATCATGTCTATGTGTGTGCCATATCAATTGCCTCTATATATGTGCCAAGTTTGAACCAAATTGAAACAAAACTGATATTTTTTTATAGACATGTGAAAATTCCCCCATTATAAGTAAATGGAAAAAAAATATATTTTAAAAATTCATAAAAAATTTGAACTTTGACCTACTGTTCCCAAAATGTAATGACATCTATTCTGGGTCACTGGCGATCTATAAACCCAATTTGGTATGAATTCAAACAACAGTTTTTTCTGCTACAGACATTTGAAATTTGGCCCATTATAAGTAACTGGAAAAAAAAGATTTAAAAAATTCATAAAAAGTTTGAACTTTGACCTACTGTTCCCAAAATGTAATGACATCTATTATGGGTCACTGGCAATCTATAAATCAAATTTGGTACGAATTCAACCAATTTTTTTGCTGCAGAGTTGGTTCCCAGAGGACCAAGTAAGGAACCGCCTGACTTTGTTTTCAGTAAGAATGAGTGATGGGAGAAGTCGCCACCACTGATATTTCAAGAAGACATTAGATAGTGGTCAAATGATGGTTCGAAGTTGGCTGATATATTCAGAGAAGAGGATCATTCAATGAACAAGTTCAGGTATGGCAAATTGGAAAATATGTGAGCACTTAATCTCGTCATATGATAGGTTATTGTCAGGCTCTTGTCTATTTAATTTAAATTATATCATTATTATTATTATTATTATTTTCCACACAGATCCTGTTACTTTTTATATCTTTTTAGACGTCCTTGTGTGTAATATATATAAACATCACCGTTAAGCCTGTGTAGTTTAAGTTGTAGAACCTACTTTGTCCAGTAGGGTGCGCTCTGGTGTTCTGGTAACTTTGGCCTCTCCATGCGTTCGTGGCCATTTCTCTTCTAAGCACGCTCCTTACGGTTATCTTGAACAGAGCGACTAAGTAGGAAAATCCTCAATTAACATCAAGTATTCTGAGTTATGAATACTAATAATTTGTTGTAAACAGGCTTTACACCTTGGCAAACGCCTGTGAGCTGTGGAAGTGACTACTTGTTGAGAAATTACTTGTCGAAATCCCGGTGAGTGTCAACATGTCCGCTGTTAGCTTGAAGCTAATTTTATGCTATGAAGTTGAAGTTACATGTCAGATATCATTTTTAGAAAAACAATCAGGAGTTACATGACTTTGTCATAATGTTTTGCCTGCTCTGGTGCGTTTTGTATCACTGCAAAATGTGTTTTATAACAAGAAAACGTCAGCGCGGTAATGCTAGCGCTAACTGCTAACGCTAATCGCCACCATGGTCAATGCCCTTATTTAGACCTGAGTTAGCATTACCTTTATGAAAGCGCGTGCTCTGTGCACTGCTAATGATGTCTTTAGTTAAAACAATACAGCCATTTGGCTGGGAGGTTTACGTAAAGCCATAATAAGATGGTTTTGGTTGTAAAATCATAAGGATTATGTAAATATTGTTAAAAAGTCATTTTATTGTTGTTAAATGCATTAAAAAGCCAACAAGATTTAAAAGGGATGATAAATAATTCATTCTGATTGAGGGAATGTGGTAATTTACTATTTCATGTTACCCAATGTCTTTAATGTGTTAAAAATAGAATTCTATTACAATTTTGATGCTATACTGTGTGTTAGTACTGAAAACTACTTGATAAATCATCAGAACTTGTTAGCTCACTAAGCTAAAATACTAAAATGTACATTCATTTGTTTGGATATAATTGTCATTATATCGTTTGGATGTTAAATTCTATTGCTTTTCAGATAGAAACACAGTTATGAGAACAGGAACAGAATATCTACTTCTGCACACTCTGTGTAAATTGGTTTTATAGTGATCTTTGAAATCTGATGGAGAGTCCAGCCCATGGTGACTGTGAGTGGTGTTAACGGCGTGGCCAGCCAGAAGCATCCTCCACAGTAGAACTTTGAACTGTTTGTTGGAACCAGATAAGACACAATTACATCCTAATACACTACCCAGGTAGCAATGGTTGTAACTACAAAGAGTAAAAAACTACCAAACTGAACTCTAATCATATTTTTTTGGGGGAAAGAGCTCTATTTTATTTTATTTTGTTTTACTTGTGGTAAGGTAATAAATCACCATGTTCATTCTGTAATCTTGGCAAGTCATTCCAAATTGATCATCTCCTCTACTGAACCTAGTAGATGTTAGTGCCTCTTCTATACTGGTCCACTCTAAGGGCGCTACACCTGTTGTGTTTTTTTTTTTTGTTTTTTTTTTTTTGGGTGGGTGGGGGG
>JAPQRP010000014.1:5218215-5231286 GCA_037367295.1 Apogon hyalosoma
ATTTTCTTTTTTGTTTAGTTTATTTCGAATATGCAACAAGACAAAGTAATCTTACTTAGTCCTTAGAAATAAAACAGGTAGTAAGAAGTCATGGAAAAAACAAAAAAAACAAAAAACGTAGTAACGTATACATACACATGACTTAATTTGCACATTTGAAAAGGAATGGGACAAAGTATAACTTGTTTAATCCCCCCCTTCTTCACACAACAGTCTATCCTTTAGCTTCCTATCAGCATAATATATGAAAAATCAAGTCATTATAATTATATATTACCTCTCTATCCTGTCCTAAATTTTAAAAAAAAAGGATTGGGTTTCCTGGTGTGTCCGCATATACCGCTCCATGTTTCTTTTAAAACTCTTCTTTGCTTGTGACGTCCATCAACATCCATTATTTTATTATTTTTCCCCTATGTTTTGTGTTACGTTTGTGTCTTAAATAAACAGAACTAAACTTAACTAAATGCGGAAAAACCTCTTTCCATTGCAGTTTTGCGTAATATACCAATTTTGCTACACCTGAAAAAATACCTCTTGCCAGCACAAAAACTTTTCAATGAAAAACAAGAGTTTTGGCCAAATTGTCGTTTTTCCATTAGGTAAATTTTTATGCGCAAGTTTTAATCAAGCAATTTGATGGTCAATGGAAAAGTGACTACTGTTTTATAATTTATGCGGAAATTACCAAAAATAGTCACTTGCCTGATAAAGGGTTAAACTAAATCAGTTTAACAAATGTGTAATGCAATAAAAAAGTATCTTTCCCTTGACATGCACTGGAAAAAATCTAAATCCTACCAAGTGTATTTTTCTCATTTCTAGTCCAAATATCTCATCACACTTAAAAGAAGACATAATCACCTAAAGAGTAAGTTTTCAGTGAGATATAAGAACTTATTTTTAGACAATAGATCTGGAAAATCTTGGCTTAAAGATTTTTATTTTTTTTTTGCTTAATTCAAGCAAAAAAAATCTGCTAATGGAACAAGTAAAAATTACCTTGGTAAGATTTCTTGAAATAAGGTTTTCCAGATCTATTGTCTAAAAATAAGTTCTTATATCTCACTGAAAACTTACTATTTAGGTGATTATGTTTTATTTTAAGTGTGATGAGATATTTTGACTAGAAATGAAAAAAATACACTTGGTAAGATTGAGATTTTTTCCCAGTGTGTAGTGGAATAGAGTTCTAAAGTTGCATAAAATGGAAATGCTCCAGTTGCTCATACCTGTACCTAAATGTCCAGAGTTGCATTTCACCACTGTTCACGGTCACACAGACCCTCCACAAATGCATTACACTGGAGGTCAGAGTGTCACCGAGGCATTTGGAACAGTCAGTGTCTTGCTTGATTACTTCAGCAGCATCGCAGTAGGACCGACTGCCCTCCAGGTGATCACACTCTCAACACTCCACCGGTGCCAGGCACTGAATCAGCAGCTTTTTTTTTTTCTGTGTGTTATCTGATATCCTCTCTAAATTCTCTCATGGCCCGAAGAGAAAGAGCATAACTCAGGAAATCAAAGAACCGTCACGTTTGGAAAAAGTTTCCAGTCGAAGCAAAGAAAGAAAAGGTCAGTGGAAACATGAAAAGATAAGCGAGGGATCAAAAAAAGATGAGTACGGAAGGTCGCCGAGTGGGCAGAGGAAGAACAGCTTGTCCGAGCTGAAAAAATCAATAAGTGCTCGAGAGTCAATAGCGCGTGGGTGGTCAATGGCATGATTCAAGCTCATTAGCACCGCATTTGACTTGAGTGTTTGACCTTAAACGCAATCATCCCACTCTCACACTTTTTAGCCTATATGATAGAACTTCGGAATGATAATGAGCTCGGCAGAAATTGCTCAGTTGAACAGCCTCGTCTGTTCATTAAGGCACTTTTTGACACGTCCGACTGCAGCGTAGCAAATCAAACTTGAGAGGACTTCAGTGAAAACAGGAAAAAAAAACAAACCGCGTCGTCGTTATATTACTGTGGTTTGAGCAAAATTGAAGCGCGCTCATTACTCGGGTTCATTGTGTTGCTTCGGGGGGGAAAGATTCTCTTTGTTTTTCTGCGGCTCCTCCTGCAATATCTTTCAGAAGAGAAGCAATATACTGTCAAACAAAGACACATCCCAGTCCGTTTTCCATCCTTCCTTACAGTCAGTTAAAATTAAATTAAAATGACTGATAGCGCACAATCAATGGTGGTAATTTCAGCAAATGATGCAGCACTGTTTCAAACTGTACTAAAGTATTGATTCAGCTGCAGCCTGCAGTAAGCCATTTATCTTCCATTAAAAACAATCTCTTATAATTACCTTAAACTGCTTTTTAGCATTATGGAAGGAAGAATTAGCCAGAGCTACTGTGTGCAACAAATTACACATCATTAAAATTAAATATATTAATGTATGCACTCATCTTGTGCTCCTGGAGGTTTTGAATAAAATGCAGTAATGTATGCACTCATTTTCAACTCCCTGAGGTTCATCTGGATCGCAGCAATGATAAAGATCAGCTCGTACCGTTGGAAGGCGCAGCTTTAACTGGTCACACCGTAGCCAAAGACCTAATGTTGTTTTTAATGGACTGAGAATGCAGTCATATTGTTGCATCAAAAATAGAGCTTTTCTAATCTTCTTTGTAATCTTAAGTGTGTACCTGATATTACATTGCACACAGAATATGAATTTGAGTAAGAAAAATCGACTAAGTTTGCAGTTAGTAATATTTTTACAGGCTCAAATCATTTTACGGAACCCAAAAATGTAACATACAATACACAGAAATAAAATGATAAAGGAAAAAACAATGGGTATGGTTTCTTCCAAGATGATGATGTCTGTATAAATGAATGTAACTAGGATATTTGGACTGAGTAAATATAGCAGTATCACAAGAGAAAAGATGCATAAACAGACACTGGGTCCATTTTTATTTTAGTGATTTATTCTGAACAAGCAATAAAATTTAACATATATGTGAACAAGCAAAATATAAATTATAATACAGAAACAAACAATCAAGACAATCTTAGACAGAAGAACAACAATAGTTTCATGCCCGAAAAGGGGTGGGAAGTCTTTTATATTCTTTTATACTCTTTTATATTTATATATCTATTCACACATACAGCATATAAATACATATATAATCTTTTTCCTATACTTTTCTTAATTGTGCTGGCAAAATATAAATAAATAACTCAAAGAAAGAAATATATCCATAAACAACAGTGAACACATGAACATAAGTGCTGGAGATTTAATTTATTTAATTCAATTTAGTGGCATCTGTGGGTGAAGCTGTAGATTGCAGGTGAACACCCCTCACCTCGCCCTCCCTTACAGTGGCCACATGATTATTATGCATATTCTCATCTGTTTGGTTCATTTACACTGAAAAACGTACAGTAGGTAGTGACAGCAATGGTAGATTAGATTATAATTAGATTAGATTAGATACTATCAGGTTAGAACAGATTAGATACTGTTACATTAGATACTACTAGATCAGATTAGATATGACTAGATTAGATACTATTAGATTAGATGCAATTAGACTGGATTAGATTAGATACTATTAGATTAGATTGGATTAGATTAAATACTATTAGATTAGATTGGATTAGATTAAATACTATTAGATGAGATTAGATACTATTAGGTCAGATTAGATACTGTTAGAATAGATTAGATTAGATTCAACTTTATTGATTTCACAATGGGAAATTCAATGGCAACAGGATAAAGTGCAAGACAAAGTGCATGCATATAGATAGTGCAAAAAACAAACAATATAAAATAGAAAAATAATAATAGTAATAATAAAAACTGGACAGACTATGTACATATAAACGTATATAGAATTTTGTATATTGTACAAACCACATAAAAAAAGAAGGGAAGGAAATCCACTCTGATTTATTGTAGAAACATGAAAACAGCACTTATTTTCAGCAAATAAGAAAATGTAAGTACCAGACTTTCACAAATAAAAATGGGGGTTAGTTGCAAGCTATGTCTCTAATAACAACTGGGGCTGAGGTCAACTTGAACAAATAAAGACCTGTCCTCAAATCTAGGCCTGGTTAAACAATAATATGGATAAATGTCTGGTATCTGTCAAATAACATGCTGCCAGTTAAGCACAATATCTGTCTACAAATTTAACCCATAAAGACCCAAACATCCAAAAGTATCTTCTGATCTAAACTGTTTAATCCCTGTTGATCCACTAATCCTATCAATACATGCAAATAATTGATGTAAAATACAGTTTGTCGTCTTTTCATGGTCATCAGATATGACCCATTTGGACGTTCAGAGGCTCAGTATTTACTTTGGAAACACCAACATCTTCTACAACATTGAGTCACCAGTAAAACCGATGGAGCTTAATCAGTGACAGTGAGGTAGATGCTTGTTTTTACATTCAGTTATTGGTATATTTGCTAAAAAAGTAACTTTTTCTTCAGTTTTCTCTGTTTCTAATATAATAATCTTCAACTCTAATCTGAGCTTTAATGAACATCTACATGATTAGTGAATTAACTATAGGAAAATACCTGATACATATACATATAAATGCAAAATATAGAGGATAATATTATAATAAATGGTGATAAGTCACTTAAGAAAGGTTAAATAGAAAAACTGCCATAAAAATAGCACTGGGTCTTAATGGGTTTTTAATATTATATATTCAACTATATAATCTCACTGTTTTCAACCTTTGTAGATTACATCATTGTAGAATACTGATTGACAGATAGCAAAATTATTTGACAAATATGATAATTATTGCACATTTGTCTCATATACAGTGTTGATATATGTTTGTATGTTTTTTCCATATAATGTGCTTTTTCCGTGTTTTTATGTTTTGCGCTATAAATTAAAATGCTATGAAAATGACATGAATGATTGGTTTATAGTCATCAGATCTCAACCCGAATGAACACCTGGAGTTTTGGACTGATGTTTCAGACAGTGCAATCCAATACCATCATTAAATCACCAAACAAGGAAGGATCTATTTTATGACAATGCATGTAAATAATTGGCATAAAATGCACTTTGTCATCTTTTCATGGTCATCATATTTGACCCATTTCGACATTCAGAGGCTCCATAGTGAACGTGGAAACACCATCATCTTCTACAGCATTGATTCACCAGAAAAAAACATGGAGTTTGATAGATGACAGTGGATGGAGGCACTTGCTTTTACATTCAGTAATTGGTATATTGGCTAAAAAAGTCACTTTTTCTTCAGTTTTCTCTGTTTCTGATAAAATAACCTTCAACTTTGATCTCAGTTTTAATGAACATCTACATGGTCAGTTAATTAAATACAGGAAAATACATGATATACACATAAAAAAATACAAAATACAGAGAATAATAATATAGTAAATGGTGATAAATCACTTAAAGGTTAAAGAGAGAGAAAAATTCAATTGGAAAGTGACATAAAAGTAGCACTGGGTCTTTATGGGTTAAGATAAAGTAGGAGGTCAGCGTTCGTATGTTTCCCAGCTGTCAAACAGTACACAACAACAGTGGCGTATAATTTCATAGTTTGTACTTTGACCTCTTGATGCCATCAGTAACAGCAGCCTGGTTTACTGCCATCTGTCTCTGTAATAAACCCAACCAATTCAATCTGCTTCAATTCTGATCAAATGTTTATGCGCAAAAAAAGGACATATGGTTTTGTCTGAGGACAGATTTGCATTAAAAACCCATAATCAAAGTGCATGTCAGCGACAACACGATAAATTAGAGTCCGCGTACAGTGCTGCGGCTGCGATCATGCCTTATGAAATCAATAGAAGCTCGAGTAGGTCACGTCTTTACAGCAGCAACGATGGAGAGTTGTTTTGAAGATTCTGTTGTTCCTGTTTTATAAATGGATAAGCTGTCTTGATGATGAGAGACGCATTGGCCTTCTTTTTAAAGATTTCAATTAGGTGTTCCTGGCTCACAGTAATAACGTCACCGCTGCTGCTGGTTGCTGCATCCAAATATCGATTCAGCCGTCTAACATCATCAGACAAACATGTGAATTATGCTTTAGGCTCGATTTTTGCTTTGATGAGAAAATCACAGGCTCTGTGATGACCACCGAGGAAGCCCCCCGGCAGGTTGAGGTACCGGGCGAGATCTTTTGACAAGGTTAACAGATGATCAGTAAAGAGTGGTTCCCCGTGGCCCTCCTATGGCCCCCGCTTCTTCCTTCCTTCTTTCCTTCCCCCTCAGTATCAATCAATACCTGTTAACAAAAGCTCTGCGGGGCTCCTCTCCACTCTCTGCACTCTTATTCATATTTCAGGATGTTATTAGAGCGCACGGCGAAATGTCAAGATCTTTACAAGGTAAATATCTCTCCGAATGTCATGGGGAGAGTTGGGGGGGAGGTGGGGGGCTACTTTTCTTCTCTGTTATGTTTTTCACTGTCAGAATACGGAGCCGCCAACATTAGGGCAAGAATGATTTTTCTGCCAGCGGCTATTTCTCAGAGTCGTTTGTTTCTGCCGTGTTTTCAATGATCATATTGGTGTGGCTGTTTGCATTTTAATGGCTCACTGCAGAGGGGGAGCAGCTCATTTAGAATGCTCAAGAAACCTTTCAGCCACAATGTAACTAAGTACTTGGTTTTATTTGAGATACTTTACTCGAGTATTTCCACCTAATGCAACTTTATATGACACGCAATACACCTCAGAGACAAATAAAGTACTTGTTATACATCTGCCTGACAGATTTAATTACTTTTCAGTGTCAAGAATAAACTATTCCTCTCTGAGTTCACTACAACATTCCTTCTTCTTAACTTAATAATCTCTTTAAAAACCCGGCTGGATTCACTGGAAAATGCATCCTCACAAAAAAAAAAAAAAAAAAAAAAGGCAACAGTGCTGTGATGGCAAGGTGAGGCAGCTGGGGTAATGACATCAACACTGATGGGATAAATTGTATTTTTAATCTCATTTGGTTATGTTCATTTATTTATTTATTTTTATTACCCCCCCTTTTTTCTCTCCTTTTCCTTTCTCCTCTTTTCATTTAGTTTCAGTTACCTAATGATTATCTTTGGTCATATCCCAGATTTTTTTTATTGTTTTTTTTTCTGCTTTTTGAGAAGCCCAAATCACAATATTCACACCACATACACATCTTACACACTTCCCCCACATTAGGATGACTTAAAGTAAATGTAAATATTATATATTGTACATACGTTTCTTTGTCTCTTAGTGTTGCTTCGTTAAAGGTTATGGGGGAAAAAACAAAACAAAGGCCTCATTTTCTGAAGTCGAATAAAGTTGTTTTTTTAGTGATAGATGTTATCACAGGATAGCAATATGACATTATGGTCTCATGCAGTACAATACATTTGTTCAGATCTGTGCACCAAACTTGGAGTTTGGACCCAAAATGAGTCAAAGAACTGTTTTTATTAGTTTGCCCGATGATAAGAGTGAAATATATAGCGATAATATATGTGAATTTGTTATCATGAACTCAACAAAGCAGTGTGAAATGCAGAGTAAAGGTGTCAGTTGTAAAAGGCACAACAGGACAAAAACAGATGAAAATGATATTAAAGATGTATGAAAATGATGTAACAAGACAGAGCTGGTATAAAAGACAGAACAACACAGGCACAACATCAAAACCGCAACAAGATGAAACAGTGGAAGAGTCAATAAACATGTAGATCTATCGCAATTTATGATGTAATTTTAAAGTCTGGGTTGTGAGGAAACATTACATTTCTTTTTAGTTGCTCGAGCTGATACAGTTTGGGATCTGTTGCTGTAGATTCAACTACACAACAGCAGAAAAAGTCAACTTTAACTATTAAATGAAAGCTAAATATTAATTTATCAGTCATATGAATCCAGAAACATCATATTTAACAGTAAAACACTAACAGGGATTACTTTCCATTTTTAGGATATGAATGATTCTTCCCTTTGAGACAAATATGAGGAGTCAGAGAACAGCTGGTGGGACACTGCAGGCTTGATCTATGCAATCAGCCAATGCTTGTGCTGCTGTTCTTCTGCACGTCCAGCAGAACAGCCTGAGGATAAGTTATGTCTTGCAGCGCCATTATTGAACTCAGCTGCCACAGTGGCAAAGTGAACCCACAATCATCATGAGGTAACAAAACCACCTGTTTTCTATCTACACATGTGGATGTTTAGGAGATTTCTATACTTACACAAGTCTCTGTCATCTTCTAGGGCTGGTAAATCAAGTGCACGGCAGACATGTCTGAGGCAACGTAGATGCAATTAAAGGAGTGTAATAAACACAGGCCGACTGCCGGTAGGAAGCACGCAGCAGGTTCAGAAGGTGGATTAGAGGGAGGATTTTTTAAAGGTGAGGAGGTCTCAGCTGCATGAGGGGCCTGTTGATCAGAGGAGGATGGAGAGATGAACTTTATCAACCTGCCAAGAGCAAATTACAAACCACAGTAAAAACATGTAGGAGGGGGCTTCAGAAAGTTTGGAGAAAAGTGACATTTGGAAAAAAACAGTTTACGTTATGATGTTTATTTTTCGACATATGCTCCATCTAGGTCAATATACTTCTGCAAACGTTGAAGCCCCCTTGTATATCTGTATCCAGTGCAAACAGATAAAGTCTCAGTTTGAAAAAGCTACAGAAAGTTAGACAGTTGTGACAAAGTTGCTTAGTGTAACTCTGTTTTGTTCTTGTCTGCTCCTCAGCATTAAGTGTAACTATACAAATTTAGAATATATTTTAGTGTTGCATTCGTTTCTTGTTATGTAAATTTGAAGCAAATATAATACATGCACATAACTACATTTGTTGAAGTGAAAATAACCAAGTAGGATTACAAACTGAGGTCAGGCTGATCTTAGTAAATGTGTGTTAACTAGTAAACATAGTCGCTTAAACACCACAAATTAAAACTGAGAATAAAAAATAATTAACTAATATTACTGTATTTGCCTTTATGCTAATATAATAACTAAATATAAAAAATAAACAGAACATGTGAGACATACTTAACAAAACAGAGAAGATAAATGCTAATATTGCTAGGCTAATACACTGTTCAATTTAAGTATAAATAACAATAGTGTAGCTAAATGTAGGAACACAAAATTGTTAATTTTTGTGAAAAATGTAACAGTAGACCATTTAGATAAATATTGGTATTAAAACACTTACTTTATAGTGTCTTTGAGTAGAAATTAGCAGGTCAGTAAAAGTCTAGCTTAGCCAACCTAGTGATTACTTCCTGTTTTGTTGTCCCATGGGTTCGTCCACTGCCCCGCCCTTTTAGGAGAATTAATTTCGACCAGTTCTTGAAAAAAAAAAAAAAAGTCACATAGGTTAATATTGGGTCCATTTTTCCCAAGCCACATATTGTCTGAACATGATGACGCTGAACATGAAATATTTTTAAAAAGCCACAAATCAGGACAAAATGTCTCTGCAACAAACTCACAAGATTTCGACACAAATCTCATCTGGAGGATGGAGCAGGAAAATAAAACAAGTAATAATTCTGGAAAGTTGATGTTAGTTACCATTAAAAAATATATATTTATTTTAATTTTATTTATTTATTTATTTATTATTAGTAGTAGTAGTGGTAGTAGTAGTTGTACTTATGTCCAAACTAATGGGCCACATTCTTTAAAGATGGCCGCCATCTAATATTTAAAATATTTCTTACTATGCTGTTTACTCATTTGTACTTAGCTTCACTTACAAACCCCAAATTTAAGTAGTAAATACTAGTTGCATAATTCTACTTATCCACTCCAGAAAGTATTAAAATCTCAAACCATAAAATACGATGAAATACTTGTTACTTAAACACTTAGACAACAAATGTTGAATCACTTCTCTCCTTTTCTCTCCTCAGAAAACGTCATCACACATCAGTAGCAACAACAGCACCACCCAGGACATGAAATGTGTATTTCTACCAGGGATCATGTCTATTTTTGAGTTGTTTGCTTTTTTTTCCCTTTACTGAACATCTGTGTGATGCTCCCGAGCGACAGCTTCGCCTGCCTGATCAGTCAAGCAGAAAGAGAGGGAAAAGGAGAGAGGATAGAGATGGTGAAAGAGAAATGGTGGCATTTCAGGTGATGACAACAGCGCCGTCAACCTCTGGGATTGTGGGTAATGAGGCTCTCATGGGGGAGCTGATCGCCGACGCCAGCTTGGTGATGTCACGGTGCCAACGTGAACGATTCAACATTCAAAGATCCATTTGACAGAGGCAGGGAAACAGTGAGATTGCAAACCCTTCTTCCTTTAAGCTCTTAGTGTTTCTTTATGTGACGGTGCAAGTGGTGGTTGCTCCTGGCTGACCTCATTCCGCATCACCTCAGTTAGAAACATGCCTGATTTCTTATGTCTATGCCTCATTTTTCACATTTACCAACTGCCTTTTCCATCACACACACTCACTGGTAATTATGATGTACCACCACCTCTTTTTATCCACCCCTCATCTTGTTGACAGCAGACGTCCTACTTGTGAATCTACTGTACAGTCCTTTCTTTTACCACCTTCACCCTCCCTGTGCATTTTCCACACATAATCACCGCCTTATATTGTTAACTGTTCTCATTTCAATTAAAGCACCTGGCGAGTCAAAGGATGCAATTGTCCGACGATAATTGCAAAAGCCTTGCAAGAAATTGCACAATCAAAATCTCCCCAATTATTCTGTCCATTTAACATCTTACCTCAGATCCTTAATGGATTCTTTTGGCATCTTCAAGGCCTTCATTTGCAAGGCTGAGGAGCACTAAACAGAGATGAGAGAGACCTGGGCTTGAACACCTCTTTTATTTTTTTTATTTTTTTACTTTACCACCCTGCACTTACTCTGTTGTACTTGTGCTTTAGTTTTTCTCTGTGTGTGTTTAAAGCTGCAGGAGCCTGAAGCAGGAGAACTTTTGGTCCCACAGTGCCACCTATTGACTGAAACAAAAAAGAAAAACAATGTACAGTAGGATGTCATGAAATAGTTTAATTTAGCCAAGCATTGTCTTTTTCAAGCATTTGATAGCCAACATAGCCCAGTAAATATTTTATAACTTTGCTGTGTGGAGGCAGGAAAGAAAATTAAACCATTAAACAATGAAAGCTAAGATATTTAGTAGCCCCTGTAAGAAATTGAGCCCATTTTAGTGAGAAAATGAGCTGATTTGTCTGGGGGGAAATTGTTGAAATGTATGTGAGGTCACTTGCAGGCAACTTTAGAGGAAAAAATAGGGACTCGGTCAGAGCAAAGCAGAAGAAAACTATTAAATCTTTCATCATTTCCCACTCTCCTATAACCTTGTTGCGCTGGTGGAGCTGAGGTCTAGACATTGTGGAAAGGCAACAGCCATCCATCATGTCTGATTATGCTGTTTAGATGTAATTGCAAACCCTTAAGGATTGCTCCTCCATCCCTATCCCTGCACACAAAATGCACATGCACACACAATGCACACACCTGCAGGGGAAAGAAAGGCTAGAATATCAGTGCCGGAGAGACGGAGAAAGAAAACAGGCAGCCACCTCCATACGCATTTCACAGACAATCAAATTAGAGCTGGCGTTCGATATATCACTGACAAATTGTTTATTAAACAAAAGGCTTGAATTGCAGCATAACTGAGAAAGATTCAACAGTCAGAGAAGTGAGGGGCTGCCAGACTTTTATATCACTGTGTATATATAAATGTGTGTGTGTGTCCATGTAAGGACAACGAGTTTTCATGATCTTCTCATTCACACAGACACACCATTTATGTTCTTTCCCACAATAGGAGCCTGAGTCAGAGCTATCATTTAAAATGCGTCGTGAGGACATAAACACCGAGATAAAACGGTGCCAGTGAGGTCATGAGTGGAACACGCTGATGCTGTTTGATTCCCACTGGGGCCACCCAGGTTTAGTAAAGCACTTTAGTTAAAAGTGGCTGCCACACGGTATGTTAATGGGCTCAGTTAATTTGTTGAAAACCTACAGGGCATCAGGAATTCATGCATCTATTTTATGTTACTTATATGTACTGACATCATAGTATTAGGTGAACTGCATGATACGGAGGTCCATTTAATGTATTCTCCCCCTAAAAACCCTTATTAATATGCTAACATTAGCCTCTAGGTCTACAGGAGAGTATCTCATTAATTTAGTTGCGTATTATCTTAATTTTTCTCATAAGATTTGCTTATTTATTTCCTGAGGGCATTATTTTTGCCCATGTCCATCTGTGTGTGAATCAGTGCAGACTAATTCCTCTGACATCTGCGTAGTATATTGACTGTGTGAATACCTGGAGCTCTGTCTGTTTTTCTTTCATCCAGCTCAAGAGGGAACTGTTTTGTTGACCTCTGTGTGCCATGTCCTTAGAAATACATTAATATGTTTCATAAACATCAGGCTAGCATGTCTACGTAGTGACTAGTCTAGAGTTACCGTATGTCAGACTAAGATTTTAACATGGGTTTTATCATCTGTTGATAATATGTGTTCATTTTCATCTGATTCTATGACTGTAGCTGTGACTGTAGTGCTAATTCCTAGTTACATTAGCTATAGCCTGTCAATAAGCTACCCTTATAATAAAATACTGCCATTATTACCCCTCCCCCCCAAAGGGCAGGCAAGGGGTATTGTTTTTGGTTTAGTTTGTTGCATTCTTAACACTTTAACAGCAAAACTATTGGTTCAATTCATACCAAATTGGGTTTATAGATTGCCAGTGACCCATAATAGATGTGATTGCATTTTGAGAAAAGTAGGTCAAAGTTTACATTTTTATGAATTTCTAAAATCTTTTTTTTTTCTTTTTCCCATTTACTTATATCAGGTGTTTTTTTTAGCGTGTTTTTATTATGGTTTTTTTGGTGGTGTTTTTTTATTATTGTATTATCTATCTATCTATCTATCTATCTAAGAATGGCCAACATCAGCACACAAAAATTATTAGACCACCCTTTTTTTCTTCAATTTCTTGTTCATTTTAATGCCTGGTCCAACTAAAGGTACATTTGTTTGGACAAATATAATGAT
>JAPQRP010000014.1:5269788-5282661 GCA_037367295.1 Apogon hyalosoma
CATCTTTTCCTGGTCATCAGATATGACCCATTTGGACGTTCAGAGGCTCCGTAGTTACCATGGAAACACCGTCATCTACTACAACAGGGGTGTCCAGCACTGGTCCTGCGGAGCCACTGTCCTGCATGTTTTAGATGTTTCCCTCTTCCAACACACCTGACGGTCATTATCAGGCTTCTGCAGAGCTGGATGATAGGCTTAGCATTTGAATCAGGTGTGTTGGAAGAGGGATACATCTAAAATATGCAGGATAGTGGCTCTGCAGGACCAGGGTTGACCACCCCTGATCTACAACATTGATTCACCAGGAACACCCATGGAGTTGGATCAATGACAGTGGATGGAGACACTTGGTTTATGTTCAGGTAATGATAGATTTGCTGAAAAAGTCACATTTTCTTCAGGTTTCTCTGTTTGGATATAATAACCTTGATATTTACTCTGAGTTTACATGAACATATAAATTAAATATAGGAAATTACATGTAGGAAAATACATAATTTACAGTGAAAAGTGCAAAAATATAGAGGATAATATTATAAAAAAGGATGATAAATTGGTTAAGAAAGGTTAAATAGACTGAAAATGTTATTCGGGAACTGCCGCAAAAGTAGCACCGGGTCTTTATGGGTTAAACTGAAAGAGACTCAGCCATAAAAATAATAATTAAAAAAAACAAACAGTAGGGATTACAACGAATTTCTGCAGAATATTGTGTTGCTACAATGCCATTACTGATCTTAACCACTTTTAACTTCCATACAGTCCTTCCCATTTCTTGTTTCAGGATAATTTAAGTACATTTTATATTAAAAATACAGAAAATAAAAAATTCTATGACACATTTGGACATGGCAGAAGGTTACTTAAATAACCCTGCGTGCTTCCATCAAGTGGATTAAACCTGTCCTTTCTAGATAACATATGAAGGGACCCAGGATATTATAAAAAGGTGATTGATTACACATGATAGTATATGTGTTTTTTTTCTAAGGACAGAGTCATAGATAACTCAAAAATCCATTTACCCACACTCGGCCTACTGACCCTTTTCCATGACTGAGCAATAACTCTTTGGGTGTCTCCTTCTAATCTCCTAACGTTAAGATTAACTGGATATAAAACTGGAATGAAAAGGTTCTGATGTTGGTTATATCCTTGTGTCAAAACTGGTTTTGTGCTTCAGCAAGGCTTCACATGTATTTAATAAAACAAAGAAAAACAGACAACAATTTACTATACCAGCTTTGGCCACTAGATGGAGCAGTCTGTTCATTATTGGAGGTCATGATTTCGAGGAAATACAATAACATTTATAACTGAATTAAAAACAAAAAAAAAATTATAGAAGGAATATGAAGTCACTGTGTATTCACTGTAATTTTCACAATAATAATTAAAGGGTGTATTAATGGCCCAAATGCTTGGTTCAGGATGTAAGTTTAATCAAAATGAGTTAAAAATAAAGACCAAACACATACTTATAATGATTTAACCAGTCCTAAACCTCATCCGACTTCACTCCAAGACCTAAAAGACTATGGGAATACGTTTAACCGACATAATGGAGGATCAATATATAGGCCTGGCCAAGCAAATAACAGAGAAAGCACAGAGCAGCAATACTCATTCCATATCTGTTTTTAAAAATGAATTCAGCAGCAACTGTAATAGGTCAAATTGTAGGTCTAAGCAAGTACTTTAAGGAATAATAACCAAATATTTAATCAAAATATGAATTTATCATTACTGACAAAGAAACAGAGTGAGGAAAAATATACAGCAGTTTTTCAAGGTTTGGAAAAAATACCAAAAAAAAGTGCTGTTCCTCAAGGAAAGTGCAAATATTTAGCGGACCACACTTTTCTTAATATATGAGAGTACATTATATCAAAAACTGAAACTGAAATCATTTGTATTTTAGTTTTAAAAGACATTCATTCATGGTAACGAAGTGAGAATCCAAAAAAGTAACGGAGTGAGGTGTTTGTTGAGTGTGATGCACCAGAATAATAATAATCAAAGATTTTATTAAAATGCTGACAAGAGATATGTTTTATTACTGTAGTTAATACACATCTTACTGCTGTTTTTTTTTTTTTTTTTTTTTTTATAATAATAACGTTCAAATCATTATAGTATTTGATTATTATGAAATATAAGATTAGACACAGGCACATATTTTGAACATATTTGCTATTTACATTCTGAATTTATGCTGTATACATTCATTTACAACCTTTACTGTTCTTAATTTACACTGCGTTCTTATATATTTCCTTGTAATTCAGGTACAAATTAAATAAACACAGTTTTAGAAGCTAGAGATATATGTCTTTGATTGATTGATTGATTAAAATCTTTATTTTGAACATGTAGACAGTGAAATCAACACAAAATCAACCAACAAAATATTACAAATGATACATAAAAGGTTGATAAGGAAACAAAAGAAAAAAATGCCAAAAAAATAAAATAGCTAACAATAAAAATAAATGAAATTAAAGGAGTAGGAAGAAGTAAAAACTTATATACTCCTACCCCCAATCTCTATTCCGTATGATCTCATCTTTCATGCTGAATAATCCAAAATATCGTTTTAGAGGAAAAAATAAATTGACCCTGATGTTCACTTTCGCTCGGCCAGGCCCTTTTGCAGATAATTCATTTATATTCAGCTCAACCAGAAAACAAATTAGCTCGCATCGGGCCACATTATCCTGATAACTGTTATCTGCTGTGTAAAATCTTTAAGATGCAACATTGATTGGCATCATTACCCTGTTGGGGAATGGGAATGGTTGAGTGGCACTACCTTCTTTGGAGGACAGTGTTCTTCGCAAAGGTAGCTGTTACTGTCGCTTTACTATGTTTAACAGGAATTGTTTCGACGGCGGTGGCCTGTCACATTATAATTTGTCCCAGATATAATCAAAAATATCACAGCAGAGATGATTTACTCAGAGTTCGTCTTCAGCCCAGATGAACTGAACTATAGGAAGAACATAAAACAACGGAACATGGCAAAATGTGTCTTTAACCCTTTCATGCATAGTGGTCACTACAGTGGACACCCATTCTACAGCTGTTCTTTTGTATGTTCATGGGTTTTGTTGTTTTAGTTCCATATCAGCCAACACAGTGGACGCTTATGCATCATCCCATACACTGCACTTCAGACCATTTCTGTAACTGCTGTTCTGATCTGCACTAACATGTTTGAGTGTAAATCAAAAGCTTGTTATCATTATTAGAATGTAATTAACAGGTTTTTTTCCTTTTGCATATTAATCCCCTAAAGTGAATAATAACTCGTATTAGAGTATGTTAAAATGTGACAAAACATCAGATTAGCAACAATAAAAAATGTATATATCAGTTTTCACACAAATACATGTTTCTTTGGTTCAGAAAAAAAAAACTTTCAATGTCATTTTTTTCATGTCTAAAGAAGAATCAAAACACTCAGGAAAAAAAAAAAAATCTCAATTAAGGTTCTCATAATGCAGGCATGAAAGGGTTCATATGTCCATAGGTGACTCAGTTTTAGAAGTATAATCTTTTTTTGTTGTTCCTATTATTTATTTATTTTTTTTAATGTGTGTAGAACAGATGATAATCCAGTGATTATTTTGATCCCATTTAATGCCACAGAGTCATGGGAACATACTTATAAGCATTTAGAAATCAAAGACAGAGCTGTGTATGATTTGCACAGTCTTGTTGCAAACAGCTCTGCATCCTGGACCAGATAACTGAATTGAAAATCTGCATTTCTCTAGTACTGTCAGGTCAAGGAGGGACACAGGTTATTCAGAGATGTTCAGCTCCTCAGAGGTCTCTGTCCTATGAATCTACTTTTCTGCTTTTTGACAGGTTCCAGCAGCAACACCTGAGACAAGACATCACTTGGGATTCGCCTCCCTTTGCCACTTGGTGAGTGAAAAAGTCATTCAGAGTTCAGCTGCTCTGATAAGAATATAAAATATTACTATGATTTATTTATTGAAATGGTTAGTTGGATGTGAAATTGGCTGATAACCCAAAACACAACTTTATTTTCCAATCTTAACATTTAGGTAGGTAATGACAGCATACAGTACACTTATTGGTGAAATTACATTCCCTCTAATTCTTCTTTTTGAACCTTTTTGTTGAAGTAAGCAAGAGCTAACTTGTCTTATTTTCCAAGTGTGGCAAGCTAGCTAGTTGGCTAACGTAGCCTAATAGAAACACGAAGAAATTAGCGAGCTAGGTGTTTCAGCAGTCTGTAGCATATTTAATATAGTTGGGTTTTTTTTCAGATAACAAACCAAAATGCCTTTTTTAATATAACATTTGCTTAGTTTGTCAACTGAATTTATTTTTAATCTCCATATTACCCATCCTAATACACACACATTACTTAGCATTAGCAATTAGCGTTAGCATTAGCACTGGCACACGTTAGGAGCAGTGAGCTACCATTGAAACAACGCGAGATCTGGTCAGAAGCGTCAATAGAATTAACTTATATGCATTTGTTTTTAATGTCAGGAGAATTAAACTCAACTTTTTAGCTGTGAAGCGGAAGTGCTAACCACCTTTGTAGCCACCACTACATTTTATAGTCTATGAATGTATTTGCAAACTTAAAGCTGCAATGTTTGATAATTTTTTATGTCATTTGGCAAAATTTCCATAAGTACATTTCACCGTGTTCTAATGTAAGTGGCCCGGGTGAAAATTACACTTAAACCCACTGCAATTGACTCCAAGGAAAGTAGATAATTCACCTAATGATAGACTTTAGTGAGTCACAGATGTTTTCACTAGGTAGGAGGGATTATCTGCATGAATGACAGCTGTATTTGCCAATCATAGATCAGATTCCATCAGCTGTGATTCTACTTATTTACTCTGCATCTCAGAAACTCACTAAAGTGTCTTTGCCAAGAGCGCAAGGCCAGAAAGGGAAATTTACTTCCAGATTTTGCCATTTTCCCCCTGATTTCATCTCCTGTCGCCTTAACATGTATAATCTCCATCAATATAACTCACAAAAAGGCAATCCTCTGAATCACAGAGGGTGGAAATAGTAATCGTAGCAGAGGCAGGTCATAAACACTTGGATTGTATTACTATTATTCTATTTGGATCATACATTAGTGTGTAACGCTTACAGGTCAAGCATACATGTGAGTGTACATAGTAAAGGTATTTAATTGATTTAGCCCATAGGCATATACACACTTGTGCACAAACACACACTCACTCACTCATCGTCCGCCCACTCTTATCCATAAATACATTTCCACTGCAAATCACACAGCAAATAAATCACCATGGTTACTGTAATATAATAATTGCTGTACTTGAAGGAGGCTCTGACTGATGATGCTTGCAAGGCCACTTAGAAATCGATAATTACAGAGAAAATAGGGCGCGTGAGATTCATTTAGTGGCAGAGCAAATGTTTGAATGGCTGTTTGATGCACTTTTAGTGGGATGAAGCACAGAAAACTGAGTGAGAATATCAGCAAATATGTGAGTGACAGAGTGAGTGTACGTTGGTCTTCTCAGATCACTTCTATTGCTGTATGGGATATCAGAGACTTCCTTGACAAAGTTATCTGCATCATCCTCATCAAAGAAGTGCTTTTCAGGACAGAATGAGAGCCTAATTTATTGTCACTGATTAGAGACCTTAAAGCGTAAGATGCTGCTAATGATCTGAAATGTTTTGCATGTTCTTTGATTAAAAGAATTAATGAGACAATATGAATACTGAATTGAGACAGAGTGGAGATCGCTTTGGATGGCAGTTATCAACCAGTTTTGCTTGTTTAAACAAGATAAATTAGGGGTTTTTTTGGTTTTCAGTGGGATTAGGAGCTTTAGTATCGTCCATAGGTTTGGGGAAGACGTGGATGGATGGGGTGGCTGGAAACTTGACATTTTTATGCAAAAAATGCCCCCTTTTGCTTCATTTGGGGCATTTAATATCATCATATATGTGCTTTAAAGTCATTTAGTTAGTTTTGATGCTCTCTGTTACAATGGGACATTCACTTTTATTACATTAATCTGTTAGAATGTGCTTGTTTCATACAATACTCAGTATAACAGATCACCAAATAATGTTCCTATTTCTTGATTCAAATGCAACAGAATTCTCGGCTTAACTAACTTGCACTCATGTTTGTGCTTTCTTTAACCCACATGATTTAAACCACTGTCCATTTATTCCAATATTCTTATCAGTTATATCCACAATAGATAAGTTAGCGCACAGTGTCATAATGGCATCCCGTCATTACCCTCTCCACATTGATTTTACATTTACATTTTGTTTAGGTGTTGCCCAAAATGGCTTGGGTGCTGCACTTAAGCCTTATATTGGACATTAAAGCCCTGGAAGTGGAAAACATTCTGCATGTCAATTTCCATCCTGTAAACCACGAAAATCAGGTTATTTTGTGTTTACTAGACACGGTGTAGGCTAAATTGTTGAAATGGGGAAGTTCATTTTTACTTTATTTTATTTATGTATCTTAAAATGATGACTCCACAGAAAGGAAAGCGTGTTAGTAGTTTAATTTAACTTTGTATTAATTGTGTCCAGGTGAGAAGGTGTAATAATTCCTTCTCACCTTGAATTAGCTATAACTTTCATCAAATTTTTTTGTTTTCAGGGTGATATAGGCCTAGTAAAATAAAGTGTAGGGACAACAAAAGAAAAGTAAAATTTTGCCTGATTCTGACACATTTACAGCAATGTTGAATGTTGTGCACTGTCTCTGCCAAAGAAAACTATAAATTAATACACAGTATTGTACAACTAGTTTTTTTTTAATTTTATTTTATGTAACTTGCATGTGTTAGTATATCTTCTATGAGATTTAACTCATATTTTTACAAATTTTTATATCTGTGATTGGTCTAATGTGTGTCCAAATTACCTTTTTTTTTTGTTTTATTCTTTTAATGGTTTAATGCTGGCTTTATTTTATTCATTCATTATGAATTTGTCTATTTTTTACTATGAATATATAGAGTATTTTGGCTGCAAATTGTACCTCACACTCTGCAGTATATTTGCTCCTACCCAGAGTGAAATATGCTGTTAAAATAAAGTTTAAGTTGCTTGTTTGATTAAAGATTTGCATGAAAATCTGATCATAAATGTCAGATTTTATTTATTGTTATTTGTTTACTCATACTTATATTACTGTGTGCTGCTCTTTAAAAATACACTCTCCTTTGAACTTCTGCTGTTTTTGCAGTTTTACAGCATAACATACGTGCAAGTACATGTATTATCTATTACTTACCATACTACAGCATCCATCAATCTAGATTAGTGGCCCTGGCTAGAGTTTGACCTGCCGGTGGCACCAGCAAGTCAGATATTATTAAAACTGAAAACTTTGAGTTGAACTGAATGCTCACTGTAGTCTATGTAATATATGAATTATACATGTAACGACTAAGAATCTCTGTTCCAGAAGCAGAAACAGGCAGAGACGAGTGGTTCCACAGTTAAACAGAAGGTCAGCGTCTATCTGCCTGCTCGTCCATGAGGCACTGGAAGTGTCCTTGGAACCTGCTGCAGCAGCCGGCAGCCTTGCAGCAGAACCATCAATATTTCAAGCTGATGGGTCGCCTTGAGGTTGGTTATTATTGTCTGTTGTACACACAAGTGTTGCAACTCAAACATACTTTTTTTTGCCCTTAGTTACATCCAGCAGCTTTATGGACTCACACACTGGATCATATTTCATTCACAAAAATCCCAGCATCATTACAGCTTGTCAGCGTGCAAAACACTTAATTACTACCTCCGACTTCACTGTGTTTACAACTAAGACAGAAAGAGAGAGAGTGTGTGTGCATGTCTGTGTGTGTGAATATAATTAGCAGACTTCTCTCTGATCCTTAATGCATTATTGAATATTTCAGAGGAGTCTAAATCCTTTGGGCTAAGTGACTGCCAAGGCGGGATCACAGGGCGGGTTCGGCCCTGATGAAGGGCGGTTCAGCCATTAAGGAGTCTGGGCCCGAGCTGTTGGCCTTGTGTGAACCCCGCTGCTCATGAATAATATACATTCCTTTACTGTATTTGGAAGCACTTTGGACTGTGGTGGGAAAGCCGGCGACGCCATGATTGAATTTTCGGTCACACAATTTCGGGGAATGGGCCTGTTCAGTTTTAGCGGTGAATAACGGTGCGGAGGAAAATCGACAATTTATAGCAATTACTCCTGATGGAGAACAAGAGCTGGGGGTCTCGTTCTGTTGCCGCTGAACTCCACTCACCGCAACCCTGACAAGACAATAGCTGCGTTGTCATGGTAATATGCCATTTCTACTGACATTTCCAAGATTTTCATCTCTCTCAATTACAGACACTCTGTTTTCTTTACCGAAATGCCACCATTTATTAGTGGATTTACTCTGCTCTGTGATGAGTTCTCAGTTATTCAAACACAATATATATCTATTGTTGTCAAAGTTTATGCAAATATTGATTATGCTGTGCAGAATCATAATAAAGACGTTTTATATTATCCAGAGGAGTGAGTTTATATCGAAACAGAGACCAAATACCAGTACTAAATTATCTTAAAATCGCAATTATTACAGTAATGCTCATATTTGACACGCCTACCACCTCAAGTGTGTTCTAGACTTGGCTGAATGTGTTAAAATGTTGTTGATAGATGTATTTTGAGGGGGGTTTTGTGGTATTCTTCACTTGCACTGACACTTCTTCTGACCTCATATTGAAAATTCCTGTAAACGCTGACCATGTGCAAATACCTGGTATCAACTCCTGGTCTTGTATCTGCTTCATTTGTCATAAATAACCAGGAAACAGGACATATCTGGACATGAAGCTGCTTTTCAGTCAGTTCTTCAACTACTGAAGAGCTTCTGAAAATGGAAGGACTCTGCTTAAAATGAAATAGTTAATGCCATATTTTTGTTTTGTTCAAAGTGTTTTTATTACATATTGAGTCATCCACAAAAGCATAATACAGTCATCACTTTTTTATATCCAAACTCATGAACACTCCCACCCTGTTGCACCTTAAAAAAGAAGACAGTTAATTAAAAATAACAATAAATACATAAAAAAAGAGACTCAGATGTTAGTCATAGACTAGTATTAATAAAACCACTCTGGAATAAATGAGGGATCTACTTATTTTATGTGATTCAGAGAAGGTTGCCAGGCACTGAAAAACTTATTGGCACATCCTCTTATAGAATATCTAATTTTTCAGAATAGTAAATGATGTAAAGGATCCAGAAACCAAGACTTAAATGTTGGAGGTTGTTTATCTTTCCATTTAAGTAGTATTAGTCTACAAGCTAGAATAGTGGTAAAGGCAGTCAAATTTTTAGATTTTTGATTAAAATGAAAAGAATGTGTAAATGCCGTAATTTTGTTAAACTCATTGAATTGAAGCTGAAAGTCTACCCTCCAATTCCATCTTGCAAAATTAACAGAATTACTAAATTTGTGTCACTGTCCAAATACTTATGGACCTGACTGGGTATGTACTTTCAGGTGATGAAGGCAGAAACATTCAGGAGTTTTCAGACTGGAAAAGGTAGCGGTTTACACCCGACAAACCTGATATTCTTTCACGACTTCTGTATGTATGCTCTGAGGTTTTTCTCCTCTTTTGTGGAATGACAAGTTGGAATAATTAGCAGTGTTGGTTGAAAAATCCCTGTTGATTGCCTCTGAACAACATTTCTGATGAAACACAATGGTCTGTTTTTATTGATTTTTTTTTTTTAGAGAGCTCTTTTATTTTCTTTTGAGGTTATGTCAGGTCAGATTGAGACAGTCTGGCTGTATTTTGCACACATGTCATAGAGTCTTCTGTGAAAGATTCAGTTCAGTACTTACATATCAGTGAGCACATAACAACCAAAAATATGTATTGTTTTGGTGCTGTTACAACAGACACAAAAAACAAAGAAAGAGAAATAGAACTGCAAGGAAACAAAGATCTTTACAATAAAATTACATTGCAAACGTGAAGGGAAAAAAAAGGAAATGGTAAGGGGAAAGGGCATATGACTGATTATTTTATCACAAATAATATTATCACTATAAAGGCAAGTAGGAAAAAAGTTTCTGCATGCCTCTTTTTTTTTTTTTTTTACATGTATTCATTGAGATTTCTTCTATTAACCAAAAGAGTAACTTACAAAAAAAAAAAAAAGGCACATAGAGAGTATATATGTGTATAAAAATACGAAATACACACAAAAAAATAACTCATGCCTCTTTTTACCTGTGTATTGTTGTGTTATATTTCAAGTAAAATATGTGCAGATGTTTTATACTGGAACAATCTCTCACACAAGCCTATATGAGAAACAAATAATAATTAAAATTTTTATATATAAATTTTTAAATTATTATTTGTTTCTCATATAGGCTTGTGTGAGAGATTATTATGAGACATTGTTTTGGATTAAGTACATCAGTGCATTTGTTGTTGCAATTGTGAAAGAGTCATTCATATGGTGCACGTGTGTCGGTTTGTTGTAAAAGTGTCATATTGAGTAAATAATATGGTTAGATTTTGATTGCAGAGTCACACTGATATGGAATTCAGATGTTTAGCTCTAAGAACTGTTGTGCCTGGCTCGGCTTGTGTGTAGAGTTTTGACACAGATGAGCCAAATTCTGCAACAAGTAAGCAATCAGCAAAAACTGGATTTCCCAGCAGGGAAGTCTGAGCCTGAGTAGCATTTAGACACACCCAAAAAACAAACACACTGAAATCCCCCAACTGCAGTGTTGTTAGGTCACATAAGCTTCATCTATGTATTTAGTCATTTTCTGGGCTGGAGAGTCGTTAAATCCAACTATAGTCAGGTTTCAGTTGTAGGTTTAGGTTCCACATCTAAGTTTGGTCAAGGGCACTGACAGGAGAATTAACCTAGCATACATGTTTTAACTGCATGTGGAGAGCATGCAAACTTCACACAGAGAGGTCCTGGTCCAAACGAATAATCAGACTCTGAACAGTACTAACTACAGAACTACTACTTGAGGCTATTATTCATTATTTTTATTTTCCTTCCAAACACTGAGACTGATCACAAGCTAAATGAATGGAACGCTAACACACAAAGGACAATCGCCTGGTGTATCAACGGCATAAGATATAACACAGTGTAGCACAACATGACGTAACATGACTTAACAAGACAAAAACTCACATATAGCATCTGCGTTTGTGAGTTAATGGGTACATTGTTCATTTTTGATTAATATCTATTTTGCTTACTTTTCTCTGGATTTATCATGTTAATTTTCTGTATTTTGATGTTGCAAAAGACCAAATTTGTAATTCAACAAAAGCCACATTTATGATGTAACAAAAACGGTGTGATGATAAGATAAGATAAGATAAGATAAGATAAGATAAGATAAGATAAGATAAGATACTGTCAGCCCTGCGATGAACTGGCGACACGTCCAGGGTGAACTCGCCTTCGCTCATAAGTAGCTGGGATGGCTCCAGCGACCCCTGGGACCCTAGTGAGGATAAAGCAGGCTCAGAAAATGAATGAATGAAAGAAAAGATTTTATTTATTCCACCATGGCAGACTGATCTCATGAAATTGCGTTGTATGTCATGCCAGTTCTTATGGCATTTGGCGTGCTATATGTACGCATTTTCATCCTTTCACTTGTTATTCAACGCCATTTGATCACGTGTCAGTTTACACCAAGATCTCCGGTTTACGTATCTGTAACCGCTAACCCTAACTGCTAATCGCGTGCAGCGTGAACATCCACATGGAAAGCTTATAAAGTTTACAGTTAAAAGTTTACCAATTAAAAGTGGTGTGTATATTTACGCAATTCATGATATCACATTGACCATGGGGAAATTTCACAGTTAACAGCAGCAGCATACAAGCAAGCGAAGAGAAAGACGGGTAGAAAAACAACAAACGAGTGAAACATGGAATATGAAGAAAAACGAAAAAACAGCATGTGACAAAGGCCACTTTTGATATTACAGAGCCTGTTCTTTTTCACTTTTCTCAAGTACAAAGTTGAATCAATACTTTTTCTTTTCTGACACAAGCTGTAATTCTACTGTTCTAGCCGTACTGTCCCCGCCTCTGGTTGCATACCTGGCCAAAAGATTAAACTATTATATTATTGCGAGCAGATGCAATCTTTCAAAAGTGATTTTGAATTGACTCTCTTTTAATATACAGTATCTCCCTTTAAAACCGAAATGGATCCAGGAAGAATGGATGATGCAAAATGAACAAATAGCCACAGCAGATGATTTATGATGATGTATAACTACAGCCTTTTCTCTGCAGACAAATGAGCCTTCCTCAAAATGGTTTCTCTCAGCATTTTGAATAAGCTGGGCCTGCAGTGTGCACGCATTTGGGAATCCGTTTGTTTAACGCCAGAGACAGACCCTCTTCAATCTATCATTACTTAGGCCTTGTGATTAGAAAAATGCTCATCAAAGTCATAGCAGGGAGTAAAATGCCCAGGTGATCTGTCCACAATCAATCAAATTGACTCCACCGATGTGCATACACACACACACACACACACACACACACACACACACACACACACACACACAGACTGTCACCCCTGAGCTTTGTGTTAGCCGTAAGCTCTTTCCATTAAACCTGCACTGCATTAAGCATTTGGGTTAAAAGCTTTCATAATCAGGTGTGTTCTCATTTAGCGCACAGAGATTTCAAGATCAATACTGTCCTTGACGTGAGAGCTTTATCCACTCTGTGTGTGTGTGTGTGTGTGTGTGTGTGTGTGTGTGTGCGTGTGTGTGTGTGTGTGTGTGTGTGTGTGTGTGTGTG
>JAPQRP010000014.1:5282761-5297727 GCA_037367295.1 Apogon hyalosoma
GTGAGAGATTTATCCACTCTGTGTGTGTGTGTGTGTGTGTGTGTGTGTGTGTGCGTGTGTGTGTGTGTGTGTGTGTGTGTGTGTGTGCAAAAGGACCTCAGAGTCAAGGCTTTGGCCCTGGTGTGTGTCATGTATTTGCCTGTCTGAATGTGTGTTTACTGTCTGCAGTCCGCGGGGCCAAACTGTTTCTTAGTGCGCTCTCTTCATTCTGTTTGAGAGAAACTAACAGCAGAACGGTTGGTGTTCTGCAGAGATACCGAGGTTGTTTTTCTGCCTGACGCCCCCTCGGTTCATCCCGTGGTCCACTCCACGGATCGCTGCTGCACCAAATGGAGAGTCAGAAAACCATTAAACGCACCACAGACATCTGCTTTGGTTCACTTTTCTTGAGTTATATGTATATTTTTCAAACAAATACCCTGCTTGTCTTGGCATATGGGAGTCATGTACATTTTACAAGCAGTTCTTAAGCTGGTGTTCAGCCTATATATAATTCAGTCATCAGATGACGATACTCTGAGGAGAGGAAATATTACTTTGGGCTATTTCTGCATTAGAAGTTTAGCCACTGAAACACCATAATGTGTCTTTAAAAATACTGTGCTTATAATAACAAATAAAAGCAAAGTAACACATTTAACATATAGATGTCCTATTCTTAATTTAAAAAGATATGCAAGCAATGTCACTCAAGGTTTAGTTATTAAATAATTTCATGTAGCATTCTATGACCAACCACCCAGCAGGTGAACCACACATTTACCATTTAAGTCTTTAAAACACTTTTAATACTGTTTCAATCTCAAAGGATGCAGAATCAGTGCCATGTACAGTAAATTCATTCCATGAAGTAAAACATAAATCACACCTTCACATCAACTCTCAACGCTTAAAACAGAAAGTTGTAAAAAAGAAGTTAAAAAAAGTAAATAGCTTATCAACTGATCAATTATTTGTGCATATCCAGTGTGCAGTGTAAAGTATAGACAGTCATGCATGACATAGCACTGTATCAGTACAAATAAGTGGGAAAAATATTTTTCTTGCTAATTTATTTCCCTCCATCAATAATAAAAGCATAACAGATGCAAACAGGATTTTAAAACTTTTGCTCTGTTAAACAAAAATGAGGCAATTTGGGTAGATCTGTCCTTTGTTGTCGGTCTGACTGTACGATTTTACTCTCATCACATGCATATAGAAAAGGTTGCAGTTCTGAAAAAATATCGGTATATATTAAAGTTAAAACATGAATTCAATCTGACACACTTTGTAAATGCAGTGGCTACAAGCGGACATAAAAAGTGTAATATCCATGCTGTAAAGACACTAAATCAAACAACGCTCTCACTGCAGTAAAATGTTCTTCCTTATAGCATAAGTACAAATACAATAAAATTTCTTGCTTTTAACAAACTTGCTTCAGAGGCCCAGGAGGAGGGATATTATGTGCATTTTAAGATTTCAAGGAAAATATTTTTTTTCAGATGATGATAAATACACAAAACTATCAACGGGGGGGATCAACTTCTTGCTGAAAGTGACTAAATCTGCCTCTAAAACTCACAAATTACCTCATAATATCCTGTTTGCTTGATCTGAGCTCAAAACTGAAATGTATAATTTACTGCAGGACTGTCATCGCTAAAGATTTAGAAGTGGTGAAAGGCCAGTCTCACTGTTTTTATACCAGAAAGATTTGCGTGTTGTATGAGTTTTCTCTTCTCCCTATTTGACAAGAAAAAAAAATAAGCATACTGCTCAAAATGACTTATTGTCCTTCCACTTTCATGGTCTACAAAAAACAAAAGGGGTCTGTCTCCATGTAAGACTTGACCACCTGTTACTAAAACACTCTTTAGGTGACAGCCAAAATATTTCATACTCTAAAACACAATTTGCAGACTAAATTGCTGTATTTTGACTATATTAAGAGAGAAAAAAGGACACAGATGTATCAACTATACGCCTACATCCAACTCAAACTTCATTTCAAGCAAGTACATAAAGAAAATGCCTTGTTAAAACTGAAATTTTTTCAGCTTATGCAGTGTGTATGTGTGATTTTTGTGTGTATGAGAGAGCCAACTTTATGCTTGTGTGTTTGCGAGTGCGTGGGCGTTCAGGGACTTTTAGAAAAAGTATGCCAGCAGCAGCGTTTTTACAAATGCCTCCTCTGCATTGAGATCAATACGTTAGGCCTTGGGGGATGAGCTTGACCTATGTGAGCAGTTTTTCATAATCACTTACGTCTTGAAAATTCTGTTTTCTCCATAGTTGTGCTGCCTTGGATACGCTGTATTTTTACTTTTCTCCTCTCCTGGAATCGGATGAACACTCGCTACACAAACAGACAGAGGAATCAAGTGAGTAATGGCGACCGTTTTTTTAATTAAAAATGTTGAAAGGAACATGAATGGGACCAAAAAACAGGCTTTCATCCACAAATAAAGTAAAAAATTGCTAGGGTTTTATGATGTTGGTCGACCCTTATCCCTTTATAGAGCACTCATTGAAATCTGAAATTCAAAATTTCAACCTTAGTGTGTTATTAGACATCGTCATCTACCTCCTCTTGCCTTAAAACATCTGAGCAGCACTTGCTAAGAAGTAAACACATGCAATAAAACAACTGTTATGAAGTCATAAATGGACAAAAATCACTCATATTCACTATATTGACAGCTTCAAAGTGTCTATAAAACCTGTCTGAATCACTGTAAAATGTTTTAAAAAACCAACATGGTTCTGGACCTCAATGAGGCATGGGATTGTCCCCATATTTAATGCTTGAGGAACTTACCAAAAATAGTCACTTGCCCGATAAAGGGTCGTGCTTGTTTGGTAACTTTTCAGCGTTTACATGGATCGGTGTCGAATATCACATGATGGATTGTGCTGTGACTGGGTCAGACAAGAGGTGACTCAGTACATTTCCTAATGTCAGCAGTTATCATCACCAGTCTGACCCCAGATCCCTTTCACGTCTCTAATTTCAACATGCTCATTTAAATTGGATTGTTACAGGAAAAACATTTGTGCCTCATGAGATAGTGACACAATCGGTTGCTGCTGACTAATAACGTCTTCATCCATGACACTGTCAAAGGCCGGCGCCTTGACAAACTGTGATGCCTTCATTCCCAGCAGCATTCCTCTGAAGCAGCCCTTGGCCCTGACAGAGCAGTCTGTGATGGCTATGTTCATTGTTCATGTGCTCAATAGGCAGCACATGGTGTGGGCAGCAGTCAGTGGGGCTAAATTTGTGCCTCTCTGCCCATTCCGGGGATATTTGTGACTTGCTTCTTGTTGACTTGCTACGCTCCTTGCTGACAACGGGTCTCTGTGTGTCAGCGACTGCTAAACCCAGCCAGCTGTATGTAATTAGGCTGCAAAATGGCTGGGGATGTGCAAGAACCTTTTCGGAGCATCAAGTGATGATGTGCTGATTTAAAGTAGCTGAGGAAAATCAAAACACACACCTTTCTGTCCGCAACATGTAGAGTTAAGTGACTTCCATTTGATTAAAATCAGTAACTAGAGGCATGTGTAAATTCAATACATTTGTTAAGGAAGTTGCGTCCACAGGAGCCTAATGTAATTTTAGTCAAGTAAAGATGTTGGGAGTTGAGAGGGACACGTGTCACCTAGAACCCACTGTCAGATGTGTTTAATGTGGTCATCTTGTCGACGGCAGGGTACTTTGACAGACAGACAAGCACTGGTTCATAAATCAGTGGCTACATCTTTTCCCCCAGGGAGATTCACTGTAGTTTCCTAGGTAACAAGCCCCCCCCCCTTTACCCTTGGTTCCTCTGGACTGTACCACCCAAACTGTAGGGTGGGGACTGTGTTGTTTACCGAATAAAATTAGATATCCGGAGAGAAACGTGCCTTATACGTTTCGCCGCATTGTAACCACGTGTATTCTAGTTTTTAGCAGGTCGTAATAGGTGAAGCAGTCGTTATGTGCGGTGTCATTACTGTTTAATACCATCGTACTAACCCCCTTACGAAGCTCAGTCAACATTTCCTCGAACTGTCAAAATCGCTTGTTGCTTCCTACCCTAGCCTTAAAAGTAGTTAGCGAGCTAGCGTGTAGGGGGGAAATAGCCTACTTTCGCCTTTTACTGAAATACACTTCGGAAACGAAAAAAGTTTACATCTGATAATAAATCCCGAGAAGCCTCGGTTGAAGACCATTTTCTGCCATCGTGTCCCGACTCGTGAGTCCTGCTCCAGACGGAACAGCTCTGTCGACAGGAGGTGGTGGCGATCCAAGTGCAGCTGGATGTGACAGGTTCGTCATCAGGTAAGCTGCAGGTAGTAGCTTAGCTTAGCGGCTAGCACCCTTTGGCTGTGGTCGGTGCTTCTTCTAACACTTGTTACAGCGTCAAGCCCATACAGCGGCCTGTACTGTACACGAATGAAGCCCGGTGTGTTCGCTAATAGAGCTACTGCACTTTAGTAAACATTTTTCGCGGATGGCTGGCTGCTATGCTAGCTCTAAATCACTGTCCACTTAGCCAATAAAACAAGTGAAAGCTAAAATACTATATCGACAGTCATTACATCGAGGTGGTCCCGGTGTGTTATTCTTGCACTCTTAATGTCTGATGCTTTCTGAGACCTGCTGTTTGGTATTACTGGAGTTTCAGAAAGCGGTCCTGATGATAACTCATTTATTATTTACTCCGTGGATGATAACTATGTTACCAGTACTAAGCTGTGGCGCTTGCATCATTGTGCCACGGAGCACACAGTCAACTACTGCTCCCTGGTACTTGTAACTGCAAATGCAAAAACACAATCAAAGTAATGGCACCCTGATTAATGGATTGTTAGATTTAATTGCTGTGTACGGGCAAAAAATAAAGCAGCACTAATGAGACGTAAGTGGAGACATTTTCAACCACTGCAGGCTGGTTGAAGAGCTTGTACACCTGGCTGAAGTTAATATGTTTTGATCAGGCCAGTTGATTGGTCATGTACAGTAATTGGCTCTTGTCAAAGGCAAATTGACATTAACTTCAAATGACGCAGTTTGTATTAAACAACTAAAGTGGATCACAGTTTATGATTTGTATGGATTGTGTTGTCACACTAGCACTGTTGAAGATGTTTTTTTTTTTTTTTTTTTTTTACATCCAATCCATTTCTATGCGTATGGATATGGTTTAATGTCTAATTGGCATTAGGTTAATCAACAGACTGTCTTTGTGTTTGGATTTTATTTTATGAGTTTTATGGTAGAATTTAATTGCTTTTATGACTTTTGCCTCAGTGTTCAGCCTTGAACTTGACCCATGAAACAATGGTCAAACTATGCACAGCTATTAATTGTTTGTATATTCTCAGTCTTCGTGTGTGTGACAGATTAATCAGAATGGGTTTCAAGCGGAAGGAAGCGCAAACCTCTGCCGCTTGATATTTGATTACAGCTAATAATAGAAAAGACAGAAGCTTTTTCATTGATCTGCCTTCACTGTCCTATTTCTGAGCCCTGCTTTTTTTTTTTTTTTTTTCAAAGCTATCCAATAGTAATAACACTCAATACAAGCAAAGCTCTGTGCAGGGGGGAATTTTCATTTGTCCATCAGTGTTCATTTGCTGTAATTAGCCATAATTCTCCTTTTTTTATTTTGGAAATGAAGTCACTTTGGGGTACAGAATCCTAAAATCTGATTTGAGTGTAACTGAGCCAAGCCGTTTAGGGTCAAACAGGACAAAGATAATAAGAGGGGAGGGGATACCATGCGGGAAGGAAGTCGCTCAGCTTGTTTGTCTGCCAGGCTTTTGTTTGTTTTCCTGTCCGACAAATCTATTTAGGAGGTAGGCTATCTGAGGTCTGCCGGTGGAAATTAGCTACAAGCAGTGGTTGTTATACAGTTATTGACAGTTATTCAGTAATCTAGTTATCTAGACAACAGCCACATGAAAGATGGGTAAACTAAGGCTTCATCTGTCACCAGTTATGGAGAATGCTCCCCCCACAACTATAGTTCTGGATGAGTGATAACACACTGAGCTGTTTTTCTGCTCCAGATTTCTACCTGCAAGAATATACTATTGTTGCAGTCTGAGAGCATTCCTTCTTCCTTAATCTCTTACATCTGTGTACATGATGTGCTGTAGTAAGGTTATTTTCAGAGAAGGTGTAAGGTAACACTTGCTTTTGAGTAAGGCTGATGTCCCCTGCAGCCCTCCCTCATGCTTCTTGTACTGGCAGTAGACTTGTGTGATTTCCCTACAGGTGCCCTAGTGATGTCAGTATGCACTGTCATTTGCTGAGGTGGACAATTTTTCATGCAAAACAGATTAATCCCCCCACCCCCATCTCCCCAAACCATTTGACAAAACAATTGCTTGTGGAGCACCATATTTTGTAAAGCAGTCACAGTGTAACCAGACATTTAATAGGTTTGTTTATCATGGAAGCGTAAAGCATGTTTAGCCTCACGGATGTTCACGAAACAGCCAGGCTGCCGGGCATTCATAGCCTTTGTATGAGATAGAGAGAGACAGACAGACATAGGGAGAGGCAGAGACACAGAGACAGACAGTACAGCTGTTCTATTGAATCTGGATCGAAAAGTCATGAAGCTGGATCTCTGACTCATCAGTTCTGTGACGCTCTGGCTTCACGGCTCATATGATGCCAACCAGCATGTCATCAGCTGGGTGGAGAGGGAGGAGTCAGTCCAAGGCTTCCAACACGCAACCAGCACTTTTTTCCCCTAAGCGAATTCTGATGCAGTTACAATAATGGAAATAGTCACTACTGTGCAGTTTTCTGGTTCAGTAAACTAAAGAATGAGATTGAAATTGAGCTTGAATGATACAAGTGGAAAAATGTATTCATAATAGGTGAAGGAGATGTCAAGGAGAGGAAAAAGAAAAGCATAAGAGATGAGAAGAGGGGAGTATCAGGTGGTAGATGGTGGATGCTGAAAGGTAGAGGAGAGAAAAGTCAGGAGGGGGAGGAGATCCTGTGCTCTTATTCCTGAGGGGATGCCGTCAGATGTAGAGCTAGAACTTAGTCAAGGACAGACCTGTAATGTGAGATAGGGTCATTTCATATGCAGTTAATGGCACATATCATCATTGATCTAGCTTTTTGTTCTGTAAAGGAAATTAATAAATAGTTTGTATAAAAATGATCACATGGAAAGGCTGATTTCTTATTGTGTCACAGTTATATACATAACAACTATAAGGTGGTTCTTCATATTTGACTAATTTTATCCTTTTGTCCAATGATGAACATATGACAGAAGTGATGTCTCTTCAGGTATGAGCTACTTGGTTACGCTTGGCTGGTTGTAGTACAGTGGCAACCTCAAAATGTGTGAGGCCAATGGATTTTCATACATCTGCTTGTAATGGACCGGAGAAAGATTTCTGTTTTACATTTGTTATAATGTTTGCATATTGCAGTTGGTCACACAGGCAGTCTTATTAAAAGGGTGCAGGTCTTACATTAAGTAAAATATTGTAATGTTATGTCATCCGCTGTCTAAAAAAAAAGTGTAGATTTTCAGATCTGTATATGAATTGATTAAAAAAACTGTCATGTGCACAGATATAGAAGCAGTATAGTGATATGGACTGAGAATCTTTAACAGGCCAGTTTCAAATTTCGAAACTGCCTCCGCCACATGATGAAGTAAATGATTGAAAGCAACATGAAACTGTAGATGTTTTTTTGTTATCATGCAGTATCATGATGTCAACAACCCTATTTTGAGACTGCACCAACTATGTGAAGATTAGTAGCAGATGCTGCATGAAAAGTTTATAAAACATGAAGGTGTTCCATTTCAATGTCTCTGCCAGGAGATAAGTGGATATTAAAATAAGCTATGTGATCGCTAGTTAAACAGGGTATGAAATTGGGGAAATACCTTTCAAGTTCAACATTCTAAGGTGACTGTAAGAGCAGTTCTCAGCTCATTGCTTAGTCTAGTCTCTTCCAATAAAAAGACACAGAAAGCTGTGATTCAAAGTAGCCGTTCCTCTATTGGCTGGAACTGTTAAGGGGCAGGGCCTTGCCACAGGCTGGTGGGCAGGAAGGGGCTGGCTGTAAGGGGTGTGCAGTACTGTGAGGGAGGGGAGGGGGTTTGCTGGAAGTGTTTGAGGCAGATAGTTGAAGTAGACACTCTTCTGCTTCCTGCCTGCCCGCCTGCCTCGCTCGCTTGCTCCGCGGCTGAAAGGGGGAGAGAGAGAGACATCGAGAGAAAATCCCTGTCTAGGCATGGACCTCCGGCTGCAGCACTCGGGAGCTCGTGAGGAATGACAACAGTTCACATGGTCATTAACTCCAGTCGCTGAGGCTGAAGGGAGAGCTGTGCTGTAGCTCAGCGTCACAGAAGCACCGGGTGCCTCCTTACTGTGTTCGGGACAGCAGACAGACGGAGGCTCACAGCAGAGCGACGGGACCCAGGGAAACGAGGTGGGAAAGGACCGACCGTCATATTGGCTGGGCTTTTTTTTTTTTTTTTGGAGGTTTTTTCAGGAGTTTTGCTGCAGTGTGCTGCATACCAGTTTGGGTGGGGAGGAGGGAGGAGAGAGAATGTTTTATCTATGTGAGAGGAAGAGTGCAAGGCTAAGGAAAAGGGGGAGAAAATATAGAGAGCGTGGGATAAAATGCACAGCAGCCACGCAGTAACTACTGCCTCACTGTAATAGACTTTCTCTTCGACTCCTGAGGGAGAGGCATTATCACAGCAGTTGACTTGCCCTGTCTTAGTGCAAATGTCAGAAGCTCTTTTTGCCACATGAGCTCCATATTTTTCACTCCCTAGAGAAAAACTTGTCGTGTTATGTGGCATCTGTCCTGCCACTGTGTGAATTGTGTTGTTTTCACTAAGTTTTTCATCATAACTCCTCCAAATTTTCCAAATAGCTAAAGGCATTGGTTTGTACAGAGCTGGGTCTGACGTTTTGACACTATTCATGCATGTGGACGCAAATAGCTAACGGCCTGATTAGACAAGGACTTCACAGTTCTAATAAGTCTCACATTATAATTAACCTTTTGAGTTACACGGGGCTCGGTCAACGTGTCCCTAGCTTTCCCCTGTCTGTCTCGATTTAGCTTTAGTTTAGGGGCCCTGCGCGGTCAAGAGCTGGACATCATCGCCTGCATGGAAAAGGCCAGGGTGGTGTCATACGTCTGGCTGTGGATCAAGGGGGAAGTGGGTGTTTTCTAAAATGGAACATCAGTTCAGCCCTTCCTGTTGAGAAAAGAATGGGATAAATCTCAGCAAAGTCGTTATCGCAGGACTCGTCCAGCCCAAAATTCCCCCAATTTCATCTCATTCAGATTGCACCTCGACATGGTATTAACTGGGATTTAGTGGTGGGAAGATTTTACAGCATCTTCTGCATCAAAGAGGGAGTGTGATGCCTCTGTGACACAAGTTTGCTGAATCATTCAGCTGTTATGTTTTCAAGTGTAGTCTTTGGGAGGCTTAAGATTTCCATCCTCTTGATGTGTTTCACTTGAAGGAGGTTTAATATTCCCTCTCCTTCATGCTCTAAAATGCTCAGGCAACACTTTTACATTGGGAAATCTTCTGTTAATCATGGTGTTTATCTGAACAGCACTAGTCACCCCTGGCTGCTAACCATCCTGTAATTAGCAGATGACTTGTCTGTGGGTAAATGACTAGACTTGCACAGGGAAAAGATGCTGACACTTTTTCTACTTGTTAAACAAAAACTTGTCAGATATTGAAAAGATTGATGAGCACACTGATGGGATATAAATTGGGCTAGGGAATCAGGACAGGGATATCCAGTCCTATATCATGTACAGAGCCATTCAGGTCACTGTGGTCTCACTAAGGCTATTATAATATGGGGCACACCTATCTGCTGACACTGTGAAATGCTTCTTGTGTTGCCTCCGAATAGTAGCTTAGCCCTGCTATAGCCTCTGCTGAGCTCACTCAGCCGTCCATCTCACTAATGGTACCTGATGATATTGAACCTAAGGAGCCGTAGCTTATGCCCAAGACAATTTCATAAGCATCATAACGTCTATAGTATTAAGTAGGAATTAGGATGTAGGGTATAGCCCTTCTCTGACCTGCACTGGAAGCTGCAAAGGAAAATTTGCAGGCAAACAAGCTGGTGACGTCAGACTAAGAGGTGAAAAAAGGTTAGGTTCCTTAGGGATGGATGACGTTTTGATCAAACCTGTACAATGAAAGTCACTTAGTTTCCATTACTCACTGGAAGCTGAACATTTTCCTACTTCCCTCTCCTCAATGAAACTCTCTGCAGCCTTGAAAAACATAGACTGCTTGTTCCTCTTGGCCATGCAAATGACCAAACATCTGGGGTTTGCCAGCAAAAAAAATGGTAATAAATGGAAATGCAGCCACTCAGGTACCCGGCACGTGTGTTCATCTGTCACAGCCATTTGTATCTTTGCTTAATTTTGCTGGCAGCACCTGGTTGGTGCCACAGTAAACATTGTCACAAGGGTTAGGGCCAATGGAAACCAGGTAGCTTATCGTCTCTGCTGAACAAATACGAGCAGCTAAGATAAACTGTAGAGCACAGTCACAGCGCACAGATACCAGACTAATGGGTTACATACGTGGTATTCAGAGGTCAAGCCAATGACTTTCACTCGAGACGCCCCAGTCCCGCTGACTCGCATTCAATTAAGCAGACTGACCAAGATAATGCCCCTGCCAGCTGGCCTTAGTAAGCGTCAGTAATCCATAAAGTCTAGTACTGTGTTGCCTTTCTTCACATCTCTGCCCTGCGTTATCAGGTCACTGTGTCTGCGCACTGTTTGTACTATGGACACAGAGGGGGCAGATTTTTGTTGCAGGAACAGGAACTAAGGCAAAACAAGATACAGACCTGTACGGCATTTGACTTTTTAGATGAAAAAAATTACTGAACACTTATTTTGACAGGTACAAATTCATGCAGGATCTCACATCTGGTATAAAATGATCCTCGGACACAGAAACTGCATAATTTAATTTGACACAGGTTCCATTTATTTTTGCATCACTTGATTTTCAATATGTTAAAGCCCTGTTAGATATTAATCTTGCTCAGCATACTACAGTAGGCATTATATCTGTTGAATTCACACTAGCCCATAATTAATTTGTGTATGGATGTGCTCAAAACTGCAGAAACAGAGCCTGGATCAGCGACGAGGGCACATGGGAGGGCTAATCTCTCGGGTCAAAACATAGGGTGCTCCATAGTCCTTTCCTACCTGCCGACCATCTGTCTTTCTCTCCATTTATATCAGAAGCATTGTGCTCAAAGCGTGACTGCTAAGCTCAGCGTAAACTAAGCCAGGCTGCATGTAGGTAGCCTAAATCAAGACAGACTGCAAGCACACTGTTCTGCTATATTAGAGGTTTATAAAGCAGCCATTTTGGTAAAATAGTACTGTGAGGTTCATATGCTCTTCAGATGGGATGTTTTTTCACGAGAGAGGTAACATTTTTCACTCCAGGACAGCACTTTACTTTCCAGCAGGGGCTGCGGTTTGTTTCATGAGAGTGCAGCACTGACAGCATTTGTGGGTTTCAATAATACATGCTACAGCAGTATTATGTCAATCTCTCACACATGCACACTTCTTTTCTCCTTGTTAACAGTTTATTGATGAATAGATTGACTAATTAAGACAGATAGTGGTAGATTAATCAGGGTTTTCCCTAGCTTTGTGGAGGGCTCGGGTGCTTTGATGGCTTGATTTGTGCTGAAGGGACTAAAAGCTATTCATTGTTACATAATTGAAACAGTTATTGCAATATTTAGAAGAAACAAGTTATTGATGAAGTAAACATGTTTAGTAGTTACTTTTTTCTGCAGTAAAGATTCTGTTGTTACAGTTTTAGTGTTGATACCATTTTATCAGTTACAGTAAAACACATTACACATTATTCCTGCAGGTCAAAGGGGAATGACCAAGCATTATTATTGCTGACAGACTCCAAAGAATCACTACAATGTCCTGATTCACTAGCTGAGTAACATTGATCACAACAACTGACAACCAATCCATGATCCAACACTGTAAAATGCTGGTAGTAGGCCCATTGAAAATGGACATTTGATATTCTTAGCAAACAATTCCAGTCTTTCAAATAGTAGATAACATTGGGTTTTAAGTAAGTTATTTTCAGAAGTTCAGTAATGTGGTCTAATATGGTATCTCTTCTCTCAGAAGAGTTTGAGAAATCTTGGCATAGTTTCTAAAGATTAGGTGCTGCCCAAAAATGCTTTGGCACAGGGCCTAAGTCTTACAGTGATATGAGAAAGCGTGAATGAATCAGTAACAAATTTAATACCTGCAATTGTCTAATAACATACTAACCAGATAATTAAAGCACTGATTATGTCCCAGTTTCAGAGCTCCATTTGTGCATATCAGTGCCCAATTCAGTAGTGAAAATTTTCTGGGGCAGCAGATAAACATACAGTTTGGGTGCAGACATGTTCTTGCATGACTTTCATCTTACCATCACCCACATGAGGGTGCTTGTGAACATCAGTCCTCGCCTTTTGTTTTGAATAACTTTCATGGCAAGCATTGTTTGACTCTTGCTTGTTGAGTCCCCCTCTGAACTTTTCAGATGACCCCGTCTCCCCAGCCAGCCCATATCCAACTGGCGACTTTTTGGTGACTGTTCTAAACGTCCTCTTTTACTACAATATTTCCAGAACCACTTACTCAATTACGTGAGGCCACAAAGAGAGTTGGCACCATTGTCCCTTCTCATATTTTGACAAAGTAGGTTAGCTTGATCATAGACTTGTATGGCTTCTAAAAATAAGAAGGGATTAATTGTTAAAGGTCAGATCTGACATGATTCTTACCTGACTGTCTCTTCTGCAGTGATTTGCCTCTCTCCTCGGGGAGACAGTGCGAAATTAAATCCTGCCTTAGAGAGTGTAGCCTGAGCATCAGTATGATCCGGCAAGGAAGCTTCTCATCTCATTTCACATGATCAGCGCTGAAGTGGGACAATATGATTAGTTAGACAATGGTCTGGATTCACAGGCTTGAAGCAGAATGTGGCTGGTGCGTGATTTTAGCGGAAATGTGTTTCTCGCACTAACTGTCAAACGAAAGTCTACCTATCCTGTATTTGTCTAAATTAGTCAAATGTATACATACACAAACCTTTAAATGTCTCCCACTGATGGTTAAGACCTCAAAAACAAACACAATGTTATTAAAATTATAGGTGAAGGTCTACAGGACAGCAGGAGAAAAGGGCCTTACTCTTTTTTCCAAACTTCACGTAATAAATTAAAACAGCATTTAATAACATAAAATCTAAGAATGCAGTATGTAAGTTGATATACTGTTTGTTGTCTGTTGAACAAATGATTTTACGTGCTTCTTCTCTATCATGGCAAACATGTAAACAATGCAGTTTAAGTATGCAGCATGGCTGGATGAAGACCTCCTTATAAAAAACCAAACAGTTGTCATCGAGTGAGACATTTGAGAAGCTGACAAAGTACAACCATGGTAACAAATTCAACAGAGAGGTGACTGCATGGCCACTTTTTATGTAGCCAAAGACACGGTACCAGTAGAGGCTCTAGAGAACATGTGTCTGAAAATGCTAATGCACACCGAAGATCTTTGAAATGCCATGGCTGCAAATGTTTTTCCACTCCTGTCGGTTCTTGCCCTTATGCCAAGTCTTGACAGAAAGTTGCTGAAAAGGTTACTGTTAATTTTTTTTTTTAAAGAGTACTTGTTATCTTGTAATATTTATACAACTCTGTCGTGTTAATCATATACTACCAAAACAATGCTTTGAAATGGAAATAGTCGCATCTTTCATCTAATGTTTTGTTTTATTCAGATGTTGAGCAATGAGTAGAGAGTAAAGACTGATATAACAATAATAATTTAGAACAGGAAAAAGCTAATATCTAACCATCTGATATCTTGTCACCGTCTGTCTTCACAAATAATATTCTTCATTGACAGAAATGGACTAAGATGTACTAGAAATTGGATAAGTGTTGGACTCAACATCCAAAGCAAAATAATTAATCAGTAACTCTAGACCTGAACACTACACTAACATTAAAACTATGTGGGTCTGATTTTTACTTTTTTGATCTATTATTTTTTTCTTCAACATTAGTAATTCCAGTGGAAACCTGATTTTTGATATTGGCTATTAACTGAACCAAGCTCTGCTGATACCAGTAATTTGTAAATCAGTATAGTTCAATCAGCCATACTAGCTAAAACTAAACTAAGCAGTTTATTTCTTGTTTTATTTGTGCAAACAGAGAAGTCAATCTATTTATAATATCTCTTTACTCCACAGTTCACTTATAAATTGAGAAAGGAGATTGGCCTATTAATTTCTTGATAATGATAGTATTTAAAAACAGGGTGAAATAATCTTTTGCTCTCCTCTCCTGTGTCTGAAAACACTACCCTGAGAATGACTGTACACCTGTATGACATCTGTGCAGGCCTGTTTGTAAAAGGGACGTCCTCTCCCCTTAACAGTAGCAGACAGTATGAGTACAAGTCTCGGCCTGTCTTCATTAACACAGAGTAATGCTTCTCATGTTGTTTTCACGGGTTTGCACCCTTTCTTAGACCTAATTCCAGTAGCAGACCAAGTAAGTCTGGCATCTCTCCCTAATACCAATGACAGTGTCTGTTTTCCACAGGTACTTTTATAAGTTTCAGACAGTTATGGGGAATCTTTTAAACAGAACTGCAGGTTTTTACAGCCCCTCTTTTTCTTTTTTCTCCTCCCTCAGTCTGGTGTCCCCAGCCCCCTTTTCCCGCCCCCAGTTAACAGAAAAACATTTCCAGATGTGCCAAGAAAGGAGCTCCCTGCGCAGTAGCTTAGTAATGGATTTCATACACTCAAGTTAAAGGTCACTTCCTCAGATTGTTGCTTCACCAACAACACCCCCCACCCCACCCC
>JAPQRP010000014.1:5305522-5334849 GCA_037367295.1 Apogon hyalosoma
TCAATAAACCTCTGAGAACAACACAACCTTTTTAGACAGAGAAAAAGGAAGTCATAAGACCATGGGGTCAAGGACAGAGCATTCCAGCTGCTCATCTGGAGCTGCACAATGACCTAAGCAGCCAACGGCCGCTCAAATCCAAGGTTTTGCATTTCTGTTAGTAGGCTTTGCATGAGACAGTGTCGACAAGGTGTCATTCCTGTTCCGTTGGCTCCTGCTTTTTCGATCACACAGCTCGTGTTGTCCTGACTCTGCCACTCTCTTCTCAGCGTTTCTATAGTATAATGTCTGGGGGATTATTTTTTGTCCACATACGCCACACAGTAGGATGTATGCTACATTTGTCGTCTCTCAAAATAGAACAAGCTGCTTTGTCTCTGTCTAGGCAAATATCTGTCTGATTCAGTTGGTACACATGATAAAGTTCACCAAGTATGTCTTTGTTCCTTTGTGATATGAGGTGAAAATTTGACAACAGTGACCCCCCCCAAATACAGAAACACTTTTTTTGTTTGTCTTCCACCTTTCATTTCAGCTTTGGATGGGGTTCTGAGGGTATGATGTGTGGGATGAGAATGTAACTGTATGATATACAGTTGGTTATTTCACTTCTAGATAACAATATATATCACAATATAGCACTTGTTCTGTACTTTTTGAGTTAACACGCTCGACAAAAAAATAAGTTCTTACTCATTTTTTTTTCTCTTACAACACTTCAAAATGCTAAAAGTGGTTAGTAGTGTGTTAGTCTTTCTTGGAGATCGATCTGGTCCTAGTCAGACTTTTCATACCCTACCCACATCCATACAACAGTAGTAGCTTCTCTTTTAGGTGAGAGCTCTTTGTTTTGTCTCGGCTGGATGGAGTCTTTCTCAGAACTCGCTCTCATCCATGTTTGTTTGTGCAGACTTCGTGCAAATTTCCTGCCTGTGAATACTGTCAAAACTCAATACCCACACCATGTCCGGCAAAAGCAGAGTCCCCTCCTCATCTCCTTTGTGCATCGGCGTTGTGTTGAGGAACAAAAAGAAATGATCAAAATGATGAAAAATATGATATGTGTCACAACAAAATGAATAAGAGCATAATATGAAAAATAATAGGCTTTTTTCAATCATAACACAATATATGTCTCATCCACAGCTGTTACGTTATGTCTCAGTATATGTGAAACTACAGTAAATATGTGAATAAACCTGCAGATGTGATAAAAGGCTTACACTAAAGTTCAGCACCGTTATAGACCAGAAGGACTTGCATATTGTATTTAGTCTAAACACTGTTGTTTTTAGTAATAATCAATAGAGGAAGATGCTCTCCATTTCCAAAAGCATCATGTGTCATGTGGTTGTTGCCGTGTCCTTAAAGCTCTTTGATACTTGTTGCTGTGACCATGGAAACCGTGACATGGTGATGTTGGGGGAGGTGGGAGAGGGGGCGGTAGAGGAGGAGGAGGGTGTAGGAAACCAGTGGGAATACAAACGTTAGAGTAAATGCAGTCACACAAGTCATATGACGATGTCACGTTGGCTGCGCCTCCGACAGTAGCCTTTTGTTGACGCTCGTTCCTCTGCTTTTGCAGGTTTTGCTCTCTCTCCTGCTGTCTCTGGGTTTTATTTATTTCCCCTGCAGCCATAGACTAGTTACGTAAAAAGAGAGCTTGTCTTAATTTATGTTTCTCATTCCAAAAATATGACATGTTAAATTCCAGATTTATATATAGAAGACAGATATGTCATAGCGTCTCCTTTGAGAAACATCCATTCAGTTCTTTAAGCTTTCCTGCAGATCAAATGTTAGATTACACAGGCTGTTTAGTTTCTCTCCCCCTCTTTTTTTTTTTTTTTTACCAGTCAGATTTTACCAGGTGACCTCCACGCCTGAGTGAGCCTCAATAGTCTGGGAGGCGGGTGCAGGGGGGATAGTAGTCTGCCGCTGCATCCTGGCACTATCATGTTTCGTCAAGTCGCGGTTGTCAAAAAAGAAAGTGGCAAAGGAGGAGAAACAATAGAGGCTACTTTTCAGGTGCGCGGACTGTTTTCTCATTTGTATCCCAGACTCAGCTCAGTCCCCCTGGGGGTGAGGTGCCCTGGTTTCCCTCACTTGGTAAGAACATCTTAATCCGGACTGTGCTTCAAAAGAGCATAAGTGTTTTTTTCGGGGGGCGTGGGATGGAAACCGGTAAATAAAGAAGCGAGGGAAAATGGAAACAGCAAGGTGTTAATATTTGAACAGTAGAGAGGGTAACATGTAAGAAGTGAATCAACAACAGGAGGAAATGAATAAAAGTGGCCTTCATGTTTGGAAGTAGCAGCTCCAGACAGAACGGCAGCGTTTTAAACTAATTATCAGATTGTTATTAAGATTCAGATCGTTCTTACCACATTACTGATCCAGACAATGATGGCTAAATGTCAACAAACACTAGAACCTTTTTTTTTGTAGAGATCCCACTGACGTAACTGGAACTTCTCCCCTCTGGGCTTATTACATTTGCATTTTTCTTTAATCTTTCAGAAGCTTCGATGAACATGAACTTTATGCCCGTGGCCTCAGCCTCCCCCCCCCCACTTCATCTCTTGTTTTAAAAGATGGGCTCGACTGCATTCCTCAGCGTAATCCTCTCGAACTGGGCCACACCCCGGTCAGAGCAAACATGTGGAGGGGAATGTATGCAGCCCAGCAGGAGCTTGGTGTTTCCCCAGGGTCATTCACACAGACACAATGAGGCACTGACTTGAGCTTAACGTGGGGGGCTGCGGCGGACGCGGCGTGCTTTGATGAGCCCCAAGAAGACCCCTGCCGCCACCGCTCCTTAAACAGGCCTCCTCGCACGCAGACACATGCGCACGCACTCGCAGCCCTCCCAGTGCAAACCATGCCAAATTTTATTTGATCTGTGTGATTTCACCCTCCTGTGACCCTCGTGCAGTCTCGCTGATCTGGAAGAAAAAGTTCCAATAGACAGATACAGTTATTTGAGGAAAAGGTCAACTTGGGGAATTGCGAAAATCATACAACCCAGATCTGTCAGTCTTTGACAATCCTTCTAAATTAGATCACTTTAGCTACCATTAAACCTAATTAACTTAATGTGACAGATAGTCTGCATAATATTATTTAGAAGTAACAGTGAAATTTAGGGGTGTAACGGTGCACTCGTTTGTAACGAATCATTTCAGTACGGGGCCTTCGATACAATTCAGAGGTGTACCGAACGAATACATGTAGCATAGAACATGTGAAGAACGCAAACGCTGGAGGCAGGGTGGACACAAACAGAACCCATGTGCAGGGTTTCCTCTATATACATTCAGCAGCGGTGGATTCTCAGCACCGCCGCCAAAACAAAACAAAACATGACAACAGAGTATAACAGAGGCACAGAAGCCAGGTCGGACGTTTGAAGTATGTTCAGTTTCATTTTCGGTTTTCAGTTTGTTGTAGCTTTGTGGCACAAAAGAGTTCACGGGTTCCTTTACAGTAAAAAGGTTCTTTTTAATTTTTTTTACTCAGTTTGGCAAAATCAAATGAACCTGCTCCTCTTCTCCTTCACCGTGCCTCTGCTGCGGTGTTACGGTGAGGTCACGTTGACAGCACCTCAGGGAATACTGTGAGGCGTTCATAAACATTCAGTAAATTACAGTGTTTGCCATAAACAAACATTGAACATTAAAAAATACATAATGTGGGGTGCCTGTTAATACACAAATGACTGAACAATATTTTGTAGAAATGTGCTGTGTCCCACATGTAGTTGTGGAGCACAACCCCCCCTTCACTGGTCTCCTTCACTGTCCCGAAAATGTATAGAACTGAAGACTCCTGTCCCGAAAACATACCGAACCAAAATTTTTCTGTACCGTTATACCCCTAGTAAAATTGCATTTTTTTGTAATTTCATGTTACAATTTCATGTCAGGGTTGTCAAACTGGTGCAAAACAGACTCTAAACTCGCATTATTAATATTTCTCCAGGCGCACCCTGTTGCACCGTGCTGCTGTCGATTGTAGATAAAGTGGGCTACATGTTTGCATGTTAATTGGGCCACTACTGTGACCCACATCTGTGTGTGTGTGTTACATAGAGAGAGTCTGCTGCAGTCCCCACATTGCTCCGTTTCCCTGTGGGTCTGGCTGCAGAGGTGGACGTAGCCAAGTGTAGATGCTATTCTTAGAAAATTCACGTTACAGAAAATCAGTGAAAGACGAGTTATAATATGAGGAAGAAACTCATAACTTGTAGCGCAGTGATTTTCTGCCTCTTAGAATTTCTTGTGTGCAGGTATTTGCACACAGAAAGTAACATACCATATTGAAATGTCAAAGAAATGTCAGTGATAAGAAAAAAATCATACAAGATGTAAATTATTAGAGTTTAAAGGCTAAGACGCAATGCAAAATTAATAGAATACCATAGTTTAGTTGAGATGTTGAGATGCATTACATTCTCGACTTGGAAATCGTCTAATTTTTGAGAGATTTTCAGATGTTTGAGAACAGGGGTATGTAAAACTGGAGGTAGATTACTCCCTGGTGATGGTCCTCTGTGTGTCAGTGACTATTGATACAGGTTCTCCTCTGAAATGACTACAAATGACTACTTGCTACTGACGCTTTACAGTGTTGTTGCAAATTCGCCTAGCAACAGGAATATGGGTGCACTGTAATGTGGGCAGTTAAACTAAAAATAAAATCAACTGAGGAAGGATAGGTAGAGGTAAAAGTGAAACGTGAGAGCGTTCTGGGAGGATTTTTCAGACAAAAGAAAGAAGAGAAAGAGCTGCATTCAAGAGGTACATTTATGAAATTTTACCAAAGTTTAGTCATGATTTGTGTGATGTTTTATTGATTTAGTTCCATCTCCAGAGAAGTCAGGATATGGATTTGTGACAGAGCAGCAGCCCTTTGAATTCAGCCTTTCAGTGTGTTGCTCAGAGACACTACAGCAGCCCTTTAGCGGCGCTTACTGTACACTCAGGCCTTCCAGATGTAGGACACTCTACTTGCTCTCTGCACCACTCTGCTAATGCACAGCTTTTTACAGTCCCAATATTGAACTTGAACTCCATCATATCCTCTCTCCAACAGAAAATATATAGTGCTGCCGTCGGTCATGTTAGATTGAGTAGTCCTGTAGGTGTTCGTCACCCAGAAAGCCGCCTGCATCATGATGGAAAGACTGAAAATCTGCCCATCTGCTGTGCCAGTGTCTCACCTGGTCTCAATCCACCCACTACCTCTGAGTCATCCTCTTCCTCTCCTCTTTTTCCATCGCTCTCTGCTGCCCACAATGCTGATAAAGTACTAGATTCTCTGCATTTTATTTCTTTCTGTAAAAAAAAAAAAAAAAAAAAAGAACAGCAACAGCAACTTAAATCAGTGCAGCAGAATCAATGCCATCCTCACATTTGGTGATTTCAAAGCCAGCTGGACTCAAACTCCCTTACTGCTGCAGTAGTCGCTGCTGTTGTGAGCACCTCTGCAGTAAAGCAGATCTATAGCGCGTCAGGCAGGAGGCTCACTGCGTGCTTGACCTTTAGTATTGGTCTCATTAATTATTGATGTGTAGTTTCATCATCAGAGACACAGTCAGGTTGTCCTAATCTAATTTCTGCTGCAGAGCATTTATCTGTCTGCATTATTGAATCAGTTCCTCATTTAATTGTATATGATACATAGTGTTTTTACAGTGCGACAAAGGAATTTAAAATAAAAAAAACATGTGTTTCATCAGAAAAGAAAATATATCATGTCTATTAACCCATCAAGACCCAGTGCTAGTTCCCAAATTAATTTTTCTCCATATTTAGTTTTTAAAGTGATTTATTACCTTTTTTTTTTTTTTTAGATTATCCTTTGTATTTTGCATTTGAGTGAAAATCATGTATTTTCCTACATTTAATTTACTGACCATATAGATACTCATAAAAGCTCAGATTAATGTTCAGGGTTATTGTATCAGAAACAGAGAAAACTGAAGAAAAAGTTATTTTTCTGTAAAATCTGTCATTAACTGAACATAAACCCAGTGTGTCCATCCACTGTCATTGATCCAACTCCATTGGTTTTACTGGTGAATCAATGTTGTAGAAAGTGACGGTGTTTCCACGGTAACTACAGACCCTCTGAACGTCCAAATGGGTCATATCTGATGACCATGAAAAGACGAGTAACAGTGTTTTACACGAGTTATTTCAACGTATTGATAGGTTTAATGGTTCAGAAGTTATTAAACATTTTAGATCAGTAAATGATTGTGGTTGCCAGTGGCTCTTTGGGTGTTTATGGGTTCAGTTAATAGATAAGTGAATGTATGAGCTAAAGTTAACTAATAACAAGCTGAATCAGTGGATTTCATAATATACCAGCTGATGAACAAGGTTGTTTTCCTTATTTTCATTATTAAAATTAAAAGTGAGCCCACTTGCACAGCTTCTCAGTCTATCTGCGCTTTTGCTTATAATAACTTTGACTTGCTTTAATATTTTATTTTCTACTTTATAGATCCATTATTGTCTCTCAGTGGTCAGACTGACCTCACTACTACTGTATTGACGTGTTAAAATTATGACATATTTGTTTTATTGCAGCCATCTGAAGCAGGTGTTTTTCATACTTAAGATAATAGTCTCAATTCAGGTATAAACAGAAAAACAGAAATGTCTTATTTTATCAGTATATCCACATGATTTTTCATCATTTGACATTAGTTGGCAGTCTTTTAATATCCTCTCGTTTTGTCCTGGTCATCTCAAGGCTCTTATCACTAAGTTATTTGTGTATTTCAGTATTAACCTTTGTATGTTTCAATGATATTGTTTTTAATTTATTAGCAAGTCTGCCATGTATAGTGTCAATAAATATGGCTTTTTGTTACATCTAGCGCTGTATGTGTAAATGACTGACTGTAATGCTGATGCCAGAAGAGCACAACATAAAAACTATCCAGCCAAAAAAGTTATCACGATAAAAATGCTGACTGGTTATTAAGATGAATGTCTATTTTCTAGTATAAATGCTGATTATTTAGTCCTGAGTGAAATGTATTTTTCACTTCTTAGTGGTCAGAACACACATTTGTCAAGCAGCAGAACATGTCGGAAATAATTATGGTGGTTGTTCAACATTAAATAGTTGAGTTAAGTTAAGTAAAACAACAAAAAGTTGGTATGTTTTTAAGTGTTTTACCTGACTGTGAACATAGAGACAATAGATTAAATCAGGTTTTGCTCACTTAAAATTGTAAAAAAAAAAAAAAAATTCAAAATCATCATTGTTCCTCTAGAGAACTTTGTTGCTTGACAAAAAATTCAGGATGCAGCCTGTTTAGATCTTGCAATATATTAATTGTGAATATGTCCAGTTACATATGGCATGTAATTTGATTAAAAAACAGGTATTTTCTTGATCATGTTTTGTCTTTAGTTCCTGTAGTCTACATTGTGTATAACACTGAGGAAAAAAATCTGTTTAAGTTTTTGGAATAATGTTAATTTTATTACCCAAGCCTGATTAATTGTAAACTGAAATTCTATAATCCTGGCAGCCCTACTCATTGATGGATTTTGTTGCTCAGTACAAGACAGTTTGGTTGTATTTAAGAATATCTGGCATCTCCTGTTTTAGTGGCATGTTTGTGAGAGTAGGAGAGTCTTCCCACAGTTTGTTCAGTGCACTCCTGTAGCATATGGCGTCTGCAGTGGCCCATATGAAACATGGAAATTAATCGTTGCTCTGGAAATGTGTTGACGGCTCCCCCCGGGCTGCCTCTTGAGTCGCTCCTGATGATACTAAAACGGACAAACTTACAAAGACACAAGACAGCTCATACACGCTTAACCCACACAGGCATGCACACACATATACACCTAGGGAGTTGCAAACAGTAAGACAGACAGGCCCGACCGTCTCCAAGGGACCAGTCTTTATAATGAGACAGAGATCTTCTTAATTGGCTCCAACTAATGAGGCAACAGAAATGCAATCTTCAGGGACCCTCCACCAGAATGGGTCCCCTCTGCTTTTTTTTTTTTTTTTTTCCTAAATGACTATTGGTCTGTGTCAAACAAGCGGGCCTAGTATCCCAATCCCATGTGAAGATGTGTCACTTTTGAGCATGTGGAGGCTTTTGTGTTGACACATGGATATTACAACGACTCTGTTTTATTACAATAAGCAGTATAAAATAAACTGACAGTGACTGACATGGACCAGTCTTCATGCTCCGTGTGAAACCTGTTTTTTTCCCATAACTGTTCTGACTCATATCCTATTGAGGCTTGACAAGCACCAATCATACAGTAAAAATGGAACCTGTCGTGATTTCTTGTGCTGAATTGAGACCACTTTCTTATCAGTGAAAGCACTTAAAAGTCCTCTTTTTTTTCTGAACGTGAACCTCTTCCCTTAAAAGAGACCTAATTGGAATGAAGATCAATATTTCTGTTGCAGTCACTGCCATGAAGTTACAGTCAAGGCGATTTATTGGAGGCCAATCTAACGTTCCTCACAAACATCAGGCTTAATAGGCGAGTGTAGCGTTTCCAATTTGGGGTTATTTGATAGAGCTTTCCTGGATGAAAGTGCTGAGAGTCAGTGTAAATGACTCTGGTGTTAGCGTGTGAAAGGCTTACAGCGCTCTAGTTAGAGGGAAAGCTGGTCTATTGCTATAAATGTTTTGATACTAGTATGAGCTCTGCCGATACAGATTTGATACTCGTTCTTAAATGAAGTTCTGTTTGTGCCCGTTTGCACCTCCATCTAATAATGTGCACATGTGCTGCTTTTTTCTGTTTTACTCACACAAAAAATGAAAAAAATATATTAATCAAACATAACACCGACATAGGTCTAGATAACTATGTTGTGAATGCATTGTGTAAAATACGTGCAACATTTTACATAAAAATACCTCTTTTATATTACATCAGGGTACATAATTATATTTGATTTGTCTCCTTTTGTTGTTAACCTTTGTGCAGATTTTCAATTCAGCAGTAACAAAAGCAAGCAGGAGTCTGGGGTTTGTTTTGAGGACTCAATTGTACTCTCGTGGCTCTCATCCACAAACTCTCTCTGTAGTGTTTGACTTGATTCTTGCGTGGGTAGTGAAAGAGTTTAGCGGTGTTTGTTGTGGAGAATGGCTTGCGGTATAATTTCCTGTTTTTGGGTCTTACTTTCCATACCTGAACCTCAGTCACGGGACAGATTTACCCCATTCTAGGTCACGTTCCCTTTCCTCAGTGTTTGTCTGTGCTGTCTTCATGCAGTGGTGATCTTATATAGTGGATGATGTTAGCATGTTAACCTGCTTTTGATAGAAATCATCCACTCCAACTCCACTAATGTTCTTTTTAAATGCACAAGTAGCGTAATAGTTACCTCGTGGGACACTGAATAAGTTCAGTTAAATCTGCTTTAACCTGCAAGGCTTTGTGTAACAGTTATCTGATGCAAAAAATTGTGATGATTTTTTGATTTTACAGAGACGTTTTCAGAACCAAGGGTGGAAAACAAAACGTTTTAGGACTTTCATGTGATTATGGGAGATGTAAAAATATTTTCAGCTCATTGTGAAACTACAGTCCACCACATTATTAGTTCTTAATAGGGAATAATACAGGTTTTAATCATTATGTTTATTTATTTATTTAATTTTCTCATTGTAAAAAATATACACATAAATACATGTTGGTTAAAAATTGTGATGGATGGTTACCAAAAACCCTCAAAGGGCCTTAACAAGTGGCAGCCTCCAGATTTCAAAGATTATTTACAACTAAAATTAAAAATATAGAAAAATATTTGCAAGCTGCACAAAAGTACATTTTCAAAAAATTTAATTTCACAATTTTCCAAGCTTAGAAATGTATCCCATGTGGAAAATTACAATCACTCAGGAGCAGAGTTTTCACAGCGTTTTTAAACTGAATTTGCGGAAGCTCCGTAAGAAGAGTCGGCAGATTATTCTATTGTTAACACCAAAATAAAAACTTATAATGGAAATATTACCCTAAAGACTGAGATAGTCTGTGGATAGGACGTGAGTTTGAGTTCTGTATTGTTTTAATTAAGCAGAATAATCCCTGAAGAATTCCAGTGCCTAAAAGCATGCTTGCTAACATCTACTGTTGGAATACGGATCGCTTTCCAATGTTGAGTTGACATTCGAAATATTATTTGTATCCTGCCCTTCCCCCTTCCACAACCACACAGGGTGGCCATACCATAAAGGTCATCTTTAGGTCATCGCAGCCTGTCTGTGCTTCTGGAAGAGTGTGTTTGCGTGTGTTTTGTGCACTTGTGTTTGTGTGTGCGTCTCGGCCAACGGGGGCTAGGGCATGCAAAGTTCATGGACGAAAGTGAGATGGCCAATTTCACACCCAGCAGATGCCTGCACCGGTGACCCACGGCGACAGGTGGGGGACACTAATTGGCAACGCGCACCGCCGCAGAGTCGGGTGAACCCATGGTGGGTGCGGGACTGAAAGTGGGAGAGTTGGATGAGATGGAAAGAGAAGGGGAACCACTGGGGGGTGTACACTGGCACCATATTTGCTGTTACAAACCATTGAAACAGTGATGGTATTCAGAGCTACAGGTTTAATGAGTGTGTGACTCAGATTCACACAGCAGTCGGAGTAGATATTTCCACGTTTATTATTTCATTTTTGACTGTCTTTTAACCAAGTGCTTGATAAAGAAACAAAGCTGTTTCCTGATTTATTCTGCCGGCATCCCACTTCCTCTAACTTGAATTTAGCCTTTTTGTATCTCTTTTTGATAAATTTGTTTCACAAAGACACCGCTCAGTTTCAAGTAAACACCAAACAGAGCTGTATGATGACATGGGTGACTACTGTAATCAATATGTTTACCTACATCCCATGATTTCAACATAAAACATGCCTAGAAGCAAGTCCAAAGCTGTATGAGTCACTGTGCACAGTTTTATTGATTTTGTTCCTTTGACCAAAGGGCATTTATTATTTTAACCAAGTGTTTGCACTCCTCCATCGCTCTTTACCTTAGTATTTTTAACCCTTAGAGGACTTCTTTCATCATCTCCAAATGCCTTAGAGTCTTTTCAGATCACAGGAGAGCATGTCCTCAGAGGCGTCATCATTATTACAAACAACAAACAACACAGGGAACCAGGCAATGCTGCTCTTTATTCCCTGTTGGTGACATTATCAAAATGAAATCGCACAAGTATCTGTAGTAATGTAATTTTCCAGTTCCTACCAGGTTTCTGTATCAAGCGTATTATTTGGCAGATGCACGTTGTGTCTTAAACAAACATTTCCATGATTCACACGGGCATTTTAATCCATTTTTAAAACAGAAAGATACTGATTAGAGCTGGCGTTAACAGGCCAAATACTGTGAATACTGTCAGATGATTTGTTAGGTTTCTCTCAGTTCTTATTGTGCAGGGATATATTTTGGAGATATTTTATCTTAGGCGTGATTAATCATAAGTTGGGTACTAGTTTGCTTGTAAACAAGGAGAAGCAGGGCTCTCCGGTTTCTCTGTACTTTGAATTATAAACCTGTACCTCTCAACTTTTTTTGTCAGCAGCTGCAGCTTTAATCTCCAGACTGGAGAGTAAGCAGCCATACAACATTTCTGCCCCTATCTGCTGAGTGTGTTAGAAAGAGGCTTTGATGAATAGATCTGCTTTCTCCCTTCCATCTCATTATCCTCCTTTATCTGTTTTATGGATTTACACAACTCCTCAACACACGCTGACACACGGTCGATAGTGTCAGCGGGAAAAGAAGATGTAGGTTAGCACTTTTTTTTTTTATTCCCCACATTGTTTGTTTAATTTCTCTCATTACCGTTTGTAGTGAATTTGTGCTATTTTGGGAGCGCTGCTGAGTTGCTTTGATCACTCGAGAATGATTGAAATTCACATATCTGTTAACAAATGTAAATTAGGAAATTAAAAAAAAAAAAAGCTACTGTCTGTCTTTTGTTTCCCCTTGGGTGTACTACAGATTTTCTTTTTCCCAATCTAGGTCATCAACATCATGTAATTCTGTTATTCACATGGCTATGGGATGGCTGAAATTCACAATGATTTATCTTCTCAACATATTGAAATGACAGCTTGTCAAAAGCAGGCTTATGCCTCAGTCTTTTAGCTGTGACTCACCTGTCAACAGACTGAGAGGTGGCATTGTCATTGTGGAGCCTTTCTTCAGTGTGTGTTTGTAGGAGTGTGTATGGGAGTCACAGAAACTTCAAGTGTACTTAATGCTTGAGAGGCAACACATGCCAGGATGAGTGTTAATACATATACTTATCAGATACAAGTCTCAATGCATGTGTGTTTACATGCATGTTTGTGTGCAGATTAGAGGAGCTCTGAAGGGTGGGTTTCATGTCTCAGCAGGTCACAGATGATCAGATTAACTGAAGCTGGCCTACAGCCTCCAGCTGGATTAACAGCAGGGACCAGGACTCTGCAGGTGCCATTGCACCATTACCTCCCCAAAAATGGATACAGCAGTGACACAGGCACATTTGGCGTGGGTAGCTCGCGCAGCTATCCTTGATAACCTTAATTTGCCTGTGCCTTTTTTCCCTACTTCATTGTTACATGAAAGCTCTTTTGTTAAAAGCCTTCAGCTGCTGTGACAGATGAACAAAAAGTTGTTTCATAACCTGCGCATGGAAAAGAGTATGCGTTTTAGCTCTCTTGAAGTGACATTGGTTCTTGCCTGCAGATGATTTCTTAGTGGCATTAGAACAGAAAATGCCATCACCAAACTTAATAAGCACTACTTTTTAAAGAGCAAGGAGTGCTGGGTTCATAAACATCATGGAAATTTCCTTCAGAAATACATTTTTTTTGCTCTGTGAGGAGTAATGCCTGACTCCAGGCAGAGTTGCATCTTATAGTTTGACGAGTTTTTTACAGTGCTTAAAATGCTGCTTAAATTATTTATGAGAACGATCAGAACCTAAGAAATACAAAATGTGCACTGTGTAGTAAAACTCTTAACATATTGACCATGGGAGAAGCTGCAAGTAGGGAGTCCTGCTAAAAAAAAAAACTTAAACACAAGGCTACGGCTTCTGTGTACGAGTCAACTCTCCACTGCATTTTCGCTTTTTGAACACCAACATAACAAAGTAATGTTTGCTGGCAGTTTGGTTTACTTTATTTATTTTTTAAACATGTACATTAACTATATATATATATATATATATATATATATATACACACAACATTTCTGCAGTAAAATATCAAAAAATGCCTTGGCTTTCTTTTGTAAGTTTCCATCAGTGAACAAATTCAGAGAAATCCCTACTTTAATTCAATGCAGCAGCCCATGTCAGGCCTGTCAGTGGTGTCCTACTTTGTATTTGTGTTACATGTGGTTATTTCACTCGAACACAGTGACATAACATGAACATTTATGATTAAACGTTATCTCAAATATAAACATGATTTTGTCTGAGTCAGATTCGCTCTTGCAGCTTCTTGACATACATTGTCAGACTCCTTTTTTTGTTGTTGTAGTGATTGAGAGATTTCAGTGTTTCTAAATCAATCTTTATTTTGTATGAAACCACAGCCTGTCATTAATTTTAAATAAGAGATTGAAGATCAATTCAAGTCTGACATGGATTGTTATGCTTGTTATTTATTTATATACAAAGCCATTTCAGCAACTGTAGAAGAAAATCGTTGAGAGTTTTTGCCTCAATTGCAAAGAAAAGCCAAGAAATCTTATTGGTAGAAGCAAACAAACAAAAAAAAAGTGTCAGAATCCAGTAAATCTCCCATCATTATGTTATTTCTCCTTTTCTATTGTTAACACACAGGGTACTGGAACATTTACAAATAGACCCATCCTAATTATTGCTTTAACATCTTTCCCATTTCTGTCTGAGCTGTAGTTGGAGCTAACTGATCACTAGCTGCAGTGCCAGTGCTGCATAGTGACAACACTATCATGTGATTTTCAGCTGATGCACAACAGTCTGCAACTATCCCACAACGTCACTGCTCTGACCTACACGGAAACAACGTGAGCTAGTGTAGCTGCTACAATGGGGTCACTTAAAACAAGACAAAAATGAGTTGCATGAGACTCCAGGGTGTGGGCACATGATTAACACAGATCCAGCCTTTATTCCACGTCTCAGATGTAGGTGGGAGTGTTTGCATTTCGTACCAGGGGAAGGCATACCCCTGCAGTCCGAGCGTCCTGGGCCAAAATATATTTTATCTCACCTTTATCCCACTCTCACCCTGTCTGTGTATGTCTCCCCAGCTCCCTCCTCCTCTGTCTATCCTTGGTTAATCTCAGGCGTGTCAGCAGCAATACTACTCCTCCATCTGTGGGATTACAGCTGGTGAAACAAAGACACTTAATTATTGCTGAGGCAACACAGTCTTACGTGTGTGTTGAAAGAAGACAGTGGAGTACTGTTTCTAAATTACCTGGTCTCAGTCCTTTGAGCTGAGGGTATTTACTTGTTTGTACTTACTCAATTTATCACTCATTGCTAGGCAGGTTAACAGCCAGTGCACAGACACACAGCCAAATTAACCTGATTGCTGTTTAACCATAAATATTCAAATTACTTATTCTTACCTACTGTCTGTCATTGACTCCCATTCTCCATTACCAGCTTGAATGAGAGCCAAAAGCTCTCGGCCATTATGTCATAATAGACTTTCAGTGTTTCCCTGTGTCCTGGAGGTTCACTGCTTCAAACTGATCCATTAGTCAAAACTGATCCATTAAAGTTCCAAAAAACAAAACAGGATCCTTCTGAGGAAGCTTTCTCCTCTTTTAAAAGGGAAGCCCTGTCTGTGTGCATCCATCGCCTCATCACACCGCTCACCGACGAGGTCACTGGGTCTACTTTTTTTTTGTGGCCTACTGAGCACAGGAGTGCTTGTCCTGTTGCCGTCTCTCATAGCCGGGGGTTTTCACCAAAGTGGTTTCCCCCTGACCAGTCACAGGCTGACCCATAACTAGCTGTTAGTGCCCCTGAAAGAGACTCTTTCCTGAAAGAAGAGGGTAAGATACCATGATCTGTAAATTGTCAAATTGTTGTGGGGCTTTACTTACCTCACCAGTAGAAAAAAACGGGCTGGTTTCTTAAAGGTTTTTCAGACCAGAATATAGTGTTAAACCAGTCTTAGTTTTGCTTTTAGATTAGTCTAATCCAAAATAGAGTCTAAAAAGGTGCCAACCCTACCCCTAGGCAAATGTAGATCTCTGTTACTATGGTAACTCTCTGTTAGGATAACCAGTAGCACCATCTGCCAAAGGAAAGCACAGGTCTGCTTTTGATTTAATAATGTTGTAGGACAAGGAATGAGAAGAAAGAACAGGTTTTATGATAAGACTGAATCAAGAATTTTTTTTTTTGCCAATACTGTACCTGCATTTTCCCCATGAAACATCTTGTGACTGCAACACTTGAAAACTTATTTCACTGGCGTAAACTGAGGCAAGTGGTTGAAGTGGTGGCACAATCAGCCATGTTTTTTAAGTCTGAAAAAGCCTCAGTTTAGCAAGAATCCAAAGCAAATTAGTCCTACTGAAGATGTGAGTGAAAGATACTTTTATTCACCTCTTCTAAAGCGTCTGAAGGGTCTAGCTTTGTGAAACCAGCCCTAGGTCTTTATTGGAAAAAGGCAAATAGAAAAGAGCTTTATTTCTTAATCCCCCTTCTTTGTATCTCATCTTTTTTTAGTCAGAAACCTTTTTCTTGTTTTGACTATACAAGATGTGGAGGCATGGGTAAACTTTGTGCAACCGCTTGTTCTAGGATCTGTTCCAGTAGGTGTTTTGGGCTTAAGGAATGGTCTTTTTTAATATTTATAGCCATCCATCGCAAATTCTGTAAACAAAACACCAACACAACAAGCCAAAGAAAGAGGATGAGCTGTATTCCTAATGGTGTAAATAATGTCGCATTAATGGCACGGCAAGATCAAAGCAGCAGGGGACAAAGAAAAGAAAGAGATGTGAGGGAACACTGAGTATTGAGAGACAAGGAGACAGAGTCAGCAGCTGTCCTCCCCTCCTTCACTGGTCAGTGGGGATACAACAGGTTCTACAGCTATGCTCTAAGGGGATTACACATATCACAGGCTTCATGTCAGAAAAATTAGTGTCAGTTTCTCACAGCGGCTCTCCTCCCGTGTTGAGAAGGACAATCGGATAAACGGGGGAAGAAGACTTTGATACAGTTACTCTGTAGGGTATAGCCATCCAGAAACAGATGCTTGAGGGATGCACCAGCCAAACTGAAGCACCATGAGCAAATTTGTGATAATTGCCTATGTGATGGCCAGTGCCGTCAGAAGCTGAAATAGAAGCCTTTTTTTTTTTTCTGCTGAGCTAACTTCTTTCTGAGCTGTTTTCCCCATAATCTCCTTCCCTGATTGGTTTTCTGGATTTCAGTCTGCCAATACTGCCACTCACTCTGCCATTGATCATGTCATGGAGCGCTGTGTTAGCATCAGAAACACATCGTGAGGGCTCAGATATGTAAAGCCTTCACAATTGCTGGAGGAAAGGAACTTAATGGAGAAATGCATGCACACATACACATCCCAGAGTCCCCAGATTCTGCTCCTCGTTTTCATCAATATTGTTTCTCAGTTTGAATAGTTGATGTGGGAAAGGAAAGCAAGGGCTTCAGTCTGAGTGTATCCATCTTGGATAATCACAAGCCCACTAGCTTTCCTGTTGAGGCTGATTGGAGCCATTGGGGCGGAATATAAAGGATTGCTTCCAGCCGCCTTTACGAGGACGTTTACTGCTCTTCTGTCGGCTGCAGCCTATAGGCAGCTACTCTGTGCCTCCAGCAGGCCAGAGGATAGAGCGCCCATTGAGGGCAAAATGCAAATGTTACAGTGGTGAACGAAGAGGCCCACAACTGAAGCGCTATTCTGCTGAGGGGGTGGAAGACTGGCCCTCTGTGTCTGTGCCACCCACAGACACACAGCAGTCATCACTCTGACCATTCAGGCTGGCTGATGAAGGAGGTGGGGGGTCGGAGAAAGGCTTTCTACCTCTGATGAAGATGGCCAGTCAGGGGATGCTAATGCCAGTTACACATGAACCATTTGGGCCAGTGTTGCCTCTGTGTTTATTGTATTCTGCAGGATGAGGCCATATGTGTCTCTTATGAATAGGTTGCAACAAATAAGATTCATTTAATCTACGTATAGTTAAGCCTAGTTTAGTAAAACTAGTCTTCAAATGCAAGATTGTTTTATGTAAATTGGTATTAAATTGGCTCTGTGTGACATATAATCTGAGGTTGTCCAAGAGTTGTAACATTGCTGATGCAGCTGCATTTCTTTCACTGCCATGTTTGACAGTCAATTGAGTTTTTCCTTTCAGCTCTAAAACAGTTACCTTACCGATGCAGTATCTTGAAAGACACTCAGCAGCATTGTAAAAATCTGCTTAGTCTGGCCTGTAGCTTTCTTGGAGGACCTTGATTATTTTTGCTTAGTTTTAGTGCAACCAAATTAAATGTAATTTTAGTTTAAAGCAAAAAAAAACAAAACTAAAAGTTAAACCATGATTTAATAGGGTTTAAAAATAAATCCTTTTTGGAGCAGCTCAGCATAAAATCCTCCCACAGCCTCATGATGGGTTCCAGTTGAATAATGGTACAGGCATTCTTCTTGTAATCACCGGAAATATGTTTTACATTCTGTCAAATTTTTTCTTCAGAGCAGGGGACATCAGTTTAAATTAAATACTGACAAAATCAGGCACATGAAGTGCACAGCTGACTCACTGGAGCTGTCTGTACCTGGTTAGCATCAACAGCGTTTTGTTCTCGAAATGTTGCCTGTCAATAGTAAAAGGACATCCTGACACCCAAATCGGACACAGGAAACATTATTAGAGGCAACGCAGCTATGTTAAGGAAGTCAGGAACTGTTTAAACAGACACAAACAGGGAAAGAATGTCTCCCCTGCTAGCATTTTTATCTTTTTAGCCTTACCTCTGTATCTGTTGACCATTGTTGATGTGGGCAGTAAAAAAATGGTCTAAATCTAAACAGCAGACACTTCCTATCATCACATCTCATGCATCCGAAAGCATTTGTACATTTCTACATTGCACACAGATTTTGCAAGCAATGGAATACCTTATACAATTAAACTTTATATCCAAAACTGGTATTTATATGCAGTAAATATTACACATTTGAATAGAAATATCAAATTAAAACCCTCCAGGCAAATCTAATTTTCTTTCATTTGAGGCCTACTTAAAAAATGGCAGCACCAATAATGGGCCTTAATGAGGAGAACTAATAGTTAAAGATGTCTCAGTGGATGAAGTGAGTGTAATCCTAATCTGTTTATGAAATTAGCTGCCTTTATCCCTGTCCCCTCTGGATAACCCCTAATATAGAGCACATTTTTATTGACATCACTACTGTATGAAAACTTGGCAATGACTTAATGCTGCCGGGTTGGCAGTGGCCTCAGGGATTTCGAGAACATGCCAACGCTATTGTCTCTTTTATAAACTTGTGGACAGATGATCAATTTCAAAGCAAACAACCAATAATTTGTCGCTGATCTCTCCGTCATTCATTTTCCAGTGCGACGCAAGGAGATAATTATCCAATCTGAATCAAAGCAGTTATTAGTGTATGTCACAGAATGGATCACAGCATTTCCAGCACACAAGGGCAACGGCGCAGCCTACAATGAGATGTTGCCATGTGAGCACCCCTGCTGAAAGGTATAATTTCGCTGTGTAGCTATGACTACACACCACTGGCTGGCGCGTGAATCACAGAGGTGCCTTGGTGCTTTCAAAGATCCTTTTCATAGACGGCTGCTCGAAAGCAATGCCCGCAATGAATGGATCTCTGCTCCGCTCCGAGTGGGTGGTTTAGACAGAAGGCGCAGTGCACTCACTCTGGGCATGTGTGTCTTTCTGTGTGGGTGTTTGCATGTGTCTACCGCCCTCTCAGAAAGATAAGGGTCTGCAACCACATGATGGCACGCTGCATTTTAGCTCTGTCATTGTTGTGTCTGAGGACCACCTCACTGTCTGAGTTTTAAACCACAAGCCATAAGCACTGCCCCTTTTTTAAGTGTGTTGCAGCGCTGCCTTTCGACAGAGCTTACCTCATCTTATGTGCTTTGAATTCTCAAGTGTGGCAAGCTGATGATCATTAGTAATAATCCCACCCTCCAACGGCACCGTCTACCCGTCATTATTACCTACACAGTTCTTGCAGTTGGCCTTTGCCTGTTTTATTTATTCCAGTAAGATTTACATGTGCCATATAGCAGATTTTCATCCTTACTTGAGGCTAATCAGAGAGATGTGACGTGGGTGAAAGCTTTTTAACTGCCATGCACACCACCAATAAATTAACACCTCCCTGAGTTTAATGAATGCGTCAGTATATGTGTGAGTGTGGGTGTAGTAGGTTTTGATCAGCATTGTTACTGTATGACAGCTGTGACTGCATGATTGTCTTTTACAGGATGAGATCAGTCTAGAATTTAGGCTTACCTCATGACGTGTTTCTTGCCGGAATGCGGCTGAAATTCTTCCAAATGCACTGACCTGTTTGAACTGACCTTATGTTTGAGCCCACTCAGAGGATATCAGTCCTTTAACCAAATATGTGTATAACAAATCTGTACATTCTGAACCAAATGAATTCTAAGCTTCTTCCATTTCTTTCTCACACCTCCAGAAAATGACAACTGAGCCCTGATTTAGTAGACCATACAGGTGGAAGATAGCCACTGGGATTTCACTCATTGGTTTGTGGGAAACAGTTTGGGAGCCTCGAGTTTGGCATCTGGATGTTATCATTTGGACAAGAAGGTGGAGCAAAGGGTGGCGTTCATCAAACTGCAAGACTACCGCACCGCTAAATTGGAATACTCATGTTAAAATCTATTTGTAACTTCAGTTACTTGCTAAATATTAACACATACAGTTGTATTTGATCACTGTTATGTAAATTCTTCAATTATGTAGTCTATTGTTAGCAAGCTGACAGATGATCTATTCTAGTACATAATGAATGTTAACATTGCTGACAGGCCATGCTGAAATTAGGTAGTGATAAATTGCATGAAACGTGGATAAAAAATTATTTAATGGCATTATTACTGTAACTTCTTAATCATTACTACTGTAATCCTGTCTGTCAGAAGGAAATACATTCAATTAAATAAAAAGAAGTGACTCAGTAGGTGAGTGAGCAGAATCACACAGTCATCATTGAACTCCTCCATTAGCTTAAAATCTAATTAATGTAGAAATAACTTACAAAACAATGATTAAGACCATAATGACTCTAAAAATTAGGCTTGGTTTAGTGATCCTAGATAGAAGGTGGCACTTTCAAAAGAAATGGATTCAGCTTGAGCCAGGATCTAATGGCCATCAGTGTCATTACACTTCAAATGACTTCCTCATTAGATTCAATTTCAAGCTGAGGTTGTTGCCTGTCAATAACAAAGCACAACGTGATAAATAGATGTATGAATGAAATGAATGAACGGTTTCACTTGACCGAGGCCTGCACTTAGCGTCTTATGAACCACTCTCAAAGTAACTTCACCACCATTTACCTCATCACTTCAAATGGTGAGCAATTGTGTAAATCATGTAACACTCATAAGCTATAGATAAGTGAAAAAGAGCAAAAAGGAGGTAATGGCTTCACTTTGCATCCTCATAAGTGCTGAGGGTTTGCAGAGTGTCTGTGAACCATACACCCGCTGTTATTTGTGTCTGTGATCTCCATAGGGCACGAAGAGGGTGCTGCGCTTTCCTGCAGACTCAGTTTGGGATGCCATCCAGAGCACAGCTTCAGCACCAGCTCCCTCACACACACACACACACACACACACACACACACACACACACACCGAGTCACACCCGCCCACACAATTTCTCCTGGACACACATGCACAGTTACACCTGCCCACACATTCTCTCTGGTGGACACATATACACAAGGCACACATGAACACACGCCTTAGTCTGTGTCTGCAATGGTGCATAAGGCTCCAATTAGTTTTGACACCTCTGAGGTTTTTGGTTGTGGGGTTCAGCGCTAACATTATTCCTCCAGTCTGGACACTGTGGGTATTATAGCCTGCATTTGTGCGTGTGGGCGATGGTTATAAATGCGCTCGTTTTGTCGTGAACGGGCGGTCGAGCGTGCATATGTGTGGGCAGGTGTGATCTGGTGCATGTGAACCATAAAGGTGGGGGTATCACTGGCTCACTGCAGCTTTAACACTGTGGTTTGGAGGTCAGAACAGCTCAGGGGTCACTGAGTGTCAAACCTGCTATCTGACTGGTGCAGCCAGCATATGTCTCGCAGAAAAACGACCGTATTCACATCTTTGTGTGTTTATCAATGTGGAAAAGAAAAATAACAATGCGTTGGCAGGTTCAATATCCTTGCACTTCAAATCAGTTGAAAGTAATTGTAACTATACAAATATGTTTGATGATCTGTGTCTTTAATATCAGTCAGAGGGAAAAAGGATAGCTAGCTTTATTAGATTTTCTTGGATGAGACTTGAAGATTATTGGTTATTTACACTGCGAGCAGGGTTTATACCTTGAGCAGCACTTGATTAAAAGTTCTCCTCTGTTTCATTCGCCACGTTTCGTCACAAAGCAAAGTGCTTCAGATGGATATATGGACTTAAAAAGATCCACATTGTTCCGTAGCTCCCTGTAGTATTTGAGTGACACTCAAAAGCTTCGCTGCTTTTAAGCTAACAGTAGTATTCCATATTATTCATCCTACATCACGGCCCATGGGATGCGTTCCAGTTATGTGTTTCACTAAGAATAGTGAGATTAAGAATAACACAAGTTTGCTTTTAATAATGTATGTACGTAAGTAAACAAATTATGAGAAGCATAGGAACATCGAAAGAAAGACTCCATGAGGGACTGATGCACATTAGACGAATTTGTACAATAACAGTGAATAGCAAAATAAAATAAATGCAAACCAATATCAAGAATGATAATAGTGTATAAAAATGATGCACGCAAATCCTGTTGAATATAACACAAGTCGGTGCACCCACTAGACATATACAGATCTGTGTCTCACCCATTTTAGAACTGGGTGTAAGTTTATTTTTACTCATGATTTTGGCTTCAACCAATTAAGACAAGATAGTCAAGATTTGTGTCTCCTTTTGCTTTGTGCTGTGTTATAAATCAAAGACACTACAACATTATGTGCATGAAAAGCATTACAAGATTTGTGTCTGTATCATCAGTTTTTTAAAATCCTCTTAAACTCAATCACAGTGGTTTTTAACAAAACAATAAAGGAGCAAAAAAGAATTAAAGTCTGTATGATTTTTCACTTAATTCATGACGTTTCCCTTGTGTTATTGTAGGATTTTTATCATTACTGAGCAGCGCGCGTCTGTATAGAATGGATGCTTCCCTGTTTCCATAGGAGAATGCATTAGTGACACAGCTGCACTGCATTACTATGACGACACTGTGCTCATGTTATGGACTAAAGGGACATTAGGGCCAGACCTCCTCGCGTTACACTGCTTTTAATCTGGCTCCTCATTCTCCTCCACATTCACCAATATATGCCGTGTCATGCTGGTCATGCCATGTCTTTTCCTCTTGTTCTCTTGGCCTTTCCCTGTTTTCTCTCCGTGCCCTCTCTCTTCGTATTCATATCACTCCACTCAGCTCATCTCTCCTTACCACTATATACACACACACACATTTACTTTCCATCTTCCCCCACAGCTCCACTTTCTTTTTCCTCCACTGTATTCTATCCTCCGTTTTGTCGCTCCCTCCTGACCTCACTCCTCAATTCCACCCACTCTCCTCACAGTAAGAACGGCCGTGAGAATCCATATTGGATTATTGTGTTTGCCATTAGCCTCTAGGTTGACAGTGTAATTGCCTTCATCCACCAGGGTCTTTGTAAGGCTGACCCTGCCTACCCTGGATTTGCATTTCAGCGGAGAATACTGGGTGACCTGTCCATCATAAAGCTGGAGATTTAATCTTAATGACTAGGATCAGATGAACCCTTGCACTTTGTTCCCCCTATTTCCATCTTCTGAATTGAATTCCAGCCAGTCACTTTACTCCGGCTGGCACCAAATGGAGTTTATAAACTTGCAAGTCAGAAACTGGTAATCATGCTTTGTAATGATTTTTATTTTATTTTATTCAGAGCTTGGAGCTACGTGTTACCTTCTCTGGCAGGGGATCTCATGATGCTCATAATTTTATACATTTCACACTCCCTAAGTATGAATATGTAAGCTGCCTTTAAGCATTTGATGTTGTGTTAGAATCAGTGAGCAGAAATCTGCCACATCCTCAGGCAGGCACACAACCTGTTCATCGTCAGGTGTTCCGTCAAAAGAGAGAATTTGTCAAGTTCACCGTTGATCAGAGATGTCGAGACACGACTGTTAATGACCTCGCTCGTCTTTTCTTTCGCTCTCAGGGCCGTTGCACGCGAGAGAACTGCAAATACCTCCACCCACCCGCTCACCTGAAGACCCAGCTGGAGATCAACGGGCGAAATAACCTGATCCAGCAGAAGACAGCGGCCGCCATGTTGGCTCAACAGATGCAGTTCATGATCCCAGGAACCACCATGCAGCCTGTGGTTAGTGTTGGAATATCTCCTGTGGGAATGAAGTGGTAGTGCTGCGTGACTCACCGTGAAAAAAGCACTGAACCGTTGTGTTTTGCAGGCGTGTAAAACATTAGGCTTTGTTATAACACATCGGTGTATTAGGCGGCACCAGTCAATTAAATACATTTGACTGAGGTTACCTTTCCTGGCAACATGATTTGTCTCAGTGAATTGGCAGAAACTCCAACCCTTTTGTAGGGAATGATTCATTGAGAAGATATGAGTCTGGTCTAATATATTCATGCAGGTTTCTACTGGATAAACATTCATTAACTATCTTCTCTGATTACAAACAAGGGACAACAACCTGATCTTAAAATTGATGCCAAATCACACATATCTAAGTGAAATACCACATACAGACACCAGGGATTGACTCTAAGTCTGGCACCTTCTCTTCCATTGTAGTGTTATAGTTTTATTACCATGTGAGTTTGATTCACAGGTGGTTCAGACAGCTTCTTTTACATTTTCTAACAAACAAATCTACTTTAATTGTCACTAAAATAATTACACTAGCAAGACTCAAAGGAAGGCATGCACTACTTTGTTTCATGAAGTTTAGCATAATTATGATACCTGGAATCTTAGCATAATTTAGCTACGTTAGCATTCATCAGTATTAGCATTCGTATGAGTAATACTTGATGTCATTCAGTGTAATATTTACTGGTAGGCAGTGTGGTCAGGGTTTTCAGAAAGAATCCAATCTGCAGTTAATGATTATATTCACTGTCAGTTAATCTTGTGAGCATTTTCTCAGTTAATCAATGAGCGTTTTTGGTCTGTATGTTACAAAATTATGAAAAATGTCCCAAAATGGTGTCCTCAAATGTCTTGTTTGGTTCACAATCCATAGATATTTAGTTTCCTGTCATAGGGAATTAAAGAAGCTACGCATATTTAAGAAGCTAGAATTCGTACATGTTGACTTTGTTAGATTAATTACTCAAATCATCTAAATGACTATCACACAAGTTATGGATATACCTTGCTCCTCCACATTCGTCCTTCTTGGTCAGATGCAGGCACTTGAAGACCAAAATACAGACTTGAGGATTCAGAGCAGTCGTCCACAAAACAGGGCACCAATTGGCTATATTCACTTCTTTTGCACAATCTATAAAAGTCTATCGCTCAGGTTGGAAACATCTGCGTAAAAATAGCCAAATGGCGATGAAATTTGCTCTCATAATCGGATGCCCTTGAGCAAAGCGCCAAGTCACCAACTGTTTTTCAGCAGTCACTGGTAGGCTGTATTTGCACAGGGCAGCTGCCAGGTGTGAAAGTGTTCGCCTGCACTGATGTAAGGCTCAGTGTAGCTGAAAAAGAACATGCATGCTCAGCAAATCTTCCCAGGATACATAAAGGTTAAAAAAAACCCTCTTCTACCACTTTTCACACTCATTCTCAAACCCCTCTCTCCACAGCTGCACCTCTCACTGTATTCGTCTTTTATGTCTCTGTTCTTTACCTTCTTTTTTTATCCTGATACTCTGTCTTTGCCTTTCACCTTCCATTCCCCAAGTGTCCCTCTCTGCATCCATCATTTAACCTCTTTGTCCTTTCGCTACTTTTTGTCTGTGCTTTGTAGTCTAAGTGTTTGTAATCCGTCTTTTCTGTCCGTCTACAGCAGACGTTTCCAGTCAGCCAAGGCTTGGGCTCCAGCGCGGGTCTGAGCTACACACCCTACCTGACTCCGATGTCCCACAGCATGGGCCTGGTGCCCACAGACATCCTGCCCAGCACGCCCGTCATCGTCCCCGGCAGCCCGCCCGTCTCCGTTACCACCGGATCTTCTTCCAACCAGAAACTGCTGCGTACCGACAAGTTGGAGGTGACCCATACAATCGCAGACTAACTTCTCAGACACATTCATTATTGTAGCTTATGTTTTCTTTCAGATCAAGAAAGAATAAGGGCCACATTTTGCCACTATTACGCCTGTAACAGAGAAGCTAAGGGATATTATTTACAGCTCCCACAGCCGCCACATCACAAATTACCCCAAACATTCAAGTGTTATTGAGGTTGTACAAAGTAAATAATTACTAGCTCTATTGTTTCCACAGTATCACAATCATATCTAACTTAATGAGAGACCTTAGCACAGTTCAAAACATCTGTGAAGACTAAGTTTGTTCACTCAGCTGCACGTTGTACCAGCTTCCATAAATGAGGAACTTAAAGGATAACAATCCCATGTAATCACAAACCTTAATGCCTTATTTGTTTATCTTGAGTTCCAGGCTGAAAATACAGTTTGTTTTTTTTTTTAGTCAGTAACCACCATTATAAATCCAGGGTTCTTTTACCTTTCTTTTTTTAAACATGTATTTATTGAGATTTTCTTCTATTAACCAAGAGAACAAGTTACAAACAAGGCACATAGAGAGTATATGTGTATTTAAAACTACAAAATACACACACACAAAAAAAGCCTAATAATATTACAGGGGGAAAAAACCACAATCAAATAAATAAGAAAATAAAAGAATGTGTCCACCCAACCATCAACAGATGTATTATTATTCTCAAGAAACTTGTACAGAATGGTCCATATTTCCCAAAACTTGTAGAAGTTTTGGGAAATCTGTTTTTTGTTGCATAACTTATCTTTTCCAAACCAAGATGAAAAGTCTTTCCCTTCAACCATTGTGAAGCAGTACTGGGGGGTGTTAGATTTCCATGATGCAGCCATACACCATTTAGCTTCCAAAAAACAAATATTCAGCAAGGATCTAACATTTTTGGAAATGATAAGATCCTTTGGATAAATATTCAATTCTGTTTAGGACTTAGAGGTTCATAATTTTGCCCCACAAAGATCAAATGTGTGAACATTCTCACGTACAATGAAATCGGGAGCCTTTCTGATCTTTACATTTTAGCCAGGTGTCAGGCACATAAACATTAAAGTGGTGCAGTTTCACAGTTTTCTTTTACCTTTGCATTAACCTTGAAGATAACTTTATAAACATGATTACAGAAATGAGATTCTGTCTGAAACAAGATCCTTGTACAGACTTTTTAATGTGACTTTACAGTTATGTAGGTAGGAGTTTAGCAAGTGGTCCTTGTCAGACTGCCACTCTTAGCCTAGAACAATTGATCAGTTACAATGACTTCAGCTTTTGCTATGTGTCCTCTGGCAAGCATCGTCCCCTCTGAATGAGAAGAGCTTGATAATTGTGAGATTTTTGCATAAAGAGGAATTTTTTTTCCACTACATTTATGAAGATAAACAATAATCTCCCCTAGACCTGGAGGTGATGCGTAGGTGTGTGCCTGTATGTGTTTTTCTCTGGGAGTGTTCTCACTTAGCAACTGAATGAAGTTGGCTCTAATGAAACAGTATCCCTCTGAGACACATATACACTCCCACGCAAAGTATGCATGAGTGTGTATGCATGTGCGTACTCATGTTTTTGTGTATGCGTGTACTTCACTGTTGCCTGTGTATTAGTGCTGCGCGCCCTCCCCATGTGTCAGTCCCAGAATACAAGTCAAAAGCAGATCCCCCTGTGATTACGCCCAGGCCGCTGAACAGTTGAACACTGACTGGTTCAGTGATCCTGCAATCATCTGGGTTTGGCTCACGCTGTGGGTTTGTTACATCGCCTATTCACACTGAGGCCAAAACTAATTTATAGTCTCGATTAGAGTAAATTGCTGGTATGATTATACAAATATCTAACTTCATGTGAGGTTTTGTAACTCAATAATCTGATTTTGAGGTATTACATGTCTTAAATATCTTAACATGTCTTAAAAAGGAATCATTAATTTAACCAAGTTGCATTAACTTCATTTGCACTTTTAAATGTGTTTATGTGAAATGTTTCGATCACACTGTAACTACAATTTCCCAGATTGGGCTCAATAAAGTATATCTATCTATCTGTCTTATCTAACAACCCCCCACCAACAAATCCAACTTGAAACCAATAACCACTAATGCAGACAGTGCAGCCTGGTCCCAATCTATCACAGCGCACCCAGCTAGTGTGTCAAGTGCGGTGTGTGGGCTAATGTGGTGTCTCTTCTGGTTCAGTGAAGTTAAACTGACCTGGCTTTGCACATAGTCAATGTAAAATACAATACAATATGCACAGTGTTTAGCTCATGTTTAATATGAATACATTTATTTACTCTCCAGGTAATTTCGTGACTCATACTCTTCATACTGTTTGTCACTTAGGGCTTGAAATAAAACTTAAATTTCCTTTACAATGCTCTTAAAAAGTCTTAAACTTAATTTCCTAAAGCCTGCAGAGTGGTGTAACATATATAAAAAAAACAGTATATGCTCATAAAATTATTCTTGGTAACTGTTTCTGAGTCAGTGCTGTGGCTGGTGATCATTCACCACAGTAAGAGGGTTGTAAGAAATAATGAAATTGTATTAAGCAGTGAGTGGTTTACTCTCCTGGGTGAATATGGCAATTGTTTCCTCACTAAGCTGTAATATAAGTCAAGCACTCACAGTCTATGTGTTTGTTTGTCTTTGTTTTCTCTCTCTGCATTCATACATCTGTGTGTCTGTCTCTGTGTGCGTTTGCGTCTGTGTCTCTGTCCACTCGTCTTTTCTACTCCCAGGTTTGCCGCGAGTTCCAACGGGGTAACTGCGCCCGCGGCGAGACCGACTGCCGCTTCGCCCACCCGAGCGACAGCCCCATGATCGACACCAGCGACAACACAGTCACCGTCTGCATGGACTACATCAAGAGCCGCTGCTCCCGCGAGAAGTGCAAGTACTTCCACCCCCCAGCCCACCTGCAGGCCAAGATTAAGGCCGCCCAACACCAGGCCAACCAGACAGCTGTGGCTGCGCAAGCCGCTGCCACAGCTGCAGCCATGGTGAGAGCACAGCACCACAGCCAACTACTGTACCTTAAGCATACACACACATACTCTGTCCTTGTGTTAACAAATCTCTCCTTGTTTAGAGCAAATAAAGAAGCAGCAGCTTGTAAGGTCAGGTTGGGACAATAAGGCTTTCTTTATAGACTCTATATACTGTCTACCTCAAACCTTCCAATAGAACTTCAGTCTTTTGTAGTAATATCCTGGGAGGCTCTCATAGGAAACCAAATAAACATCCATTTATTGCAGGTTTTACAGCTGTGGAACACTTAAGTAAGCACGATATATCCTGTGGAAATTTGAACTCTAAAACAGTATGAATAGCATGTCTGGTACAAAGTTGGCATGCCAACACTTCAAACTAGAGATTTTGTTCTTACTGGCTCATACTTTATCTCTCTTAGCTGATTAAGTGGAGCCAAACATCCACAATTCTTGGCTTGCACAATATGTAAAAAACATGCTGTCGATGATGACACCCACAATAACATAAAATGTGGAGCGCTGCTTTATTGCTGTATAAAACGTACCCACCTCTGCTGGCTAATTCTAGTGGACTCCAGTGTACTATTCAGTCACAATAGTCATCCCAAAGTGAGGCCGTTGTATACAATAAACAGGGTCTAGTGAGTCCTAAACGCATCAGTGTAATGCCACAACAACAATTTGTTATTATCTCACCGCAGTCCGCTTTTATTTTCCAATGCCCTTGGTTCATACAGAGACAATGTGCTGGCTCAC
>JAPQRP010000014.1:5334874-5354803 GCA_037367295.1 Apogon hyalosoma
TCCACCCCTGCTCTCAATGATAAGTGCGGCTCTCTGCAGATCAGTGCAAATTGAATCAGAGATGGATGAGAACGTAGCATCGAGGGTGGGGGGTTTACCCTCCCCTGCCATTAGTCGAAAGATTCCCCCAGCAGGCCAAGCGAAGACAGAGACAGGCAGACAGGCAGTGAGATGGGTTTGGCAGTGTGTCTTGGCTGTGCCCCACCCTTCCTCAGGCTCTGAGTGGCTTCTTTTAAACAGCTGCTGCACTTGCACACCTTGTACCGCGCCAGTGTGCTGACTGACTTTTCCTCCTCCATGGCATGCGCATGCTTTATGCGTTGCACATACCTCCTCCCATTGGCTGGCTCCATCGCTGCTTGCTCTCCCTGTCCTTCCTCCATAAGATGATAAGGTGACCGTGAGTGCAGGTTAGTCCGGTCTGTGCACAGGAAAACAAGATGAAATATGAACATGCATAAACAATAGAGCCTGAGACCCCCAGTGCGCCCTAACCTGGCGCTGACTTGTCTCCTGTTTCTCTTAAAGGTAGACGGAGCACCTGAGCTCTGCATCTTCCACATTAGGCACACAATGCGTCATGTCCCCAGACTTAGTTTATCCTTTACCTCATACTTCCTTTTTTGTTCCTCACATGCCCCAGTTTATCAACTTTATGACCCACTTCCCAGTTTACTACGAGCTGTAACAAGCTAGGCTAGAGGTGATGGGGGTTAACCTTAAGACAATGACTTGTTTAGTCAGCACTTTTAATCCAATTCTCTTTTAGCCCTTAGCCTAAGCCGAAGCGCTTTTATTGAAGCAGAGACCCATAAAACCTGTATTGCTGCACTGCTGCAAATAGGTAATATCATTATCCATAATTCACTTTTTTAATCTAAAGCAAATAGGCTAAAGTGTTCTGTAGATAAGGTTACATATTAACTGATGCAGTTACTGTAAGAAACTCCTCTATTACTGAGATTATGTTGTTTTACTGTGCCACATTATGTGTTGCTTGCCATGCTGTGATCCTCTTCCTCATTGCAAGTCGAATGCAATCATCTTTGCTTTTCATGTCACTTTAAAAGACCATCCTCCATTTGAACTAACCACAGTGATAATATGATAGTGCGTCATTAATGTCACTCTGACAGGAAATGCCATTATGTACAATTAGAAAATCCACATACATGAAGCAAGAGGCTTGTGCATGAACCTTTTAAATGCTGCACTCATCACCTTCATGTCATCTTTTTTTCTCTCAGCAGTGATTCGAAATTGAAGGAAGTTTGTAGTCCTGTAATGAAAGTGATGATAATAATATGCATTATCAACTTATTACAGTAGGTTGGCTTCATGCTAATATTAGTTCTGGAAAGATCTGTGCTGTATTTGCTCCTAGTTTTCGGATATTTCTTGTTTGTAAAAGGAATATAAGAATAAACAGAGCTCCACATTCTGTGATTAAAATCCGTTGCATCACATTATGTTGCCTCCCCAAGTCCATTGATTACACTAACACGGCACATACCCTCATGATGCAGGATTAATTTGAGGATTTCTCACTTATTTCAAGCACTAGATGGGAATTGAAACTACCACAGAACAGGGGTAGGAGTGCTTATGTTAGCTGCCTGAGAGCACTTTATGAAGTAGTAGTGTTTATCTGTATCTAAAACCTGCCCACACAAATGGACACAAATGTGTCCAGTACTCGAGGGCAGATTTTCATTTGAGCCGTATTGACCAAAGCTCACTGTCATCTCAGTCTGTTGTGTGTTTTTGAGATATTTTATTAGTTTTTTCCAAACAGGCCCCAAAGCAGCTCACATCATCATGCAGATTTTTAAGAGGAGCACTGTTAGTGTGTAGGATAGTAGCATCCTCCATCAAAATCTGTAGACCAATCTGTTCAGATCACATTAAATGCCAGTTTTATAGTTCGTGTTTACCCGACTGCATTTTGTTGTCACATAGATGTTCAAACAGTTGATTTACCTGTACACAGATAGTTAACATTACTACTAAATGCTTTCCCAGTAGTGTGAAATACATCATAGAATTTTGCTTTTTTAACCAAAGGTTAATGTAGATGCTTTTTTTTTTTTTTTTTTTGCTTTTGTACTAATTCAAAAAGTAGCAATGTTTCTTTAAATTAAACAAAACTATTTTTTGTTTATGTGCATGCCTATTGTTTTGTATGTGGTATACTTGCATTCAGATTATTTTTGTTTTTGTTTTTTTCCTTCTCACCTATCCACAATGCAATGCTGTCCCCCATGACGCACCTCTGCTTGCTGTTACCTGTATGTTAATACGCTTGAATCCCATTGGCCCACTGCCATCATGTGCTCGCTGCCTGCTAATTAAAGACTCAGTCGACTGCCAAAGCAATGAAGCGACCCCTCGAGGCAACTGTAGACCTGGTACTTTGACCTTTCACCTTTTGCTTTGCATGTAGCTTCTTTAATTGTACTGTAGCCACTCACAAAATTTAAGTTGGCTCTTTTTGTTTTTGTGAAACCCTGTAAGACACTTTAAACTATAAATATCTATACATCAAGTGGCAATTCTTGATTATGCTGTACATTTATTAACTGAACACTGTAATGCTAAAATATTTCAACTATTTCTAAAATGTGTTGTTGATGATTGCCTTGCTATGGTGTAGTTTCTCATTGTCCTTGTGGTAGTTACAGCAAGTTTCCATTTTTGCCTTGTTGTGCTGTGCATAGTCAAGTAACAGATTTACAAATATCATTGCTGACTCGTGTAATTATACAGTTCATATCTACTCTGTTTCTGTTGTGTGTGTGTTTCTGGCGGGCAGGCGTTTCCCCACGGCGTCCTCCAGCCCCTACCAAAGAGACCAGCACTTGAGAAGAGCAATGGAGCGAGCTCCCTGTTCAACCCCAGTGTTTTGCACTACCAGCAGGCGCTGGCCAACGCACAGCTTCAGCAGCCTGCTTTCTTTCCCACAGGTAAGATCTCGCAATCAATACATGCAGCGCACAGATGCAGATAAAAGCGCTCATAGGTATGCGGAGCATGCACACACACAGGACAGCACACTGGCTGTGCTTAGCTAACCTTCTATCCTTCACAGATCTTTTTGGAGTTTCCTAGATGAAAACAAAACAACCTTGAATATACATCTATTTAGGCCCTTTTAACGATTCCTTTTGAAAGGAATTCCTCTGAGTGACACACAGAAGGAGCTCACCTGTCATGGCGTGTGATACCATTTCAGATATTCACCATGCCATCCTTAAACTTTGATCTGCAGCCTGCCAATATAAACACGTAATTGATGCCAGGTGGAAGGGCCGTGCAGGCTTTGATCAGGGCAATAAAAGCTATGATATATTACCACCTGAATATGATACACCTGTTACTGTAACGGCCAAGCATACTAAAGAGCTAAACAAAGCCTGTTGTTTCCAATACAAAGGTTCTGTAACCATGTTGAAGTCCTGTTAAAACCAGGGGTTAGTTTTTGAGTAAATGTTGTCTTTTCAGTTTGCACAGCTCTGGAAAAAAAATGTAAGACCACTTGTTTTCTGATTTAGAGGTACGTGTTTGTGTTTGAGTAAAGTGTACAGTGTTAGAACACTTGGTCATTAAAATACTCATAAAACTAATGACATATCTACAGATTCACCATAAATTATAAACCATAGAATAGAGCCGTCATAATGAGATTTAGGTCATTTTCAATTCACCTATTTCACTGAATGTCACACAATCACGTTCTTTCACAGAAGAAGCTAAATTCTTTGTGTGATCATTTTCAGGTTAAATTGATGGTGATGAAGGGTCTGAGGACACAGCTGTTTGATTCTGTTGAATGTACAAGGCCTGTCCTACTCTTTATGTAAATATTAAAGTTAGAAGTGGATGAACACAGTAAGCTTCACTTCATCCGATATTTTTTGTACCATCTGCATGTTTCATAAAAACTGTGAAATCTATTCATGTTTTGGAGGCAAAAAAAAAAGGTCCATATTTAGATATTTCATATCTGTCAGGTGTTACAATAATTTTTGCCACCACTGTAGTATTGTAAAAACTATTAACAATATTTCTCTCAAATCTCAAACAAAAATTCCATCAATGAGAGCATTTATTTGCAGAAAATGACAAAGTAACAAGTGCGGTGTTTTCAGACCTTGCATTACGAAGAAAACAATTTCATATTCATTCATAAACCTCACAGTGATTCAACTAATGATTTAACTTTGGAAGGGCACAGAAATCAATTTTCAGCTGAATAATCCTGAATTTCAATCCCAGCTCCCCTGCTTCTTGGCATGCTGTCTACCAGTACGTCATGTTATTGTTGGGAGCTTTATGTCACTCTTGGCGCAAAAATGCAAGCAGCTTGGATTTGTCTGACGGCTCACGACCATCCGTCTTCCTCTTGATCACATTTCAGAGGTTTTCGGTGGGGTTTAGATCTGGAAATTTAAAGTGGTCTCTTCGTTTTTTTCCTAGAGCTTCGTGTAATCTGGCCTGACAGACATCAATATTGGAGGAAAAAATCCCATTTTTTAAAAGGCTTTTTGTGCCGATTGTCCGAAATTAATTCAGGTCAGCTCCCTTACCTCTCTTCAGTTAATCCCCTCAAACTTCTTTCTGCTCCCCACAGAGAAACTAGTAATATCTCAGGCCGCAGGGGTCATCCGCTAAATGTGTTACCTGCGGCTATTACATTAGCCTGTAGCCACACTAAGGCATGAGGATGAGACTCCTATCCCTCTGTCTTCTCTCTGCCTGTTTCTGTTTTGTCCCTGTGGTGTGAGATGCCTGACAACCCCTCATTCCTGCCTCCCTCTGTATCTGTGTGTGGGAAGTAGCCCTGGGTCAAAGTCGTGTTTGCAATTTTTTTTTTTTTTTTTCTGTTACTCATCTGAATTCTGCATGGGTGGGGGCTTCTTAACAATGGAGACAGAAACATTTACTTCAGAATAATTATGCAGTCCCAACAGAGTCCCTTTAGGATAAAATGTGTTTTGTTTTTTTTGTGATGATTTTGATCGAATGACCCTTCTTCCCTGTGCAAGCACCACCTGATCCAGGTTTAATTTGGAGAATTTACTGACACTGCATGTTGTTGTTATGCCATGTATTTGCTTTTATTCTTTCTTATTATTTTGTCTTTTCTATGTTTAGTTTCTATGATTAGTTAGCATATAGTACGAAGTGAAAGAGTGATTAGTCATCCATCATTTCCTGAATAAATAAATTCACAGAGCCAGCTGACAAAACATGATTATATCATATGATATTTACCAGCACATGCAGTTTATAATATTATATATGTTCAAGTTTTACATTTTTTGTGAGCATTTCACTTCGTGAAAGTTCATTTCTGATCATGGAAAGAAAGAAGTGGAAGTTTTTTCGACCGAATGCCACTGACATGACTCTGCTCGCTCACTGCTCACTAGTTTTGCATCAAGCGAAAGTTTTCTGTAGTACCTGGAACTTTCAAAGGTGATGTGTTAATGCTAAAAACCACTGATCAGTCAAAAGGAACAGTTACAACACAATACCACTGATAACATGGTAACCTGTCAAACAACTCCTCGGTCAAATTAAGATGAGGTTGAAGATATGGATGACGTGAACAGCTATCTCATATTTTCAGTGGAAAACTGAACACCTGGTCACAAAAGTGAGTAGAGAGTCGAATGGATTCAAGCCAGGACCATGTGGTAGAAAAGCGGCATTTGACACAATAATGTCTGTTTTTGCAGCTTTGCTGTAGCTTTTGGCTCCACTGACACTCTCCTTCTTTTAAACGCATATGGCTGAGAAATATATATAAATTGTACAAACTGACAGATATAAATATAAACACGAAAACTCAGCTGATTAAATTTACCAAGGAATACGACGTGGCGTGATTGAAAGCTCCGGAACAGCTGGTAAATAGTCTCCTGCCGCCTGTTTTCTAAGATCAGAGGTGAACTTTGAATGTGAATAATTAAAGCAGCTTTGTAACATGTAAAGCCTGAACCACACATTCGCTGGATTAAGCTGCAGCTGAAAGTATTAAAACAGTTATTTTCCGCTAATACAATAACAGAGCAAGACAAATAAATGCCTCTGCTTGCTACTGCATTCATATCTGGCTGTGACAAACAACACTGTAACAATAGCAGCTGAGCTTTTTTTTTTTTTTTGGTCTTATCTAACCTTGTTGTTCTCCTCCCTCTTAATTAACCCATTTATTTCCTCCCCTCTCTCTCTCCCTCTCTCTCTCCCTCCCCCTCTCTGTCTCTGTCCCACCCCCCTCTATCTCTTTCTCCACTCTCTCACTGTCTTTCTCTGCATGACCACAACAGGGTCAGTCTTGTGCATGACTCCTGCTAGCAGTCTTGGTAGGTCCTCACCTTCCCTCGCTCTCTCTCTCACTCTCTCACACACTGTTTGACATAGGTGGGAGTGGGCGGGAGGAGGGGAGGTTCGGGGCGGGTGGAGTGGGACTAGATGAGTGGGCAATATGCGCAGCCCTTGCAGGTGAGACAAAAGGTCATCTCCGCACCACATCACATACATTGACGATCTAACTGTGTGACCCCTCAGCATAGCCAGATATAATGTCAAACAAATGCCCTCATGTCCATTTTGTATCACCTGAAAGAGCTGCGGCTCTCAGCTCCTGTTTCCAGACTGACTTGCTCTCTAATGACGGTGTGTTGATGATTAAAATGTGTGGATAAAATATTGCAGACTGTGTAGGTGTTTTTAGGCTATAGGATAGCTAATGTCTGTTTGCTGTGCTGTGTTGATCAGGAAATTTAAATCAGTTTCCCAGAGAAATATTATCAGCCACGCGGAGCATTTGTATCTGCTAAAAGGGGATGGGAATTAATCAGCAGCTCCTGCATTAAGTACTGGGAGAAGAATAAATACAAGTTAACTATCCATCAGAGCTGCATGTTTTTGGCATGCACGGCTGCTTTTTGGCATTTTCCTGTATTTTACTTAGCCCACAGTGATAAAAAAAAAAACCCTGAAATTCCCATCCCCGCTGCCAAAAATGTCATTGATTCATTTGTAATTGGTATCTCATGCCCCTCAGCTTCTCTGGGAAAACAGCAAACTGATTTTCCGTATAAATTTCCTTACTTGTGATTGTAATCAGCTTCTCTCCTCTTGTTTTTTTTGTTTTTTGTTTTTTTTTTCTCCCATGCTCTCTTTTTTCCTTCCTTTCTTTCTTTTCTTTCTTTCTGTCCTTCTTTCTTCCTGTCCTCCTCGCTTTGCATTGTGAATGGTTGCATGCCATCTGCCGGTGTAACCCTAACGATGGCTTGCTGGCTCTCTGTAACATCCGCCACCACCACCACCACCACCATCATCATCATCATCATCATCATCCTCCTCAACAACAACAACAACAACAACAACAAAACGATACCGTCGACCCACGCACACACCCACGCACAAACACGCACCACAACTGTTGCCATGGTTACCATAATGCTCCACCTACCTGTCCATTGCTACCACCTCCTTCCCCTTCTCCCCCTACACCCCTACCCCACACCTCCCTTTTCCCACCCTCAAAACAAAGTCCCAATGATGTACAGTGCTACGCCTGCTACTGTCTCTGCAGCAACAACTCCTGCCACAAGTGTCCCCTACGCAGCAACAGCACCAGCCAATCAGGTTTGCTCCTTTTAAAGCTTTCTTTCATCAGTCCCTGGAGCTCTGAATAAGTGCTGCCTTCTAATAGTGAGCTGCAATAACCTGCAGCTGAGCCAGAGCCCACACCCCAGCCCCGGCCCCTCCCCATCCACCCATACGCCCGCACCAGGGCGAGCTCACACAGCTACGAAAGCCTGCGAGTAGGCGTTTGTTTCATTTTTCCACCGCATTTAAAAGCAAAGGGTGGCTACCTGAGTCGACCAGTGCAGCGCTTCTTCAGAGCTCTCACATTTGCAAAGTAGTAGTTGTGTTTGTGTTGCACTACTTCCTGGTTTTGTTCTGCATGTTCTGTTTGTTTTTTTTTTGTTTTGTTTTTTTTAAATTTCTATTTAAGTTTTATTTTCCACTTTTCTCATTGTTGTTGTCGAATAAGCCTCTCCATTTGCAGCAGGGGCGTCATCTGTATTGCTTGTGTGCTATGCAAAAAAAAAAAGAAAAGAAAAGAAAACACACTCATCCAAGCAAATACATCCAAGCAACTTCTGCAGCATATTGCAGCTGGTTCACAGCAGCCGCCATGTTTTCACTCCTCCTCGTTTCACCTTTTTACCTCTTTTCTGGTTCCGAAGACAAACGGGCAAAACGAATCATGTGAGGAAACAGTTAGACACAGGGGCGAGACAGACAGGAAGAGCGATCACAGAAGCTGTCTAAAAATGGCCTGTGATCATCGGCTCTCCTGTTGCTACATGTCAGCAGGAGCCAGGGAAGCGGGGCCAGGTTCGGATGCCAGAGTGACGCATGTGTGCCCCATTTTAAACCTGGAAATTTCAGCACAATGCTGGCACTCTGGACACACGCAGCTGGCAATCATTTACTGGTAGGTCTTCAGAGAGATTCCATAAGGACAATAAACTACAGGTGCAACTATAACTGGTCCACAATCATGTAATTTTTCAGACAGAATTGCCTATAAGAGTGATAATTTATATGTGGACAGACAAATCACTTGGAATAAGGCATTTCCTTTCCATGTTTAGCCCTTTGTCCCTTCCTTTTTTATACACACAGAAAATAGAATTTTTTTGCTACTGGCATGTGTTATAGACTTATCTTGCTTTATCATGAATTCATCTTTCAAATAAAAAGACTAATATGAGGAAATAAAATGAACAAATGAAACCTTTAGATCACTGATACCACATAGAAATATCTTATATTACGTAAAATAAGGATGAGAAGGTACAAAATATCATGTCATCCCAGATCCCCTCCGTCGTCATTAACCGCTGATCTAATACCGAGTCTCTTTATTGGTCCTCGTAGGCCAGCCATGCGTGCACTTCCCGTGACTCACCGTCTCTTCCTGTAATTGGCATGCAGCAGCAGTAGCAGCAGGAAGCAGAGCTGCTCTTTAAAGATGCATGTGGGACAAGGAGCTGGAGAAACACTGACGTCAGCCCTCGCTGTCTGTCTCCGTCTGTCCCTCTCTTGTTCTCCCCCCTCCCTCCACCTCGTTGTGCATAAAGATGATTCCAGCTAGGAGACAGTTAACACTTCGAATCTGCGCTGCGTACAATCCAAATCCTCGTTTACTACTGCCATCCTCTCTGAGAATAAAAAGCCTAGTCTTAATTCAGTAGCACACCATTGCTGCTGGAAACACCCCCTCAGTCCCAAACATGAGCAGCTGTAAATCCTGATGCATTAGCATTAGCATCTCTTAAAAATGACCTGCCCTCTAACTCTAATATTCTTGAGTGAATTATTATAGCGAGGACAATAATTTGACAGAGTGAGGTCTGTTTATCTCCAAATGAAATAATCTAAATGTGATTGGAAGGTTTCTATAATTAGGTATTGCCAGACATTTACAATTTAAGGTAGAAATATACTGAAACACAGGACATTAAACTCTCACACTGGGACAGAGTGATGTTCAGAGGTCCAGAATATGGTCCATTCTCATTTTGACATGATTAGTAACCAATCACACAGCTTCATGTCCCACTTTATATTAACCATGTAGCATGGAGTCTCCAGTGATGCCACTGCTCAGAGATTAAGTTACAGCACCCTCTACTGTCGGTATGTGGTATTACATTACCTGTTAAAGGATAACTGTGCAAGGTGTATAGCTCTGGGGAAAAATAATAGACACCCCCCGAAGGTGAGGCAAGGGATATTGTTTTTGGTTGGGTTTGACTCACTTTCTTTGTTTGTTAACACTTTAGCAGCAAAACTATTTGTTGGTTGAATTCATACCAAATTGGGTTTATAGATTCCCAGTGACCCAAAATATGTCATTACATTTTGGGAAAGGTAGGTGAAAGTTCAAATTTTTATGATATTTGAAAATCTTCCCATTTACTTATAATGGTTGAAATATGTGCAAGGGGTGGGGTTATTTGTGCCTGGCACCTCTTGTTTATTTGTTTAAAATGGATTCCCACTAGTTGCTACCAAGGTAACAACTATTCTTCCTGGGATCCATCACTTAAAATATTATATACACCATTTTAATACATACATGTAACATACTATAATATGGAGTAGAATGAACCACTGACAACATTTCTCCTGAATTCCAAATACAGATGGCATCATAAACCCTGTGTAATGTTTCCAAACCTCAAAAAAACAAAACTGAGAAAACATTCATTTTAAACAATACAAGGCTAATGTTTTTTCAGGAGATTTGTGAAAACAATATTTGGTGGAATGATTTTAAAGCCCCTGAAATAGGAGATTACTTTTTAGATAATGTTTTTTGTTCTTTTTTTCTGGAGGATAGTAGCAGTAGTAGTACACTGTTGCCCTTCAAGTTGGAATAAAATATTTTTACTACTTCCCATGAAATGATAGTGACAATGTGATTTATTCTTCACAAAATGAAATTGGGACTCAGTATGTGATCAATGCATCCGGTCAAAGGTGGATGTGAATAAGTAGGAATTAAAAGAGGAATGTGTCTGGAAAAAAAACATTCCAACTTAATGGGCAACAGTATAGTTTGAATAAAAGAGGAGGAAGAAGTGCCTTTATTCCAGAAACTGAGGAAGTTCCAAATAAAAAATGTGATCCAGTTTATATCATTTAAAGAAACTGATAATTTCAAGGCAGTGACAGGATAAAGTGTAAGAAAAATATGCATGCATGAAGACAGTGCAAAATACAAATAATAATAATAGGAGCAGGTAAATCAGTTCTATAGACTATGTACATATTTACATAAGAAGTAGAACTGTAGTATGCCAGACTGAGTATTTATACTGAATAATGCAGAGGAAACAAGTTCATTTTCACTTATAAACATAACCGTATAGTTTCAGTGAAAGTCTTTCACTGTGTCTCAGAAACAAATGGGAAAAAACATAGAACTGAATCTTCAAAGTTTCCAAAAACTAAATTAGTTTCGCTGCCAAAACTTTCAACCGTGACTTTACTCATGCTTCAACTTCAGAAATCATCATTTTCCAGAATACCTCTCTGACTTTCAACTTCTCCTTGTCTTTAACCTCGCTGTTGGGTACTTAAGGAAAACCCTGTCACGAAAATGGAAGCAGTTTGTCTTATTTGACGGCATCTTCCTCTTGATCCCATTTCAGAGTTTGTCAAGTCTGAAAATCAGAGTGGTGTCTTTATGTTTTCCCAGAGCTTCATCGACACTGAGCAGCTCTTCATACAAGATAAGATCATTCTTTATTAGTGTTACAGCAGCATAAAGTAGAGTAATATTAAAAGGAAGGATTAAAGTAAAGATGTAAAAAGTCTAGCAGCACATACAAAAATAAAAATATATACAATAGCGCTTAAGAAAAACAGTAATAATAAGTCATTGCTGTCATTATTAAGATTAATGCAATTATTTCACACTTAGAATAAATCACATCCTCGCTATCTGTCGTTTAATCGTCTTAACTTATTGGTGTCTAGATTGAATTCTACTGCATGCACCAACCCTGAGAATAGATCAGACCTGCAAACAATTCTTGGCATTTGTTTTTTTTTTTTTTTCCACCTGTGGGACCAGACGGGTGGGGTGCGCTGTCAGATCCCACCCATCTGTCTCCTGGAGTTTTTTTTTTTCCTATTTCCGACCTGCACTATGGAGCTGGCTTCCGTCTCAGCACATCACACACCCTGACGGCAGTGACCTTCTGTGATGTGCGATGTGACCAGTGGCTTCTGTCCTTCGCTGGCTGTCTGTTGTCTCTTTAACAAGCGCCATGCTGCCGTGTCGTGCGTCGGCTTGCTGCCAGCGGCAAACACATGACAGCAGCCAGCAGCTCTTCTACCTGTCCTCCCCCCTGTAGACTATCTCTCTCTGTCTTTTTCTACTTTTTATTTGTTTGCGTGATGGATTAGAGTTGATCTCCTAAAGGGAGAACACGTGCACAGGTGACCGGATCTGGGTCAAATGCTGTTTGCAAATCATCTGCATGAAAAAACATGCAGGTGGATTCACCTCCAAGACTGTTTAACCCTTTATAGGGCACTCATTGAAATACTCTGAAATTCAAAGTTTCAACTTTAGAGTGTTATTGGACTTCGACATCTACCTCCTTGTCAGTTGCTGTGACAACAGTCTCCCTCCTCTTGCTCTAAAACATCTGAGCAGCACTTGCTAAAAAGTAAATACATGTAATAAAACAGCTGTTATAAGGTCATAAACTGACAAAAATCACTCACATTCACCATTTACAGCTTCTGAATGTCTATAAAATCTCTGCTTTTTGACCTCACTGAGGCACGGCATTGGCCCCATATTCAATGTTTGCAGAGATTACCTAAAATCAGGTGCCTGATAAAGGGTTAATACTTTCATTTACAACCCACCTGAGGTCTGAGGGTTTTAGTCTGCTTCAAACAAAGTCATTTGTACAACTTGAACGATCACAGTCATCTATAAGTGTTTGGACAGTCGCACAAATGTTACCATTTTACTTACTTTACTACCAAACACAACTTCAACATCTGGAATCAAGTCCAGACCTTTTACCTGCTTCATTTGTCATAAATGACCAAGGAACAGGACACATCTGGACATGAAGCTGCTTGTCAGACAGTTGTCCATTTACTTTTGAGGCTCTGAAAATGGAGGGACTGTGTTGAAAATGGTTGTAATTCTGCAACATTTAATACAATGTTTTATTAAACCCATTGAATTAAAGCTCAAAGTCCACACTTCTTAACTGCTGTAGTGATGAACAGAGGAGCAGATGAACTGTCCAAATACTTATGGACCTGATTTTCCATCATTATAGCCTTTAATTCAGTCAGATGCATTATGAATGTAATGTAAAGTTGCAGTCTGTCATTTGTTTTTAGTATATTCAATGCATTGTCATATATACACCTTGTATACACCTTGGACATAATGTCAGAGCTGTTTTGTGATTTCACTGGAAAATATTATTGCATTTCCAGCTCTGAAACAGGAGTATTTGTCCAATGACAGGTATAAGGATAGCGTTTATTTGATCGGCTGTCAAGAGGCGGTGCAACTACTCGATTAAAACAGTGTCTGTTCCTTGTAAGCCATCAGATTCATTCCAGTGTCTTTGTTGACCTGAGGGTCTACAACAGCAGAAAGACGTCGAGCCACAGAATGAATGTTATACATATAATATTATTTACCCAAATATTTTTGAGTGGAAGCCCCTTGACACATTGCCAGGTTCACTTTTATCAAAGCCTTAACGCTGTTTTCTGCTCCTTTTTGTGCTAAATAATCCTATGCAGTATGTTTATGTATGGAAACCTTTTGTATGTAGATTGTGGCTTAGTCTGGCGTTGCAAACACTAGCTGTAACTCAAGTCCATTGTATTTTTCTGGCCCAAACAAATGTGACAAATTAAAGGAAAAAACTGCATGAAGCCCCCTAAGCATGTTGGTTCTCCACTGATTCTACAACTCGGTTAAACCGTCTCCATAGTCTCTCAGTTGGTGTTTTATGATGGTGTTTGAGAACATTTTATCAGTCCAGAATCTTCCACCGGGATTCAGGTACATTAAGATCTAGTGACGGCGAAGACCCGATGAGGTTTTTTTCCTTTAATTTGTCACCCATCTGGGCATTAGCTATCGGTGCATAATGTGAGATAGTTTGACAGACACTTTGTTTGATGCTCACCAAGACCTGATACGGGTAATAAAAAAAAAAAAAAAAAAAAAGATTTGACCCAGATCTTATGGAGGCAAAAAAGACATGACAATGAAAAACAACACTATGTACTTATTTGATCAACATCCATTCTTTGAAATAACGACAAATGAATTTCGCTGAAGATACATGTATGTATTGTCTGGTAATCACATTGGCTTATGAGTAAATAGAAAATGTATCTCTCTGACCATTAAATTACATTTGTTCTCCCTCACTTTTGTCCTCCAGATCATCCTGAAGTAAGCGTCGGCAAGGGATCGGAGTGTCATGAAGCTGCACTAGGAAACCCAAAACAGCCCCTGTGTAAATACTACCTTACCTCTTCCATAGAGGTCCAGCAACCTGCATGCTAAGAGTGTAACACTTCAATTTAACCGTAAGAACTGCAGTGCCGGTGTAAAACACACACTCACACACAGAAAAAAACACATATATGTATTGCTAAAAAAACTATTAACACAAAAAAAGTCAAAAATATTCTTATGTATAGTTCTACATACATAGCCAACACACTATAGAGGTCATTTTAACAACTGTTCTCCAAAGTACCGTGGATCCCTCTGTCTTTCATATTTATTCTACAAACCTCTGCACAACTTTCATCCCTTGGTTAGTAAAAAACAAAAAAAAGAGATGCTTGAGTTGCACTGTATGACATATATAGTGCTTTATCTTGAAGAGGAAAACAGGAAGTCACAGAACCGCGCCGACGCACTCGACTCTTTTCAAGAGCCGATGAGCTGGAGGGTTTTTAGTTTTTCTCTCTCTACAAAGTTGAATGTCCCTGTGGGCAGATGGGCTCATGATCTCTAAACTGTCCCCTGCAACGTGGCCCTTCCACTGCCCCAGATGCTGTTAAGATGCCATGATGAAGCTCCAAAAACCTCCCTCCTCCTCCTCATTCGCCAACTTCTCATCTCCGGGAAACATCTTGCCAAAGTTGCAGCTTGGAAGAAGTCGGAAAAGCAGAGCCAATTCTGAACATCCTAAGTCTTTTTGCATCCCCTTGCCATCGCCCAAGCTGCTCAGTACGCAAATACAACCCACCCAACCCGTGTTTGTTTTCAGTTCTTTGTCCAGGAGGAGTGGTGGGGTAGATTGTGCACGGATTTTTGCATGCAGTCGGGACAGGGGGGAGACAGTGCCCAGTGTTGACAGAAGATAGTCGTGGCCATTACCGAAAAGCCTAAAGGCTCGGGTCTGTGCCAAGGGCTTAACAAAAGCTTGAGGGTTAGCTCCAGACATACCAAGCCTTGAATGTGTGTGTGCATGTGTGCAGTAGATGTGTGTTGAAACTGATGGTCTGCCGGCAGACTGGGAACTCCAAGCAGGCGAGGTCTAACAGGTGACGACAACACCCGACCTGGTCGGAAAGAATTCGGGGGCGAGGGGAGGGATTTAAGTGCTAAGACTAAACAAAAAAATAGACAAAAAAACAAACAAACAAAAAAAAAAACGGTGCATTTGACGACGCTCGTCAAGCAAAAGATGACTTGAACTTTCGACTGGAGGGCTATCTGTGACCGTCGGTTGTCCTGTCCAACCCTACTATCACCGATAATCCTGTTCCATTTTAGAAAAAAAACTGTAGAAGTGCCTAACAAAATTGCTCATCAACAACGACACACACACATCCAGAGTGGTATCACTTAAAAAAAAAACAACAAAAAAAAAAAAAAACAACAACAACACAGGAACACACTGGCAGTCAGACGCTACACAGACTTTTTTGGGGAAAAGACATCATTAACATCACAAGTGACTTTATCGAAACAAAAAGAAGTAAAGAAACGACAAATCAAAAATAGCTTTGTAGAATGTTTGGTGACTTTCATGGTGTACCATCGTTTCTTACCATGGTTTGAGTAGTTTACATGAGGAACGTGAGTGAGAAAAAAAATGTATTGTAAACTGTGTAATGTATGTAAAAGTGTCTCTTATTTTGAGAGTTTATATTCATGGTTCTAGAAATGTATTCAAAGTTATTTAAAATTTGTGTTGTGTCTACTATCAAGGTATGTTTGAAACCCCCCGAAACCCTCCACCACCTCCACCCCCTTCAACAACAATCATAAAATCTTTACTTTAACTCACTCCACACTAAATCTTATTTTCCATATTTCAAAAATTCTGATGTAATTTCATGGTGCTTGATTAACATCGACAATCCACAGATCATACTTTCGGAAGCGAAGCGAGTCCTCACTCCTTTGGGCTTCATCCACTCTCTGATTGTCTTCACATACATTATGGTTTGTATGTAATATTTGATTGTGGAAAAAGGTGGTAAAAAGTTATATTTTGTTGTAATTTATCTTACGTTACTCTTGGTCAAAAAACTTTAGTCAAAAACAATGTTGTAAACTATTCTATTTTGAAATGAATGTAATTTATTGAGCTGTGCTACATTCTGCACGGTTGGTCATTTCAAGGTCTAACCTGTCAGGTCAGCAAATGAGAAGTCGCACAGGAGCAAAGGGGCGGGACTTTAAAGTCAACCCACCAATAGAACGCTACTGGATCTTTCTTGCCTTCTCATTGAAAAAAAAAGATCACGGTGTTGCAGTAATGAGCATAGTTATAGAATTGCTTGTGTTGTTGGAAAAAAAAATGTTTATTGTATAGATGACATTTTACCAAAAAAAGAGAAGAAAATTTCAAAAAAGATGTACTTTTCACTCTAGTATGATAGTATTTCATAACAATATTAAGTTGTTGCTGTGGCAACCAAATGTTGCAATTACTAAAGTTGGGTATTTTTGTAAATGACATTGTTAAGTTGATTTTTTGTTTCTTTTTGCTAGAACACTGTACACAAGGTAGATTGTAAAGAAGATATGAACATTTCTTATTCTTCACTGAGATTATGACAATGACCTAATATTTTCATTAGCAAATAACAGCCTGTATAGCGCTGTGACTGTAACACTTAGAGATTTAAAGTCATCAATGTTACATAGATTATATATATATATATATTTAAATATATATATATAAAATTATATAAGAACTAAATAATCTATAAATTAATAAGTTCAGATGTACAACTTTTCCCCTGACAAAGGACCTTTAGGTTCCACACGGAGACATTTTATTCGATGTATCACTAGAGTTAAGGATTGCACTTTTCATATTGTTTAAAGATGTGATCTGTTATTAATTCCTTTAAGGGTTTAAAGGTTATTGCACCCTGTTAGTACAGTAAATCTGTTATCAATCAAAAGCAGATACTACCGGTAAATAACTTTAATTAAACATGTTGCATGGGAAACTAATTTTTTTTTCTTACTTAATGATAACGTACTGAATGTTTCTAGTGGAAAAAAAAAATGTCTGTACACAAAATGTCCTCATTTGGTGACCCACAATTCCCTTGTGTATGGAATCCTCTTGAGATGTAATGTTTTTACTTTTCTTTTTCTTTCTTTGAAATGTGTTGGCAATGATCGACTGATGGTAAAAAGAAACATGTAAGCACTTTCTGAGCAGTTGGTCAACTGAGCAGACTCAGCTTATCCAAACACTTTGCCTTATCTTGAGTCCATCGTGCTTAAGGTTTTATGTTTTTAAGAGCTCTTAAATTTTATTAAAAGAGGCTTGAACGGGTCTCTCTTCTCAAACCCCTTCTCGGTTTCATTTCAAGTATTTATCTTTATATCTAAAAGGATTTTTGAGGTTTTCACGTGCGCGTCACACGGCCAAACGCGGACACTGCGACAGAGTGAACAGTCATTAATCTTTACTTCTGGTCTCCAAGTGTGTGTCGTCAGGTCTTTTTGTCCCATTGCCTTACAATGGAACGGTGTGTAGATTGTAATTAACAGCTGTAGCCAGCAGATGGCACTATAGTGGAGACTGCAGGTTTGAATTCATGACTGCCAGTGCCATCGCTGTTTCAGTGCACCCTGACCAACAAAGTAAAGACACAACTGATAAATTGACAAGAAGACCCTCACTGAATTTATAGTTTCAATGTAATCATTTAAATGTATTCTTTTTTTTTTTTTTTTTTTTTTGCATATATTTTGTGCTATTTTATGTTTATATAGTCAAATGTTTCTTTGGTTCCAGCAAGATAGTGTAAAATCTATTGAAAGAAAAAATAAAGAAAATCAAAGACGTCTTTTTTTTTTTCTTTTTGTCTGCGTTTTTGTGTCTCACTCATGCATTTTAATAACCTCAAAACAAGACTTGTGCATTTACTCTACACGACGAGGCCAAAATAGAGCCAAATAATCCTCTTTTCTCAGACTGAAATGACTGTGGTCTCGTTTTTTTCCTTAGGGGCTCTCTCACAGTCTGCTGGTACTTCCTGAAATCCAGTTTTGGGAACAGCTGCTATAAAAGTAAATAAACAGCAGATCATACAGGAAGTAGAAGCACATTTAAAAACGATGAGAATTAACAAGCTCTGCAGAAAACACAAGGCTGAATTAAAGAAGGGCTCAGAGTTACAGCTGCAGACCGTAAACATGTAAGTAAGGACAAAGACTTGAGCAAGCAAACTGATTCCTGGTATTTATTTTCTGTGCTATTTCCTGTTTCTGCAGTGAGGATTTCAATACTGCATGAGTCAGTCAGACCAAATACTGAGCTGTAACAATAAAGTCAGACAGCTTTAAACGGGTAAGAAATCTGTTCATGTTCCTATTAAAGCAGCAGTTTCTTTGATGTTACTGTTTTAATCAGCATGTGCAACTACATCCTTAGAAACACAGCCTAAGTGTCCTTTGTATCATAAACTTTAAGACATTTTGTACATTTAAATGAGCTGTCGATGAGTCCGGTGTAATGAAACATATCAGTGGTGGAGTTCATTTAGATTTGACAAAAATCAGAATTTTAAATTGAACAACAGCATTCATGAAAAGCAGAATTTGATGTTTTAAAAGTAGCTCAACATACCATCTACTGTTAGAATAAAAGCATCTGTATTATGAACCACTAATCCTGTCAATACATATAAATAATTCAGATCAAATGCAGTTTCTTAGCTTTTCAGCAGCATCAGATATGAACCATTTGCACATTCAGAACTTCTGCAACATTTATCCACCACTAAACCATAAATGACATGACAGTGGTTGTAGACACTTGATTTTATGTTCAGTTAATCATATATTTCACTGAAAACAACAGTTTAGTCTGTTTTGATATAATCACCTTTGAATGTACTCTGAGCTTCTTTGAGCATCTACATGATCAGTGGATTAAATATTGGAGAATAAATAGTCTTCACTGAAAAATGTAGACAAAATTTTTATTTTATTTAACCAGGAAGTCCCTTGAGATAAAATCTCTTTCGAGGGGAAACCTTGCCAAGAGGCACATCAGTACAATACAAATGAACTAACATAGTATCACACTTACATACAAGTAAGACATAAACATAAACAAAACACAAAAAAAACTCAAAACCAATTTAAAGATATTTATATGAATATAAATAATGATAGATGTGGAGAAAAATTCCTTTGAGGGTCAGTGCAAAAAGATTCAAGGATTTTTATTGTCACACCAGCACACATTTACCCGAGATGGCATGAAATTTGGTACTCGAGGTCCCAAATTTTAGGCTAATAAAATCTATATATAAACAATAGGTATGAGAAAAAGCCTTTTTTATAAAATAAGAGAAAAAAGACTTATGAAAAAAAACACTTGTGCGTATGTACAGATATTATAGGTTTTTAAATGTTAATCCATCATCGACTTTCCTAGGCCAACACCTCCTAGACTTATTTACAACAGGAAAATATTATTAAAACACAAATTCAGTGAATGAAACACAAAGTCACAAAGGTGGTTTCCTCCATTAACCCATAAGGACCCAGTGCTACTTCTCTATCAGTTCCCACATGAATTTTTCTCTATATTTAGCCTTCCTTAAACAATTTATCACCATTTATTGCCATGTTATCCTCTGTAGTTTGTGTTTTTTCAGTGAAAATCAGGTATTTTCCTACATTTAATTCACTGATTTTGTAGATGTTCATAAAAGCTCAGATTGAAGTTGATGGTCGTTATATCAAAAACAAACTTTCTCAGTCAAATCTCTCATTAACTGAACATAAACCCAGTGTCTCCATCCACTGTCACTGATCCAACTCCATGGGTTTTA
>JAPQRP010000014.1:5355534-5365924 GCA_037367295.1 Apogon hyalosoma
ATTAGTATAAAGTGTTGTTTTAGTAGTTAAGGTTTTTACAGTTGGATTCATTTGTTTCATTTGTTTTAGTTCAATAAGGTTAGTGATAAGTTCTTTGTGACCAGATTTCTGTTTTAGTTTAAATAGTTAGTCGGGTCAGTAGGTTAAGATTGTTAAGATAGAAACCATCTGTATGCATAAGAGTCAGTTACCTTCTGTTCTTCCTTTAGATACACATCTATACACACACATTCACACACATAGTATTGTCAGACATAGATGATAAGAAGTAAACTCATTGTTGGCGTGAGTTTCCTTAGAGTTGAGGCCCACATCTGTTTGATCTAGTTCGATAAAGCTAAGACCAACCCATTTGTAAGGGTGAGGCCGCCCACAGGGAAATAAATGTGGAATTCATGTGATGTTCGGGACTCATTGTGTTGAGTCCTGTGTGCAGAGTCCATCTGATTTGTGATCAGGATAAACTTTGTCAACTTTGAGACCGAGCTGAATCCAGACTGGAGACTTGGAGCTGCCAACAAAATTTAAAAAAAAAAAATAATAAAATAAATATATATATATACTCCTGAGACTGAGGAAAGTAAAAACGTTGGCTTTATCTTGACTAGAAAGTTTTTTTAGACCCTTTTCAGCATAGATAGATAGATAGATAGATAGATAGATAGATAGATAGATAGATAGATAGATAGATAGATAGATAGATAGATAGATGGATGACTCATGATCCACATTAAAAAGCAAACAGATAAATAAAAACATAATAAAAAAAAGCCCTCTATACTTTCAAGAGGCGGTCATACCAGTATTTCCAGAACAAAGCTATGAAACTATTGTCCCTTGGGTCTCAGGAGGTTATTTATGAATTATGTGGAAAAAAAAAAAAAAAAGCTGCATAAATGTTTGGTTTCTTGTGTTTCATCTCATCACCCACATGCTTGGGTTAACACAGATCTTTAGTTGTAAATAAATCCTGTGTTTTATTCTATGACATGTCCCTGGTGGGCTGTATATCCTATCCTATGAAGAAGAGGGAAAGGACAAAAAAAAAAAAAAAAAAAAGACATTGCCTCATGCTACATTTTTGGATCCTTCCTGCTCCAATCGCGTTCCATCTGTGCCACTAATCAACCTCCCCCCCATATTTTCCAGGAAATAGTCGGATCCAGTGGATGCACCGACTTCCAGAGGCGTGGATTTCCCAGCACTGTCGTCTTCCTCGTCGGGATAAAAAGCGTCTTTGCCTTTTTAACTCCTCTGTTCTCCGAGTGTGCAGGCCGGGAGATGTAGCCTCAGCCTTCAGTCTAGCCGGTACATGAAATGATGTGTCGTCTAGTTGATTCTAATAATAGCCAGTCTTATTTTGACCACACCGACGCCTTATTGCATTATGGATGCCTCTGGAACGGTTTCCCTTCCAGATAGCGTGGGAATATTTCAGTAGAGGCTGCGGCTGTGCGTCTCAGGGTGGAATCCTCGGTCGGTCGGTGCATCCCTCGTTCATGCCTGTAGTCTGAGTGGGTTTTCTCCGCAGCAGAGGGATGCGTTTCTTCTGTGCACGGCTCCACAGTTTCCTCCGTGCATGCCGGATCTGAGCGCGCAGGAGGGGCGCGATGCGGGAGTATAAGGTGGTGGTCCTGGGCAGCGGCGGCGTGGGCAAGTCCGCGCTCACGGTCCAGTTCGTCACCGGGACGTTCATCGAGAAGTACGACCCGACTATTGAAGACTTCTACAGGAAGGAGATCGAAGTGGACTCCTCTCCGTCGGTGCTGGAGATCCTGGACACGGCCGGAACCGAGCAGTTCGCCTCCATGAGGGACCTTTACATCAGGAACGGCCAAGGCTTCATCCTGGTCTACAGTCTGGTCAACCAGCAGAGCTTTCAGGACATCAAGCCCATGAGAGACCAGATCATCAGGGTCAAAAGGTAAGACGTGTCCCCCTTTTTAGTCCTGATAGTGCTGGTACCTGGAGCATCCTTTACAGGGCTGGAGTCAGCTGGGAGGGGGCCAAGGGGTACACATCTGCTTTGGGCCCCCCCACTGACCCCACATACATCCTAAAATTTAACCTCTGAGACCCACAATATGCACTTTTGTCCTCTGTAGTGGACAAGAGTTCCACAGTTTTACTTAACCCACAAATGAATGAATGAATAGTTTATTTGTGGTTTTTACAGTTACCACCGCACACAGTACAACAACCACAAAAAACACAAAAATCAAAAAAAGGAATAGGCCAGAAGCGTATTCTTCGCCTATCCTTCTCGCCTGACACCCCGCTTACGTCAAATTAAATTTGTACATCATCGAGCATTCTCGTAACAAAAGAATCAATAACAACAAAAACACATCTAACATCTCCACTTAATATTCCGGAATGATCTTGTACTTAAGACATTTTTGAAACTTTGTCAGTGATGTGAACAACTTAAATCCATCTTCAAGTCCATTCCATAATTTCACACCCACACAACCCAAATACATCTGGATTTCACATTTGTCTTCACTGTCATACATTCAAAAACATAAAGACCTCTGAAATTATAATTAATCTCTCTAAATTTAAAGACCTCTTGAATGGTATTTAGAACAATATTATTTTTTACTTTGTAAATCATCTGTAATATATACGTGTGTGTGTGTGTGTGTGTGTGTGTGTGTGTGTGTATATGTATATATATATATGTATATGTATGTATATATATATATATATATATGTATATCCAGCAATTTTAAAGTATTAAGTTGGATAAATAAATTATTAGTTGCCCAAACAAAAAAGACCCAAACATCCATCATCGACCAAAATCACCTACTGATCTAAACTGTTTGATACCTGTTGAGCCACTAATCCTATCAATACATGTAAATAATTGATGTAAGATCCAGTTTTTCATCTTTTCATGGTCATCAGATATGACACAGTTGGACGTTCAGAGGCTCCATAGTGAACGTGGAAACACTGTCATCTTCTACAATATTGATTCTCCAGGAAAATACCTGATTTATACTGATAAAATGCAAAGTACAGAGGATAATATCAGAATAAATGGAGATAAGTCACTTAGGAAAGGTTAGATGTGGAGAAATTTCGTTTAGATACTGACATAAAGGTAGTACTGGGTCTTTATGGGTTTTAAAAAATGCTATCCACTGCAAAGGACATTCCAGAAAAAAATAAAAAATGTATCTCAATCTATAAATCAAATTTTATTTATCTAAAACCACGTTTTAATTATTATTCATTATGTAGTTTCCAAAATCATCTACTGATCCAAAATGTTTAATCAGTTCTGAACTGCTAAACCTATTAAAACCTTTAAATAACTGAGGTAAAATGCAGTTTGTCATCTTTTCATGGTCATCAGATTTGACCCATTTAGACGTTCAGAGGCTGAGTTATTTATATCTTTGCTGAAAAAGTCACTTTTTCGTCAGTTTCTTATGTAACCCTCAACTTTAATCCAAGTTTGTATGAACATCTGCATGATAATTCAGTTAAATATAGGGAAATACCTGATTTTCAATGAAAACACAAAATACAGAGGATAATACTATAGTAAATGGTAACTTAAGAAAGGTTAAGTAGACAGAAAAATTAACGTGGGAACTGCCACATAAGTAGCGCTTGGTATTTATGGGTTAATGTACAAAAAAAAAAAAAAAAGCCAAAACTTTTATTTCCTGGGTCTCAAGAGGTTAAAGCTAACAGAACAAAAATAAAGTCAGTAATGTGAATTTTTTTTGCTGAAGTTTCTGTAACACAATATCAAAGTATATATCTGTACTTGCTATTTTTGCATTCATTTAAGTTAAATTATTATTTCTGTAATTGCTAACTTGCTAAGAATAATGCAGTACAGAAATAGCATTGACTTTACATTTTGCAGATTGAGACTCCAGCTAAATAAACACTAATCTATGATGGAAAAAACTACAGATGATTCACCTGGGAGGGGGTCTCACATCTGCTTTGGGCCACACATGATGAAGTTTAAAGCTAATATATATGAGTTTTTTTGCTGAAGGTTCTGTACTTCAGCAGTACACAATTCCAAGGTGAATATTCTTATTTGCTATTTTGGTTATTTGAAGTGAAATTATTGTTTTTGGTTCGGTTTGTTTGTTTGTTCACACTCTAGCAGCAAAACTATTCCTTCAATTCCTACCAAACTGGGTTTATAGATTGCCTGTGACCCAGAATAGAACTGATTATATTTTGGGAACAGTAGGTCAAAGTTTCAGTTGTTTTATGAATTTTAAATCTTATTTTTTCCCCATTTACTAATAATGGGTGAAATTTCAAATATCTGTAGCACCAAAATTATTGGTTGAATTCACACCAAATTGGGTTTATAGATCGCCAGTGACCCAGAATAGATGTGGTTACATTTTGGGGAAAAGTAGGTCAAAGTTCAAGTTTTTTCTGAAACTTTTTAAATCTTATTTTTTCCCCCATTTACTTACAATGTGCAAAATTGTAAATGTCTATAAACACATCAATTTTGTTTAAATTGACTTAAGACTTGGCACATATATAGAGGCAGTTGATATGCTGACATCAGCAGACGCATAGACATGATGACATCAGCTGGATCCATGCCAAAATAAGTAACAATATATGCAAGGGGCGGGGTTTGTTGTGCCTGGCACCACTTGTTGCTATCATTGCTAATTTGTCGTGCAATCCACCGCAAACCTGTTGTTTTTATGTTCACTTTGCAGATGAAAATGAGACTGACACAAAAATAAACGTCAGTCTACAGTGACAAAGCCTAGAGACGGATAGGATGTCAGTGCAGATCAGATTATAGTTGGCATCACTAACTGGAATTATGTTCAATTTGAAGGGAAATAACAGCTCAAAAGTTTAATTTCATGCTCAGTTTCACATTTATGGGTTAATTACTTTGAGTTTAATATTCTGTGATTGCGATTCATTCATTTAGTCATTCATTACTTCACTGTTATTCGCACAGGACTAGTGTGGCCTGTGGACCTCCGGTAAGTGGTAGTAATTGCTGAGGTTGTCTTTGGTGTTAATACCGTGTGAATTTGTAAATCAGGAATTCCATCAAAAATGATCTACTCTATTTCAACAAACAGAAACCCTGTGATGATATTAGTTCTGTGCAAATCCACGTCTCTAATTTGCAGCGATATGCAACTTTTCTGTTTCTTCTGTGCATTTATTCAGCCTATTTCCTGGTCGAGGCTGTGCTTGTGATGATAAATGGAAGTTTTTAAAGATTTTTAGGCAGAAATCCAGGTGGCTCATGTCATATTACAGCGTGGATGTTCACCGAAAGAGCTAATAAATCTTTTTGAGGAGCAACATATACAAAGATGGATGAATGGCATGCACGGCGGCTACAGTAGGAACATTTTTCTGTCTTTATTCTTCAGTTTTGGACTTGTTTCTGAATAAAGGGTTGATTTCCAAGTCCAAGTCAACCGCCAAACTCCAAAGCTTGTTTCCCAACAACTGATATAAATGAAAATGGAGGGATGATTTGAGTTGTAGATGCACACAACTTACATTACACTTCCTAGATTTGCAATTAATTAAATGATATTTGCTCTGTTAGTATATAATTGAGATCTGATGTAACGGACAAAGAACCGGGTCTTGATTGGTTTAGGAGAAATTGGAATTTTTACCCATATGTGATTCATATTAGATTTTTTTTATGAGTCTGAACAGCACAAATCTGACCCAGTCACTTTGATATCTGGTCCTAAATCGGATCCATGTCGCTTTCATTTGACTTTTACGTCAATGAAACGCAATAGACGTCACAGTTCTGCGCTGGAGGAGGCGGGACCTGAAAATATCTGTATTTACTTCCTTCAACACACTGTGATGCATGTGACGTCACCTCAGGGCCGTAGACTGTTCACACACCAGTCCGATGGTATCACATTTACATTATGATGCAAACAACCACACAAAAATTCAGATTCAAGCAAAAAATTGGGTTTAGAATAAACCCATAAAGACCCAAACATCCACTGTTGACCTAAACCCTGTACTGATGTAAAATGTTTAATAACTGGTCTATCAATACATGTAAATAATTGGTGTAAAATACAGTTTATCGTCTTTTCATGGTCATCAGATATGACCCATTTGGACGTTCAGAGGCTCCGTAGTCACTGTGGAAACACTGTCATCTTCTACAACATCGATTCAGCAATAAAACCCACGGAGTTTGATTAATGACAGTGGATGGACACACTGGGTTTATGTTCAGTCATTTATATCTTTGCTGAAAAAGTCACTTTTTCTTGAGTTAATCCGCCCCCTGAAGGGGAGGCAAAGGGTATTGTTTTTGGTTCAGTTTGTTTCTTTGTTTGTTTGTTAACACTCTAGCAGCAAAACTATTGGTTGAATTCATATCAAATTGGGTTTTATAGATTACCAGTAACCCAGAATAGATCTAATTACATTTTGGAAACAATAGGTTAAAGTTCACATTTTTTATGAAATTTTAAAATATTTTTTTCCCATTTACTCATAGTAGGTGAAATTTCAAATGTCTGTAGCAGCAAAACTATTGGTTGAATTCATACTAAATTGGGGTTTATAGATTACCAGTGACCCAGAATAGATCTCATTACATTTTGGGAAAAGTAGGTCAAAGTTCACTTTTTTTTTTTTTTTTTTTTTTTACAAACTTTTTAAATCTTTTTTTTCCTCCTATTTACTTATAATGGGTGAAATTTCACATCTTTAAAAAACATCAATTTTGTTTCCATTTACTTAAGACTTGGCACATCTATAGAGGCAGTTGATACGCTGACATCAGCACATGCATAGACATGATGACATCAGCTGGATGGATGCCAAAATAAGATACAATTCGTGCGAGGGGCGGGGTTTGTTGTGCCTGGAACCACTTGTTTTCTCTCTTTCTGGTATAATCACCCTTAACTTTAATCTGAGCTTTTATGAACATCTACATGATCAGTAAATTAAATAGAGGAAAATACCTGATTCATAATGATAAAATGCAAAGTAAAGGGGATAATATTACAGTAAATGGATGGATTTGGGAACTGTCACAAAAGTAGCACTGGATCATTATGGGTTAAATAGCCTTTATTGTTATTGTGTGTACAGTGAAATAAGGAGTGTATTTGAGCGTTAAGACCTGTAGCGTGAGATAATCTGCTTTAATACTCGATTACACTGAAAGGACAAGACTTAGTATCCTTTTTAAGACGTGACACAGTAAAGGAATGCTTATGATATTTCAGTTAAAAGACTATGACTGGTTGTGTGACTGTTAGTGAAACTCCTACCTCCTCCTCCTCCTCCTCGTCTTCTTCGTGCAAACCGTTCGTCTCCAGCTCATATGTTCTTCATAAGAGCCTCCAGCTGCAGCTCACCTGTCAAGTATCAACCCACTGAACTCTCGCTGGGGTTGATATTCACTGCCTCACACACACGAATGACTCTGAGTGGCTTTGATCAGTTCAGTCCATTAGTCAACAAATCCACTGAGCTCTTCCAGGGCTGGAGGATAGCACAGAAAAAGCTGTGATCTTTCCTTTTAGTAGAGACATGTTCTCTTTTTTTTTTTTCTTTTTGGACTCGGAGCCTTTGGTCGTCTAATGACTCACTGGTCAAATTTGGTTTCCAGATGACAGTATGGAAAGAGGCAGACGCTCTCAAATAGAGATGTCATGATCGTGACAGTTTAGCTGCTGCGGATTCTGGGCCACGATAGGTCATTAGAACTGTCAATCACCTGGTTTTGTACCATCACAAAACAAACTGATCAGAAAGATGATTTAAGCACAAGAGAAATTAGTCAGTGAATGAGTTTTTTGTAAAGGCGGGAGGTGTCGAGAAATAGTTTTAATTCTATGTCCATCTTTACGTACAGTCATGGAAATGGTCATGAATACAAGGTTTCGGCTTAAATAATCGGAGTCAGGTGATTATACAGCACCTTTTAGAGCCATGTTTTCACATAAACTACTTTTATTTACATTTTTTTTTACAATAAAAATGACAAATTGTAAAAGCCAAATAGAGGCTGGTGTGTTTGACCATTGCAGAGTTTCATTTCGGGAACTCTTTTAGTTCCGTATGCTGTGAATTTTACTATTTATAGCATCTCAAATAAAATAGCCATTGTGCAATTATTTAACCCTCAGTAAATTGTTCTCTACATTTAACCTCATTTATCAACATTTATTCTAATACTATTCTGTGTATTTTCCTATATTCAATTCACTGATCATGTAGATGTTCATAAAGCTCAGTAAATTTAAAGGTTATTGGATCAAAAAACACAGAAAACTGACCAAATCATTAATTGAACCTATAAACAAGCATTTACATCCGCATTTCTCAAACATGGGTTTTACTGGTGAATTAATGTCGTAGGAAACAACGGTGTTTCCAGCGTTCATTATGGAGACTTTGAATGTCCAAATGGTTCACATCTGATGTCACTGAAAAGCTGAGAAACTGAATTTTACTTGAATTATTCATATGCATTGATTGGATTAGTGGTTCAAAAGTTATTCAACATTTTGGATTCAGATGTTTTTGGTCTGTGGCAGCTGTTAAGGTCAATAAAAGTAAAATAAAGACCTCAGCTTTCTTCTTCATCCTCCTTCGATCGCCGAATTGTAGAGCATTATCAGCCACATAACAACTGCTCTTTCCTTTCCTCACTTGACTTCAATTCAAAAAAATATTCATTCATTCATTTTCTGAACCCGCTTTATCCTCACTAGGGTCATAGGGGTCGCTGGAGCCTATCCCAGCTACTTATGGGCGAAGGCGGGGTACACCCTGGACATGTCGCCAGTTCATCAATATAAGAAATTAATTTTAGTTTCACTTGTGTCTGTGAATATAACGCCACCATCTGTACCAATAACATTGTTAACGTTGCGATAAAGCTCACTGTATTTTCATAGATTTGGTGGTTTTCACCTTTTGTTGTATCACTAAAATAGCATTCACTTTTGTGGGAAAATCTCCAGCTTTTACGCTCAACATTTTGATGGTTGTGAGTAGTCGTAGTAGCGTAGTCATCACTGTGGATGCAGTTGTGTGTTGACTTTCACCAGGTTTATAAGTCAATAGTATTTAGTGTTGCAAATGTTGGGTTGCATGGTTCTCCATCTATGTTTTTAGCCTGATTGTGACGTTGTTGGCTGGTTTTAAGTTTCTCTGAGACTAAATTTGGTCTCAGCTCAGCAGTAAATTATACATGGTTTGTCAGAAATGGGCTCCATTAAGTCTGTTTATAACAATGTAACACTTTACAATATAGTAATATTATATTTGTCAAATTTCCCCATGGTGGAATTAATAAAGTCTTACCTTATATTAATGAGTCGGCTTTAGTGCTTTGACACTGTTGCCATCATGTTGCTGATGTATATATATATATAGAATTTGATGCAACCCATCACACTATTAACTCTTCAAAACATGATGTGTCATCGCTGACACACCCTGCACATATGCACTTCAACTGTTTTTTATTCCAACGGTTTCTGAAACCTGAAACCTGAGACCTGAGATGTTACACTAGAAGCTGCAAAAGAAGCTGTTTCAGCAGAATCATAACACACAGTAAATTGTAAATGATTGCTACGTTTTGAAAGATCTGGAAAAAAATTAAAAAGTGCCCTGGAAAAATGGGCAAATGGACTCACTCACACACAGCATATTTTCTAACCTTTTAGAAAAAAGTCCAGGCCAACCATTTTAGGCTCAGAGTTTAAAGGGTTAAACATCAGTTCAGCCTAGCCAAGCTCTTAGGCTACGTCCAGATGGTAACGCTTGTGGTGTTTTTCTTTTGCAGATTCTAAAAGTTTCACATCCATACACGTATTGTTTCAAGAAATATCTGCGTCCAGGTGGAAATGAGAAAACTGGGTTAAAACAGTGTAATACTATGCCACACCTATATGTGGCGCTGTACACAAACACAGATCTGCAGGAAACGCTAAAATCACAGAAGAATGCAGTGAGCATGAGCACTAACACAACTCTGAAATCTGCCGTTGTTGTTACTGGTTGCTATGTCCGGGGTTTGCTTCTTCTGGTCACGTGGTACTGTGGTGTCATCGTGTCCAAAAAGTGGTGTTTTGCCTATTCATATGGCAACACGAGGGCGGCATTGTGAGATTTTTCTGCTCTGGGACCCGTTTTCCAAAAAATACCATTTCAGGGCACTGACAACACCACTGTCAAAGCCGAAACAATATTAAACTTGACATAATTTTGTTGTGGTGTGTACAGGGCATCATACCTGACCAAACCAGCAAAAGCAGATATAAACCTAAGTCTGAGGCTACATTTACACTGCGTTCCAAATTATTATGCAAATTGTATTTAAGTGTCATAAAGATTAAAT
>JAPQRP010000014.1:5366024-5378982 GCA_037367295.1 Apogon hyalosoma
GATCGTCATTTGCATCAAGTATTTTGGAAAATCAAACAAAAACATCATTTGCATAATAATTTGGAACGCAGTGTAGACGATAACGGTCTGAACCAAAAATGCAATAGTGGCATTGTGTTCTGACTTTTAATTCCGCATTTAGACGTGCGTTTTGGGGGGAAACCTGCATGCAGATGGACACGCCAAAGTATGTGAAATTTACTATTTATCGATGTAGTATGCACACCAGGTGGCTAACTGGCATCACCACTACGTAGAACCTTTCGACTTCTCCTCCTGTTCTCTCCTAGCGCAAAATACAATCACAAAACAGGAAACAGAGAATACTACTTACTCTCTATAAAGATTTGTGACAACTGCTGAAATGACTCTTGAATGTAAATTAGAGCGGCTAGGGCAACTTGAAGGTCTGTCGCAGGGAAATAATCCGACATGTTGCTTTTTTCCTGTCCTGGCGCATGCCTGTGATGTAAACTCTATGCGACGAGAAAACACAGTTTTGCCTTTTCAACCCTTTAGACAGTGATGCGAGAGTAGGAGTGTGTATTGGCAAGAATCTGGTGATACGATACAAATCACAATACTAGGATCATGATACGATATATCACAGTATATCACAACACTGTTAACAAGGCAGTATTTTTTTGTATATTTTGTTTCTTTTTTTTTTAAAGATTATATCCTGTAAAAACTGAATTACACCAGAAATATGCACAAATACTAAACAAATTATTTGATCAAAACAGGATTTGATGCTATATCACAAAACATTTCTCTATAAAAACTTGAATTATGTTTTACAGACATTTCAGTTTAAGATCCTGCTCAAACATCTCATATTCTATTATGAGAATAGAATATAACGCATTGTTGACAGTCCCCAAATCATCCAACATCGTAACATTATTTTTGTGTCATCCCAACAAAGGAACTAACATCTGTCTCTTTCAGAAAGTAGAGGCACAAAACAGTGTAAATAATAATACATAAAATATAAAGAAAAAAGAAAAACAAAAAACAAAAATGAATCATCACCATGTCTGCATTTGAATAAATACCAAAAAATATCGAAACAGTACTTTTTAACATTGCTACAGTATCATGAAATGAAATATCGCAATATATTGTGGGACCAATATTTTCTTACATCACTATGCAAGAGTGGAACATTTTTAAGATTTCCACTCTGGAAGGTGGTTTCACTTTTTTGCGTTTTCAACCCCCAAACAAAAGTAACGCCTGATAAAATATTTTGCCGTTTTCACCCGAGAGCGTTGTTGCGTAAACTGGGCCTAAGTGGACGCAGTGGTGAACTCGGGGCCGATAAGGACTGTTATCAGGGATGTGAAGACCTCAGATAGTAAGAAAGTGTTCATTTTACCCACATCTTTAAAGGTGGGGTACGAGATCTTAGAAAAACAGTCCGAGGAAGCTACATTTTGAAAATACAAAATTCAAAAGTCCAAACCCCTTTCTTCAGACATCCCCCCAAAGCCACGCCTCCAGAATACTGGCACGCGCAATGCTTGTTCCTGAGGGTTCACGAGCGCTGCACAGCAACAGTTTGCCCAGCTCAGGCTCAGGCTCCGACCCCGTTTCCGATCCATGCGTACCTCATTCAGTCTCCTCCAACACCCCCTCTCTTACAGAACAGCCCCAGTTCAGACCTATCTGACTAACGTTACATTTCCTAGTGATTTATGTTAGTGACTTTACATCCTAATACAGCTAATATAACTAGCCAAGCTCTGGTTTCATTTCCTTTACTCGTGCTCCAAGCCTCATAGAACGCACGATTCATACACGAAGAGAGGTACGCACAGAGGTGGGAGGGACAAATGGCAGTTGAGTTTGATAGACATATCACCGTTCAATCGTTTTAAGTGGGTGCTCAAAATGATTGGATGGTGTTTTAAGGAGGTGACTACATTTTTTTTAAATTTTTGTGTTAGAGCATTTAATTAATTGGTTGTAATCAGGGTGTGAAGGGGATTTTAAGCAATATAGTAAAAAATGCTCCTGGAAAACATCTTGCACCCCACCTTAAAGTAAAAAAGTGATTCATAATGTAAATTCCTTTACATGTGACATATAGCATTTATAAAGGAGCCCTCCGCTGTTTTTTTTTATTCATTGTCAGTTTACTCAGTGTGTCCTGCTGCTCTGAAGTGAGACTAAAGCCCAGATGATCTCACCAGGGTGATCTCACACTGGGCTTGGCATTTCAAAGAGTATGTGTGATGAAGATGGGGTGATGGGCTTTTCCTCAGCAGGGAGCGTCGAACATATAAAACTGCAAAGACGATGATGCAGGAGTCAGAGTTACAGTACATCTTAGTCACTGAAGTCACTGCGTCTCATCTTTCAGTGTGATCAGGATCCAGTGGAAAAGCTCATGATAGAAGGTGTCTTACTTATTGACCTCATTGTGTAATGTGATGTATAATTTACCCAGTGCAGTGCGATGCAGTGCTGTTCCTGGAGTGAAGTGGGCGCTCCTGTGGGTCGGACGTCACAGTCGGGGACGTCACCGCTGACGACACCCAGCAGGGACCGATACATGAGGGAACTCCTCTGAAAGGAATTGTATAATGAATCTATCATTACGTGTCTAACTGAGCTGCGTCGGCCCACCCAAAGCAGCTGCCGACACTGCGTCAGCCGCCACCGTCCTCTGGTGAACGTCTTTAATATTTCATACCTTTATTTTACACTGCTCCACTTTTCAGCTAGGGTGTGTTACTGTATGTGCGAACATGGACGCAGGTGAAATGCTGCTAAATGGATGCAGTCACATAAACACAGAGTATTCTTATAGGTGTTAAGTGCCGATGGCTGCAGCTTTAACCCTTTAACCCCTGACGTGTCTGTGGTGAGTGTTCTGAATTTAAAATGTATTTAAATTTTCATAAAAATTCAACTGTTTGCTCAATAAGAAAAAATTCAAAACATGCTGATAGAATAGGCCTTGTTCTTTCCATAGACATCTGAGCATGCCCAGTGCACTTCCCCATTACCTGTGGGATGGGGGGGGACAATACACAGAGCAGTGAGTAAGATTGACTCACTATAAAAAATAGATGGTTAGAGCTTTTTTTTTTTTTTAACACCATTTTCCTTGTATTTTTTTTTTGTTTTTACCATTGTTTGCAGTGCTGTGATTTTCCTTTACTTTTTTTTTTTTTTTTTACCATGTTTTTACTGAGTTTTGACTGTGTAACTGCTTTTTGGAGTTCAACCAGGTGCTAAAAAGGAGCTGGACTGATTTTTAGAAAAAAAGAGCCCCAAAACAAAAACTACTGAACCAAAATTCAAATACAGTGTGTTCCAGTTCACAGTTCAACCTAAATCTCTTATTGATGTACACTCTGAGTGCCTTATTTAGTAAAAACCTGTCAAACTTCAGTTCCTCTCTTTGTCTTTTTTCTGTTTTTCCACCCTGTTTTGACCCTAAAACACACATTAAAGCAAAACCACTGAAGAAAAGGAACACGAGCACATACTCACAGCAGCTTTTATAACACTGAAACAGATAATAATGATATAATAGTTAATCTAATTTCTCAGGGGTTGAAGGGTTAAAGAATCCAAGCAGCACTTTTGATCTTATTTGCTGATTTTATGTTGGATATTAGGTTGAATTTGTCAAACTGCCAGGACAGAGGCTCAACAAATTACTATTTGAATATGTTACTATATTACTATATGAATAAAAGCTAAATAGGGAAATGCTTTAGTCACACCTTTTCTTGTGCATTTATTTGAATTTAAGTTGCAGACAAAAACAATGTCAGCTGTTATTTCAACATAGATACAGAATTGAATCGATTCTTGTCTTTAATGTCTTTTGTACAGTTATATTCAGCTTTTCACCATGTTACTACTAATTACATTCACAGCAGGCAGTCAACACTGTTTCAGCTATTTGCAATAATTCCTGTATCCCATGGTGTTGTCGGCCCCTCTGGTTATATGATACAGGTTTCAGATGTGTTCGAATGTTTGGAGATTGTTTCTGAAACAGTGCTAAAACGCCAGTGCAGACTGAGATCGTTTTCATTTAAAATGCATTAGCGATGATGTCGCCTTAATGCAGTGCTTCTCAAAGTTTTTCAGCCTAAGACTAAAAAGAGTAATTTGTTGTCTCTTGGTGACTTTTCCGCAGTCTCTGAAAGTCTCTTAATGTCTTTTTTTGTGTGTCTTTTACATTGTTTTAGTCTTGTTGCATCATTTTAGTATCTTTTCATCTTTTATATCATGTCCGTTTTGTTACATCTTTCAGTCTCGTAGTGTCTTTTGCACGTTTTTTGTTCTTTTTAAGAACACTCATAAGCTCTTTTTATCCAAGAAAGTGGCACAATACAATTAAAACAGCTTGCTTATTACTGGACAGAGGAGCTGTGATGTCAGTTGTTTTCTGCAATTTGGCTGTTGCTATATTGGCTTTTTGGGCACAGAAGTGACCATATATGGACATCAGGGGCAGAACAATGGAAGCCCAAGGGGTCAGAGGTGAGCTAATGCTAAACGCTAGCATACCAACTTGACAAAAGTGTTAACTTTATCAAACATTAGATTTAAAAAAAAGTTATTTTACACTCTTGTTAGTGGAACCTATTAACACAACCACAGTCTGTCAGGAAAATATGAATTTAATTAAATAGACAGAAACTCTAAAAGTCTGGCTCAGCAGGAGTTCATCACAGCAAACAGAGGAAAAATGCAAGGTTCGACTATCAGATCAGCTGTCAGAGCGCCCAGATAAAATGGCATGAGTTATAGAAAATAATGATGGATTAGTATTTTCAGACAGGATTTCAGTGTAAGTCTAGGGGGTCCAGGGTTGACCCCAGTGGGCTTTACTGCTATCACAACTGTGCAATACTTCCATTTTGGCTTCACTTTTGCAGCCCCTTTGTCCCCACCCTAAGTTTGGGGAACACAGCCTTAGTGCCATCTAGTGGTGAAACTGCACTTACTGCGTTTGACCCTCTATATAAACATTTTAAAGGAATTAAAACACAGCAATTTGAACTTTCAGCTGTTTATATACTTATGAGTACATACTTATGAGTTTACATTTCTCCTCCTAAATCCCCTTAAATTGGATGCGCTGAACCTTTACATTTGGGATTAAAACAAACTGCATCCGCGTATACAATCCACACTACACGGAACAATAGTATGAGCTGGAACACGTTTGTGTCCTACTCCCCTACTCCCATTACTGAACAAAAATCTTACTAGCGATCAGGTTGGAGACAAAACAGCCAATCAGAAATGACCTACTTTTATACAGGCAGAAACTGTGGCATACAGAAAACAAAACAGAGAATGTGAGGAAGGGTTATTATTATGTAGACAATGATTACCCACAAAAGGAGGGGGTTTAGTCTGATATTTTTACATATGAGTTGCGGCAGTGTGTGTATCCGTCGACGCAAATTACAATGTGCCTATTGTCTTAGATCTCTGCTAACAAAGAGGGTTGTCATCGGTTTATTTAAGGACAGTAGGAATAATCTTAGTTGATCATTAAGCCTTTGAATCCTTGAGTCTGTGCAATTTAATTGAAACAAGCAACACACTCGGTCTCTATTAGCTGTCTACAGGAGATCCGCCTCTCTCCTTGCAAACTTCTCGCTGAGCCAGCAGCAGCAACAAGCACCACACAGAGATATAGTACGCGCCCACTCACCAGAACTTAATGGGATTGTGTTGGCTTGGAAGCCAAGAAGACATCAGGCCTCCATTAGGGAGTCATATAAAGCAGAATGCTTATGCAGGGTTATGGTGGGAGAAAGGAGTCAGACCCTATATGTTAGTCTGCAGCAGGTAGCATGCTGGGATAATAATTTGCTCACATGTCACCTTTACAGACCTGACTTATGAATACAATGATGTACAGTAACACATAGGAGGTACGCTGAGATATTTTCACAGTGACAGTTTCATTTGAGGTTCAATTTGCTTGTTTTTATCGCCTGAACACACCATATTCTACTCTTTATAGACTCCATCACCGGACACACTAACCAAACAAACCAATATGTTGTCAATTTCTATCTGTGGAAACATCTGGGTGTGGCTCTCCAGTTAATCTAATAATCTTTTCGCTTGCATGTTAAGGTTTATGTTTGTGTGGGCCTGAGAGGAAGCGCATTCAAAGCTGCCATACTGTGTTTTCACGCTGCACTGATGCTGTGTCTAATAGCGGGAGGCGAGCATCACGCGCCACTGGGTGGAGAGACCAAAACTACGTATCCCAGGAGACACTCTGGTGTAGGTACAAAGCAACTTCCTGACCTCAGGCTTTTAGTGTCGGCCATCAGGAACAGAGAGTTGTTAACGCAGCCCACTTGAGCTAAAGTGTGAGTGATGGAGATCCACTGGTAAAGTGCTCTTTGTTGGTGTATTAGTGTGTGTTAAAGTGCTGGGACTTAACATAATAACTGTTCTATATGCAGAGATGTGAAGCCTCCACTATACATGATATCTCTCTGTGCAATTCAATCTAACGTTAACCTACAGCAGGAAAGATTTGCACAACTTTTCTAGCTCTTTAACGCATTAGTTTAGAGCTTTTTGTGCCACAGATATGTATAGTTTATTGCCTGGACTCAGTATTTGGTCATGCCACTGTCAAAAACCTTTGAGATTTTGAAGAGAGACCAGAGTAGATGCACAACAAATGCATCATATAAGGGCTGAGGTGATTCCTCTGGTCAATGAGGCAGCCTCTGGGGAGTTGAATCAAGAATTGGCAAAAATTATTTACATCTAAAAATGTAGCGATATACCTCCAGATGTGGTTTTACAGGACGCCCTAGTCCAAAACAGACACAGAGATAAGACTGAAACCTTCAAAAAGTGGTCTTAGGTAGTTTGAGTTTATTTTGAATATGCAATAAAACAAAGTAATCTGAGTGTAGATCTTAGGAATAAAATAAAACAGATTGCAAGAAAACATGAAAAACTTACACGTACATACACACATACATACATACATACATGCATATATACATACACACACATACATTCATGCATACAGACATAGATACACATACATACGTACATATACATATATACATAACATACATACACACCTATATTGACATGCCAGAAAAAATAAATAAATAAATAAATAAATATCCATCCTTGAAGGCAACACATAATGAATACACAATAAAATAAAGGATGCAATAAAGTGAACAATAACAGTGATCAAACAAAACAGAACAAACTTAAAAAAAAAAAAAAGACCTCTATGAAGACCAAGATCAATCTGGACCAAAAAATAGCTGCAGGCCCAGGTGTTGTTTTTTTTTTTTTTTTCTAAGAATAGTTTTGAGATAATGTAGCGCAGATTATAGAATACAAGCCTCTGAATGCTATTTGGTTGTTTTTTTATTTTTTTCAAATATAACATTAAAACCAAACAACGAAAAGATTTACTATGTAAAAGAAAGGAAAACATTGGAAAAGGAGCGGGATGAAGTTTAACTTAGAATCTCCCGCCCCCTTACCCCATCCTTCCACCGACCGTAAATTCCTGTCAGATCTCATAAGTAACTCAAAAATCCTACACATATCAGACTAAATTGTGACTAAGCACAAAACACAAAAATACTATAATATATCAAAATTATATTTGTAATAGACTCTGTTAGATTACTCAAAGTATCATTATAAATACTTGGATTACTTCAACTGTGTTATACACAGTTATTGGTACCAGCAGTAGGAATTAAAGCAGTGTGACGTTTTACTTCCAATTTTTTACACTATCTAATCAGAGTGATAATGATTGAAGAAAGATGAAAATGAAACAACATGAATTTACAGTTCGACTCTATTATTGTAACACGAATGGACAAAAACGAAGACTTTTGGAAACGATGAATTTGTTGTGTCCATCATGTCAAGGTTTCAAGACGAATAAAGGTCTTCAGATGTGACTAGTTCCAGCAGTTAAACCTGACTTTTTCTCAACCTTCTATGGACTACATTCACAACATGAGCTTTCATTGGAGTTATTCCTGATGCTTTCCATGTCCAGTGGAGTTTGGCGTTGTAGCTGGTCATGCAGTTCATTTCAGGAAAGTTAGAGTCTTTGGAAATTATTATGAAACTTTACAGATGTATGACTGTAGGTACACTGTGTGCTCTTGTAATGAATCCTCTAAGCAGAAAAAAAGCCGTTTTTATTTCCAAAGCATGAAAGAATGACATGAATTTACAGTTCACTTAAAAATGTGCATTATGTGTTCATTATTTTTAGAATATTTCACCACTTTACCTTGTCGTCAGTCCTGTTTAACATACATATACATTACTCACTATACAGCTACATGACACATGACCAAAATAGTCATTTTTCCTCACAGAATATGCAAGCTGCTCATCTATTGCTGCTTTGATTGGTTAGCTGTTTTAATGTTTATTATTGGTGTTTCAACCCCGAAAAACCCTCAACAACCAGTGGCGACTAAAAGCATCTACTTATGTAAAGTGTTTAATAACTTTTCAACCACTAATCCTATCAATGCACATAAATAATTCAGGTAAAATACAGTTTCTCATGTTTTCAGCTGCATCTGATTTTGACCCATTTAGATGTTAAGAGGCTCCATAGTGAACGTTGAAACGTTGTCGTCTTCTGCCTTCTTCCTTTCTCTGTTCTGATATAATAACCTTTGTATTTAATATGAGCGTTTAGGAAAATCTACATCATAAGAAAATATAAGAAAATGCCTGTTTTTCACTGGCAATGCAAAATGCACCGGGTAATATTGCAATAAACTGTGCTAAATCACTTTGAAAAGTTTACATTTAGAGGAAAAATCGACACTAGCTCTTTAAGGTTTAAGGGGTCTAAACTAAAATGAATGAAACAGTAAAAGTTGCATCATATACAAACAAACTAGACCAGCAACTGTGGTTTTCTGATGTAAAATGGCTGTTTTTGTCAAAGGAGTGTGGTTGTTGGTTGCCTCATTGGAACACACTGTCTGACAGGAAGGTAAAAGAGTGGAAACATACTGATAAACAGACACTGATGAGTTTAAGTGGTTGTATACTGTGTATTTTACTGTTGCTTTGCACAGTAGGACATTTTGCATAGTTTCTGCTGTTGTAGGCCCTTTCAGGTTCACCTACTTATTGTGAGTGTTACGTTTAACTTTCAGGGAAGTCTCGTTACAGTCCCAGGAAAATGTCGCAGATATATTTCTCACTTTACATGACTTGACTGTGCAGAGCAGTGGGAACACTGCAGAAATCCAAATCTCAGCAAGTGTATTTTTCTCATTTCTAGTGAAAATATCTCATCACACTTAAAATAAGACATAATCACCCAAAGAGTAACTTTTCAGTGAGATATAAGAACATGTTTTTAGCCAATAGATCTTGGAAATCTTATTTCAAGAAATCTTACCGAGATAATTTTCACTTTTTTTGCTTGACTTAAGAAAAAAAAATCTGCCAATGGAACAAGTGAAAATTATCTTGGTAAGATTTCCTGAAATAAGATTTTCCAGATCTATTGGCTAAAAATAAGTTCTTACCTATGTGTCACTGAAAAGTTCCTCTTTAGGTGATTATGTCTTATTTTAAGTGTGGTGAGATATTTGGACTAGAAATGAGAAAAATACACTTGGTAAGATTTAGATTTTTGTAGTGAATATACAATAAAGGAAGGCTTGTCCGTTAACTCTGACCGTTGTGTGTTTGCATCTCAAGTGGAGAAAATTCGATTAGGTCAAGACCTGGGCTGGACCATTAAGGATGGAAATGAAGGCTTTTATCAAGAAACAAGCACTTCTCCATCTGCTGTGCAGGCCTCCTCTGACTGTTTATCATAAGGAATGCTCGCGGTTTGTTTTTTGTTTCCTTTGTTTTTCTTTCTCCTTCCCTCTGTCTCTCTCATGTGTTAGCTTCGATGCTAAAGCGCTGCAGAAACACGAGCTGCAGATGCTTTGTTCTCCTCCGTTAACACCCTTTGGGAGTTAACAGAGCGTGGGCCCTGTAGGTTCTGTGATGTTTCTGTCCGATGTACAAGCAGATACATGCGTTGGGCTGGCTGTCGCGTACTGTATCTGCTCCAACTGCTAATTACCAGCAGATGCAGAGAGCAAAGAGGCAGCTGTGGGGTTGGAGGGCTTCATGTTGGAGATGCCTGACTGTTCTTTTGTAATCTGTATGTGTGTTTGCCGGTGCTATGGGGCTTGTAAAAGTGGGTATGTGAAGTCACTAGAGCTGTTTAGCACAGCAGGTAGGCTTAATGAGACTGTTGTACCCAGAGGCGAAGTGGAAAATGTAGAGCCCATCTTTTTTTTTTGTTTGTGAGTTATAAACAGTGCTTCTCTGTGTGTGGGAGGGTTTGTGTTGTTTGCCTTTTTCCCAACAGTTGGAATAACACCCTGCGGAGGCTAAAGGCAGTTTAGTTTTTGTGTGTTTCTAAAGGTCAAATATACAGCAACTCATTCAGGACGCCACATCCTTTTACAAGCAACACGGTTGAAATGAATGGAGTTTGTAAGCGGACGTCTGCAGCCACCTGCTGTTGTCTGTTCCTTTAATCCGATCGGGACTTCTTTCCCATGAATTTATCCCATTTTTCAAAACAAAAAGCTGCATATTCATACAGCTGGTTACTGCAGCCAAGAGGTCTGACTGGTTAAAGATGCATTCCAACTGTGCTGATAATTCCCATAAGGCTCGGCTGCCAACTCTTGGACTGGAACAGCAGCGAGTTTGCAGTTTGTGTCATTTTCTCCTGCTTTATATGCATATGTATGTGCAGTAAAAACAGCACATAATCACTGGCAACCACTGCTTACAAGCCATAAGGATATTATATGGTGTAATGGTGACGCATTACTTACTAAACAAGGTTACAAAGACACATTTTGAAATGGTTATGAGTCAGAAAAACGCATTTACAGTACATTTTTATTCGTGATAATGGAGATTTGTGCTTAAATAACACTACATTACGTTGCAGCGGCTCAGTACACAGTTGATGCTGTTTGAGATCTCACAAATAGACATAAAGATCCTCTACTGAGGCTTTTATATTTTATATTTTATATCAGTGCATAGGCTGTTAATGTGATAGACACAGTCAACTAAGACAGTCTGGGAATGTGTTGATTGTTTAAAGGCTGTTACATACTGGCCAATATCACACTGTAAAACAATGACCGTAGAATTACAATAAAAGTTGTAAAACTGCTACATAAAAAAAACAGTAAGTGATTATTTTATTTGTGTTAACGATTAATGAAATATAGCTATAGTTTTTACAGGAAGAGTGCGTTAACAAAACTAGATTTGTATGTAGAAATTATGTATTTTTGTTGCTTTGAGAAAATAAAACTGCAAATTGTAAAACAATGTGGTGCTGTTTAACCCATAAAGACCCAAACACCCATCACCAACCAAAATCATTGACTGATCTAAACTGTTTCATACCCGTTGATCCACTAATCCTATCAATACATGTAAATAATTGGTGTAAAATGCAGTTTTCCATCTTTTCATGGTCATTAGATATGACCCATTTGGACATTCAGAGGCTCCATAGTTACCGCGGAAACACCATCATCCTCTACAACATTGATTCACCAGTAAAACCCATGGAGTTGGATCAATGACAGTGGATGGACACACTTGTTTTATGTTCAGTTAATGATAGATTTGACTGAAAAAGTCCCTTTTTCTGCAGTTTTCTCTGTTTTTGATATAATGCCCTCAACTTTAATCTGAGCTTTTATGAACATCTTCATGATCAGTAAATAAATATAGGAAAATACGTGATTTATACTGATAAAATACAATGTACAGAAGATAATATTATGCTAAATGGTGCTAAATCACTTAAGAAAGGCCAGATATAGAGAAAATTCATTCAGGAACTGACACAAATGTAGCACTGGGTCATTATGGATTAAATTGGAAAGCCATAATGTTGAAATAACAGCCTATTCTCATACTTTTTTAAAATTTTTGTTTAAAAGTAATAAAAAAGTACATTTAACATTTGAAACATGTAAATATCACTGAAATCCAATGTTAAATCTATGTGTTACCCCTTTATCCCATTCTAAATTTAAAAAATGATTTGGTTTCCTGGTGTGTCCACACATACCGGCCATGTTTCTTTTAAAATTCTTCTTCTTCGCTTGTTGTAACATCTGTCAACATCTGTCTTTTTTTGTTCGCCTGACTCTAGTTGTGGAAAAAGGTCTTTCCATTGCAGTTTTGCGCTTCGCCCGAAAAACCACCTCTTGCCAGCGCAGAAACTTTTAATCGCAAAACAAGAATTTTGGTGAAATTGTCATTTTTCCACTTGGTACATTTTTACGCGCAAGTTATATTCACACAGTTTGAGGGTCAGTGGAAAAGCGACTGTTGTCAGTATTTTGCTCCATACAGTCTTTCGTAGCACAAACATCCGTCTCTTCTGATCTAGGACCACCGCCATTTTTTTCTCATGTTTTTTGCCCCAACTAAAACTATTGCTGCTTTTTCTCATCTTTGGTCTGGAACACTCCAAAATTACATCTTGTATACCAGGCTTAATGTACAATACTGTGTTAAAGTCTCATTCTACCTTGAGCTTTGTTGTTTTTAAAGGGTTGAAATGAGCATATTTTTCATTTTCTTTTTTTTTTTTCAGATGCAAGAAAATACAGGAAATATGTGCGCAGCCTTAAAAGACACATAAAAAACTGAACTAAATGGGTTCTAAAGGTTGAAGTATTACTTACTGCTATACATACAGTTGTGGAAAAAATTATTAGACCGCCCTTGTTTTCTTCAATTTCTTGTTAATTTTAATTCCTGGTAAAACTAAAGGTCCATTTGTTTGGACAAATATAATAACAAAAATAGCTCATAGTAGTTTCATTTCAGAGCTGATATCTATCCATTTTCCATGTTTTCTTGATAATAA
>JAPQRP010000014.1:5381325-5392162 GCA_037367295.1 Apogon hyalosoma
TAGTCCAGTGTTTTTACTGCAAATCCATGGAATGAAGTCGAGTATATGTATGGTGAAGACAGATTTGAATAATGTTCTTTTTTCCCATCATCTTTTTTCCAGACATATACAACATACTGGACCCACAGAAAGCTTAGAAATATGCCACGGCATCAAAAATGCTCTTAGTCCCTAAAATGCCTGCAGCCATTCTAACATTGCCTTATTTCGTAGTTTCATGTAAGCCTTAACAACAATCCAGACCTCCAACAGATCTAAATCCACCGTGTTATAAATGACGGACTGCAAAAATACATACTAAAGGTAAAATGCAGCAAATTCAAGCAAAAATGGTGCAAGTGATTTGTAAAGTGGTAATAAAAGTATGTTTTTTGAGATGGTAAATATGGTTAAATATGGGGAAGAGGTTTCTGCAGTTTAATAATGGGGGAAAAAAATGTGGATTTGAGAATAAAATGACATGTATTTTATTCTATGTTTGATTTTAAAAAAAAAAGACAAATTGCATGTTGTTTTTTCCTACCCAGCAAAAAAAAATACCAACGACAAAACACTGAAATATCAGTATTTTCAAGTCAAATATGGATTTTCATGGTGTTTAACTGACACCCTGCCCATCTCCATCCATGTGGAGAACATCGATCGATGAGGATTGGTTCTACTTGTACAGAAGTCAGAAGGCTGCCACTGTATTTAGATAGAAGCCTTATGTACGCTGGATGAAAGCTGGAACAGAGAGGCTTATGGATCATTTACCAGATATGACAGACTCTGATTTCCCTGAATTAATTATGCGGAGAGCCTGTCCTTCCCAGCAGTTTGATGTTAAATTCTGTTTCTTAAGTGCGAATAACCTGCACAGCCTGTTTTTGCATCACACGTCGCACTCTTTTATTACTATCATTAATATACAAATCTATATAGTGTTGACCTGAGCTACAGTGGCTTAAATACCTCAGTAATACTGCATTATCTTGAGCAAAAATATATATATATTATGTTTTTTAATCTCTAAATATATTGGGGTGAATGCCTCATTTGTAATATAATTGTTGGATATAAAAATAAGGAATAATGATGTTAATGGAAGTTGAAATGCACATACATATTTATTTCTCATTCTCTTTTCTTCTGATACAATGAAAGATACAGGAAATATGTGCACAGCCTTAAAATACACAAAAAAAGGCAGCTAAATTGATTCTGAAGGTTACAGTGACTGTTTAGTGTGAGAAAATGAATGCAATAAATAAATAAATAAAATTAACGCAATAAATCTCATATTGTCTGAATAAAAGGGTTAAAGACATGTAAAGTGCAAAAGGAGGCCACACTAAATACGACTACGATTGTTTTAATGCTGTACATACGTCACATACATCCAGATTGGATCTTAATACAGACATATAATTAGTAAAACACAGGAAAATACTGACATTGATGGAGACCTAACGCATAGAATTAGACAATTATTACACTCAAAATACGGAAAATCCCTGCAGATGAAAGAAAAACAAACAATAAAAAGATTTAGTAGAAAGTAGAAGCAGTAAAAGTGATATGAGCCATTTAAATGAGCTAGAAAAAGAACACTTATGAGTAAAATGTGGTGAAATTCTGAATTTAAATAGCTTTTTCTGCTGCCGTTCTGAGTAAAACTAGATTCTCAGAGATCATTTGACTATGAATAAACTCATTATAGCACATTTTATGGAATATTTTGTGTTAAAACATAGTAATACAGTGATGTATGGAGGTAAAAAAAAAAAAAAAAAAGTTCTCCACCCAGTTTTAGCGTACAATTTACAATAATAAGGGCTGTAGTTATGACCAACGATAAACCTTAAATTAGAATAAACAGCATCCAGTTGAGTGATTTATTTATAGAATAAAACCATAAAAAGTCCTTCAATGATCATTATCCTGAAGTTTTCACTGCTTCAATGAAATTGTACTGTCACTCTTTCCATCTGGCAGAACATACTGCATGACTAAGAAGAGAAAAAGCAGCATTGAGCTGGATTAAATTAAAAACATAGAAATAACAACAGTTGTGCAATTTGCTGTAGTTTTTTTTTTTTTTTTTGCTAAATGGATGCTTCTGTGAAACTGGGCTTATTTTGGTACCTGGTACTTTTCCAGCTTTTTAGACCCAATAATAAAAGAGAAATTTAGACATATTTCCCCCCAGGATGTACCTAATGATGACCTCTGATAAATGCTCGGAGCCATCCTAAAATTAATGGATTTTTAATAAAATATTGAGGCAAAAAATAGGACCAAAATTGGGACATGAAAAACTATCTATAGGTGTCAGTGCATTTGATCTGAAAACATGGTCTTATATAGCCCTGTAAATAAAAGCACTGTTAAATTTGTCGATCCTAGTGGTTTTTCTAATCCAGACGCGGGTTTTTTGTGAATCTCCGTCTCATTCCAGGTTCCGTGTGTAACCCGTCGTGTCCACTTGCATTACATACAGAACCTGCCCGTTTACACGCAAATAAATTGTGAGTGATTTTGCATAATCAGTTTGATTCCCTAAATGCGCCTGTAAGAGAATAAAAAGATATTCGAAAAAATAGTAGCACGGAATTTTCGTGTCCTTTTGACCGTGTTACATGCAGATTTTTGTGGAAAAAAACAAAAACAAAAAAAAACATAAAAATGTGTTTTACTGAAAAATAGTTTCTGTTTTATCTCAGTAAATATTTGCATTTAAAATAGACCCAAAGTGCTTCCAACCTTGCTCCATAACATAAATAGTCTACATCTGGTTTGAATTTTTAGCCCCGTGTCCTGTTTTTAGGACCAGTTTCATAGAAGAACCCAAATATGAAGTAGAAAATCCTAAGGTCTGAAGGTCTGAAGCCCCCACCCGTGTGTGAACAGCACATTAGCTTCATTCAATTATTCAATAACCTATTCCATTACTCTCCCCAGCGTGGCTTCCTTGTATCGATGGCTCGCGGGGAAGAGGGCAGCGTCGTCAGCCGCACGCCGGCGTAGAGAGCTTTTGATCCGCTAAGACATGCTTAGTGCGTGACGGAAATGATGCAAAGTGAGGAGCTAATGATTTTCTACAGCAATAAGAAGCCATTAAATGTACAGCTCGCATGCCACGCAGATATATGTTTATGTTTAATGCATTTAGGGATAAATAGAGCATCATGGGTATTTTTTTTTTTTTTTAATGGATGACAGTTTTCTAATGGGAGCGCCTCCTGATATTAGACACCCAGGCAGTGATGGAAGCCTCCTGGGAAGCTGGAACTGAAAGCACTAGCTGTGTTTATCCCTCTCCTCTGGCTCCATTGTGCATTGTTGGAAAAACCTGTATTGTTTCTAATAAACACAGTATGTAGGCCAACGCTGCACACACGCTGTCTCTGAGTTTATAGTCTCCGTTTCCCTACTGCGTTCTGCTTCAGCTCCTGAAACCTGCAACAAAAATAACAGCAGGGCAGGCGGCAGATTTCCAAAAGTGTGATTTTTTTTTTTTCTTTTTTTTAATTCATCTCATTTGCAGGTACCAGCAGGTGCCTGTGGTGCTGGTGGGGAATAAGGTGGACCTGGAGGACGAGCGGGAGGTGTCCCCCAGCGAGGGCCAGGCCCTGGCCGAGGACTGGGGATGCCCCTTCATGGAGACCTCGGCTAAGAGCAAGACCATGGTGGACGAGCTGTTCGCCGAGATCGTCAGGCAGATGGACTTCTGCCCTCTGCCGGACCGGAGGGAGGCGTGCTGCCCCACCTGCAGCATACAGTAGCATGGACGGACGCTCGGACGGGGGACGAGTGGACCGGGATTAGAGTGAAATAAGAAAGAGATGGAGGGGGTTTATGGCAGAAATCCACTCTTTTTTTTTTTTTTTTTTTTTTTTAATTTTTATTGTGTTGTCATATTATCACATGACCTTGTGGAGGATCATTTCTGAAAATTTCTCAAAACAGGCCTTCGACGCGGCAGATGTAAAGGTAGTCTAATGCATCTATTTCTTAAGGCCAAAAACATCTACCGATCTAAAATGTGTAATGACTTTTCAACCACTAATCCTATCAATATACTTTAATAATTCAGGTAAGATGCAGCTTTTCAGCTCTTCATCATCATCAGATTTGACCCATTTGGACGTTCAGAGGCTCCGTAGTTACCGTGGAAACACCGTCATCATCTGCAACTTTGATTCGCCAGTAAAACCCACGGAGTCAGATCGATGACGGCGGACAGAGAGGCCTGTTTTATGTCCACTTAATGATATATTTGTTCTGTTTTGATATAATAGCCTTTGAATTTACTCTTAACTTTTACAAACATCTATATGATCAGTGAATTAAATATAGGAAAATACCTGATTTGAGCTGAAAAGTGCAAAATTCCTAAAATAATATTGCAATAAATGGGTATAAATCACTGTGAGAAAGATTAAAAATCATTTGGACTTCATCATAAAAATAATTCTAGATCTTTAAGGATCAATTTTCTAATGCAGGACTAATTTTGCTTTGAATTCTGGATGAAATTGAGGCTAATTTGTCCAGGCTTCGCAGTAATTTTAACAATTACAGGATATTTTACCGGTAAAATTCATGTACAATATAAAATGCAATCTGGGAAAAAAAAAACAGTGCCTGGCTCTGATAACTTTATTCAGACACAGAATAGTTAAAAATAATAGTTAAAAATGTTCCTCCCTTCATTTATCTCTCTACAACATGAATAAACTGCAAATACATGAAACATTATTGGCTCTTTATTCTAGTTGGTGCTGTTTTTTAGCCTAACTGACTGTATTAGTAGTAAGCATACACTTTATTTTTGAGGCACCTATCAAAACAAAGCACCAAGAAACAGATCAAACTCATAAATTGAACTGATGTAACCTATAAACACGTAACTCCAGGATAAACCAGATACTCTGAGAGGTAAAACCACTTAAATTAAAGCAAACGCTGACTCGGACTGGCGGATTTCTGAAGGCTCGGTTCTTTTTAGTTTTCGACCCAGATAGACAACCGCTGCCCGGGCATCCCAGAATAAGCACAGACTGTTACCACGGTAACAGGGGTCTTAGATCTAACTTAGACCGGGGGTACTGTTGCCAACTTTTAGAGCTTAAAACAAAGAGCTAGAACTACAAAAGCGCTACTTTTCCACCATTTGGGACTGAAAGCAGCTCTCAAACAGCCCCACTTTTTGTTTTTTTTCCCTCTAATCTCTTATGGAAAACACTTCTTTACTCTTTAAGAACTTATATCGACGTGAAGTGAGAGAAATCCTTTGCTTCATGGCAACAAAAGCACGAAACAGCAGAGTAACACGACCAGGAGCAGGGGTGTCAAACTCATTTCTTTCAGGGGCCACATTCAGCCCAGTTGGACCTCAAGTGGGCCGGACCAGTAAAGTAATAGCATCATTACCTATAAATAATGACAACTTTTTCTCTTTGTTTTAGTTCAATAAAAAACATTAAAGTATGAAAATATTTACATTTAACAAAAAACATGTGAATAACCTGAAAAAACTGAAATTTGGAAGAAACGTAAGTGCAATTTTAACAATATCATGCCTCAACTTATCATTTATACACGTGCGTTACACACAAAGTTACACAAACATGTGGTAACAGGCAGAATATTGGTAAAAATTTGGAGTTTGGAACGAAAATAAGAACAATTTCTCATTCAATTTCTCATTTGCCCAGGTTGGTAGTTCTTCGAGGTTCGACTGGACTAGTTTCAAAAGAGCAAAACTAGTCCAGTTGAACCTAGAACCTAGAAAAAAAATGGAGTTATTGTATTATTATTATTTTACTTCAGCTCATATTGGTCTGTACATGGAACCTGAACTAAAATGAGTTTGACACCATTGACTGTTAATGTCCTCAGTGTAATTTTTGCACTTGGTAAATTCATCCCGTGGACCAGATTAGACCTTTTGGTGGGCCGGTTTTGGCCCCGGGCCGCATGTTTGTTTGAGACCCCTGACCTAGTTTTGTCTCTTTCCTTCTATTTTGTTAGAAACAGCCTTTTTTTTTTTTCTTTTTTTTTTTTTTTTATGAAAGTCTAACATGAAAGAGCAAAAATCATACCAGTCTAAAACACTGTCCCCTATAATCAGTAAAATTCCCCTTTAAATGGATGTTTTTTTGTCAGATTATTGATATCGATAGTGAGTAAAAATCAGAATGAACTGGTCAATAAACCTGCTGCTTCACTGAACTTTTTTCTGTTACTCCTCATATTTCTGCTTGAATTCCTCCTGTGCTAAAAAGGCATTCTGGGAAATGTAGTAAACTGAAGCTGGCAATTAACATTCAGAGTAACTGGTCAGGAATGTCACGTTTTGAGTGGATTTTCCCATGAACCCCCGCATCCATCACCGTCTTCCTAATGAGCACGGTTTTTTCCTGAGTTTCCCAAAAGCAGCACAGTGCCAAAATCATCTTAAAAAAGCCATTGACAAAAGTGGATCATCGTGCTAAATGCTTTTGGGAACCCAGCCATACAGTAGGTCTGCACAGGGATAACAGTCTGCTCAGCAGTTCCTTTGGCCTGTTTTTTATTCTGCTTATTCAGTTTTTTGGCACTTTGGGGACTTTTAATAGTGCAAAATATAGTAACCGAACCTATGGCAAGTCTGATGGTAACATCACTGTGACGGGAGGTCATTTCAAAGCAGGCCCGCCTAACAACGAATGAATGAACAGATGAATGAATGTCTAAAAAAAAAAAGAAAAACAAAAGGAACCTGCACCTTTGGGGAAATTCACTCAGAAGATCCCAAATGTCGAAATGCTTGTTACTGTGGATGACGTGTGCATGAAGTTGTACTGTCACACCGACATTGAGTACAATCAATCTCACCCAAAGAGACAGTATCAGTCAATCAATCGATGACCAATCAGTCATTAAAATGTACCACACACGTCTTTACACTTTACAGATGATCAAAATGCCTTGTTACATATTGTATGAAGTGAACATCAGTGTCAGTGTCATTTATCTTAAGTCACACCTGATATGTTAGTAGTCCGATGTTCAGAAACACTTATTTTCAGCAAAAAATAAATCTTTATGCACAACTGTGTCATGAGTATTTCCTGAGAAGTTGCTTAATTTTAATGCTTTATCCTTTTGTTTAACCCTTTATAGTTCACTCGTAGAAATGCTACATTTGAGCCTTAGTGCGTTATCGGAGGAGACAACAAGACTTGATTACTTTGGTGAAATTTGTCAACATTTTTTATTCTTATTGGGGCAGCCGTGACTTAGATGGCTGGAGAGTTGGCATGGAGTGTGTGATGTGTGATCTAGCGACGGGTTAAAGGCACAAGGCAAACTTCAGTGTGTGGTGCTTGTTTACGTGTGTGACAAAATAAAGATTCTATTCTATGTCGAAAATCGAGGTTATTTTCAGGGAGGTATTCATATAAGCCTTTTTTGGCTTCCATCCTCTCCTGCACAATGATGTTAGTTATTGGAAAATTGTGTTTTATTTGCTTTTTTAATTTTTTTTTCTTAATTTTCCTCTTGCTGTTTATGATGTGCAAATAAATAAATGAAAGGTTAATGATAGAATAGATAGAATCTTTATTTTGGTAGTAGTCGTAATACACGTAAACATGCACCACACACTGAAATTGATCTTCTGCCTTTTAACCCGTCACTAGATCACACATCACATACTCCATGCTAGGAGCAGTGGACTCGTCGTATCAGGCACTTGGGGAGCAAATAGAGGGGTGAAGTGCCTTGCTCAAGGGCACATCTGCCAACAACTTTCCGCCAGTCCAGGGAATTGAACCGGCGAGCCTTCAGTCACAAGCCGACTCCAGCCATGTAGGCCACAGCTGCCAAAAAAAAAAAAGAAAAAGAAGTAAATATAAAAAATACAAGAAAAACACATGTAAGGTGAATGGAAAATGTATTTTAGAAGATTAGAACAACATCCACATGATCCCTTCCATTAGTACCATTACGTCATGGTACCTAACAAAGCAGGTACACTCACTGTTATGTACTGCAAGAGGAAATGACCAAAAATAGTCACTTGCCCACTAAAAGGTTGAGTGCATATAAGACCTAGTCACAGTTAGTTTGACATTAGCATATACTCAAATACAGGCTAAAAGTGGTGTTTATGTGGGACGTGTTCCTTCAGCTTTCATTTACAGCTCCAGTCTAGGACATTTAGGGGCATATTTGCACAAAGGGAAAAAAAAATATATTCGTAATTACTGTATGTTTTCTTTGATGTATAATAAGAAGAGTGTTTTTGTTCCCATGGTAACTCTGAATGGACATCCTCCCCCTCTTCTTTTTTCCATTTTATAGCTGGTGGTATCCATTAAGGTGCATTTACTCACCTTCCGTCTTTGAGTGAGTGGACCAGAGTTCATTTCCCCTGAACTAAAAATCCGACAACAGACAAAACAAACGCCGGCTTGAGAGACTTCTATTAATGCAGGCGAGTGCGGAGGTCATTGAGTTAGTGGAAATCTGCAAAGTCACTGAAAGATGTCGGTAAAAATTAGGCATCGAACCTTTAATCCTCGAAGATTTAAACAGCCGCTGGCGACCAAAAGCCTATACTGATGTTTGATAACTTTTCACCCACTAATCCTATCAATACTTATAAATAATTCAGGTGAAATGCATGTTGTGAGCTTTGCATTAGCATCAGATTTTGGCGACCAGAGGTGCTTTAATGTGAACATTGAAACAGCACCATCGTTTGTAACATTGATTTATTAGTAAATCCCATGTAATCTGACAAGTGAGAGTGGTTTTCGATGCTTGTTTTGACGTTTAGTTAGTGATATATTTTGCCGGAAATGTCACTTTTTCTTCAGTTTTCTCTGTTTTGATATAATGAGCTTTGAATTTACTCTGCGATTCTATGGATATCTACATAGTCAGTAAATTAAATATAGAAAAATGCTAAACACAGAAGATAGTGTTGTAAGAAGTATTGATAAATCACTTCAAAAAAGATTAAATATTGAGAAAAAATTCATTTGGAAGTCACCGCAAAAATAGTTACAGGTCTTGACAGTGCTACTCATACACAGACATTTGACTTTTTTTTTTCTTTTTTTTTTTTTGCATATTTTCATAAACTTTGGTTAGGTGAGGTGAGACTCATGGCTGCTTCTTATGTTTTCTCTTCATAATAAAATGTGAGACATGAAATAAGGGTTAAAAAATGCCCACAAAACCTTTAATTTACATGTAGTTTTAATTTTAGTTTTGGAAATTAATTAGAAGTTGTCTATATTTCAGGTAATTATGACTGAACCTGAGATTTATAGACGCTGAAAAAGATGAGTTGAAAAAAAAAATCAGAATTTATTACAGGTCCCATGCTGATTTTACCTTCAGCATATATTTTGTTGAGGTTTGTATATAGATTTAGCACAACGCTTAGTCAGATCAGATCTTTTTTTTCACTGCTAGGTTTATTTGTAGTCTTATTTTCCATTCATTTCAATAACCCTGATGTGAAACCTGCACCATTTAACTTTGAACAACTTACTTCCTCTCCTTTGACCCCCAGAGGTCACTCCTTGTAAAAGCCTCCTCCCTGCTTTGCTGTTTCGTAGTAATCTGGCTCTGTCTCTGCCAGTATCGAGATGATTTATGATGTTTTGGTCTTGCAGCAGCGTTCCCTGGCTCTTCATCGTCCTACCCCTGCTGCTGATATTAGTGCCAACACTTACTGCTGATTCTGGTCCTGAAAAATCCAGCAAGCATTTGTCAAATTCTGAATGCCATTAGAGTCCATTAGAGGATGAAACTGGGGACATGTGAGACTGCAGAGCCACGGTGATCATTTTGGATTTCATCCAGCCTATATGAGAAACAATCATTCATACATGTGTGAATGCTGAGGTAATTGAAGAACACATTTATAAATGTAACTATAGTGTCAGAGATCTCGGTCTATTTATATAGCAGCTGTCTTGATGTTAGCACTACTTTGATACAAACATCATATCTTATTGTCCCTACAGGATATAATTAAATGGCTAGTGTGAGTTTGTGATTTATTAATTAAATTCAGCACTAACAGCGACACGTGGTGGCTGAAATCGGAACCATATTATCTTCATCGGAGTCACGCGGAACCGTCAGTGTCGGACTTTTGTTCCCACCGGAACTAAATACGTGTTGCGCACGAAACAGGCATGGCGTCCTTCAGTGAAATTCTATAACAGAATTCTGTCATTTCCTTGTCCCTCTGGAAATAATAAGCGTTGTTTTGGTATTTATATGTACACATTTTCTTCATAATGGCGACGAGGAGCATGTGCTTATTTCTCCAGCGACGTAAGTGACGTTAATTAGCGAAATTAGCATGTGACCTGAGCTAGCAAGAAGTAATAATAGCATGTATCCTTAGTATTATAATACGGAATATGCTAAAAGTAAGTTAAGTCTCAGCTGTATATATTTATTTAAACTTTATCAACAGTAGAGGACTCCGTTTGTAATGAATATAACATTGTTAATTAAATATTTGTCTTATCTTGGTTATTTTGCGACAGTTACAAGTGCATATAGATTTTTTTCTCACCATATTCAGTTGTACATATTTTACATAGAATGTATGAAAGTTGTATTAACATGACCATATAATATGACTTTTACAATATCATTAATGGGTGACGCGAGGGTGGATACATTCTGTGAAAATATTAGAAAAAAATACTACAGCATATTAATATTATTTTATTGTTACAAATATAATAGCCACCTAGAGTGAATTTTTTCTCCTTACAGTATCATTACAGTGCAGTTATTATACTTACACTTAACTATAGTATAGCCAGGATAT
>JAPQRP010000014.1:5392342-5411859 GCA_037367295.1 Apogon hyalosoma
TGTTTTCACTTGAAGTTGCCAAAATTAACATTACCACAGTGTCAGGTATATTGTTGACTGCAACTCCTGTGATTTTGGTGAAAAAAATTAAAACAGTCTGGGAATGGGGGATAGCAATATGAAGTGAAGTCTGGTTACGTGGGGTAAATTCTCAAGTCCTCGAGGCTGGTAATCAAAATGATCTGTCAAGTATAAATGATCTAACATCATCCCAATATCATGCTTGGAAAGAATAAGTATAAATAATGTTTAAAACCTGCAATCATTAAGGTTGAGATGTAAACCAGTTCTCTCCTGGGCAAGTAAAATATGAGACAAAAAATGTAAATGTGGACATCAAACATAGTCTTTTAAAACAAGGAAAATCAGTGGACTCCCAAACAGTTTTGTATCAGCTACAAATGACAAAATGAGTGTAGCTTAAGTATTTTTTTTTGTCACCCAACATGTTCATAGTCCCCTGACTGTGCCTTACAGCACTTTACAGATTACAATGTTCCATCCTCCTCTTGTGAAATGAAAACCATGTATCTCAGTGAGCACTGATTTTGGATGGCTGCATTAAACTGAAGGATGATTTGTTTCCCTTATGGGTAGAAAAGACTGTTTTCTGTGTGAAGATGAATAACTCTAAAACTCTTGGGTTAAATTAAGATATGTGTCATTGCAAAACTCAAAAGAGGCCTGTTTTTCTAAACTTACGTGTTTCTCACGGAACAGCAACACTATAAACATGTAATGATCTCATAGAAAATTATGCATTTCTGTTGATTAAACTATTAATAGTATTTAAAGTAGGGGAAATGAGCTTAACCTTGAGCATGCACAGCAGCAAAATGTAACATAATTTAGATGTAAAATGAATCCAAAAGTATCCGGGGTTCGTACAGGTGCCTGAAATCTGTAAAAATGCTTGAATTTCAATATTTTGTTTTGAAGGTCTAAAAAATGCTTGAATTCTAGTTTAAGTGCTTGCAAGTCTAACTCTGTGACGTGATTTATGTATTTATTTATTTTTCATGGCAGGTTAGATGGCAAGCCAAAGCTACTTACAGAGGTGATACATTTTGAAAAATAAAACTTTATGTCAAAATAGAAAGTTATCAGGCATTCTCGGGTCGACTCCAGGTAGATCTTTATCTTAAACTTTGGCTCAGTGCGACTGTGTCTGAAGAACATCAAGTGTCTTCCCTCTTTTTTGGATAAAACTTTGTTTTCTGCTTTATTTTTAACGTTTTTGCTATTATGAAACATAATTTTAGATGTTTATAGCATAATACAATGTACATCATTATGATAAAAAGTGGAAAGAATCATGAGTATATGTATAACTGTAGATATGGATTTTACTCCAGCGATAAAGTGAAAATGACCCTTAAAAGTGCTCGAAAAGTACTTGACTTTGACTTTGAAAAATGTGTACAAGCCCTGACTATTATATATTAAAGTAAATCATTTTCAGTGACACTTTTACTGTGCATTAAATACTTTTTCTTCATGTACATTTTGATAATAATACTTACAAACTCTTACTTAATGCACATTTAAAACACTACTTTTACTGAAGTCACACATCTAAATACTTGTTCCCTCTCTGTTTATTTGTTGCTTCTGTCCTGCTTCTTCTCCACAGGCTTTGCTTCTGCTGCAGCTGCCGTCCGTCCTCCGCCTGCTGAAGTTCGTAGCCAGCGTAATGCCATCTTCTCCAGAGAACAGGCCAGGCAGAGAGCTCTGTACCCTCGCATCGAAAAGATCGAAGTATCCATGCAGGGTCCAGGTCTGGATGGGACGCTGCTCATCATGAACAAAGGAATGTCCACTCCGCTGAGCTGTGCCCGACGTGAGTAAGAGGAGGAGGGAAGTGTATGTTAAAGCTGTGGATATGTTTGAGTGTCTTGAGTTTCTGTGTAACTTCACACTTTGCTGCACTTGCCTCTGTGGACGGGTGATACGACTCAAACCTCACATCTCAGGAAACGAGCAACATGTCACAATATTATACAGTTTCTGTAAATTCAATTCATAAAACGACCACATGGATAGTCCTAAAGCTTATTACATTTTATATTACATACTAATCAAATTAAAGGTACTGGCACATATTTTTTGTTATTTTTTGTTTTCCCACTTTATTATCCACTTATTGTAACATTTATGCTGTGATTATTAAACTATACATACATACGTACGTACATATGTAAATAATAAATACATACAACATAATTAGCTATTTATTATTATTATTATTAAAATTGTCATTATCACCACCTTGCTACTTGTTGTTTCTTGTAGTACTTTACAATGTGCAATTTCATGTTGTTGTTTTTTTTTTCAATACAATTTTCTTTTTTATAGTTATTGTTTTGCTATTTTCTTGTAGTATTTCTTGTGTGTATATTTGGTGTTGTGCTGCTATTGAAACTTGACTTTCCTGATGGTTTGGCTCAAAGGATCGATAAAGTTCTATCTAATCTAATCTATTTAGAGCATTTGTGCAAAGACTGAAATAAACACGAAAGCAAATATGAATATAAAGTAGTAACTGAAACAAAAACAAATGTATTATAAATATAAGTATATAACCTACCAAGTGTAGACATGGAAGACTTTCAGATTTTGTAAAGTAAGGCTATAAAATATTAATTACTGTAAAAAATAAAGTACTTGAAGCTCCTTGTTTTGTCTTGGCTGGTCACATTCCTCTTTTCAGAATTACCCGATATAAAGCGATAGATGTTTTTATATTCGACTTCACTAACTCTGTTGGGATTACTGTTTGTCTAGAATTTCTGTGGACAAGTAAATAATGCTTTACATGCCTCCAAGTTATATCTAAAGTTGTTTTTTTTCAATCAATAAATTGTTGACCCTAGTGAGGATAAGGCGGGTTCAGAAATTGAATGAATGAATGAAATTGTTGATAATTCAGTCACACTCTGAAACTGCTGTGTTTTCCACAGACTTGACAGAACATCATGTGAACAGCTCAGCCCTGGCTTTAGTGGACGGAGAGCCGTGGCCCCTCCAGCAGCCCCTCACCCACTCCTGTACACTGACTCTGCTTACTTTTAAAGACAGTGACCCCACACTGGTCAATCAGGTACTGAACACCACATCCAAGCAGAATGTTAAGCAGAATATCATCTCATTTTAGGCTTTTTGTGTGTTCATTTCATGCAGAAGCTAAGTTAAGGCATCACGTTTATTCTAACAATTGGGGATCTGTAGTAAATTACTGTTATCAAGTTACTTTGAATTATCATCAACTGACCCAAAACCATTAATTGAATGTTTTATTCCACTTATTAACTGTCTTCTCCTTCCTTCTCAGGCTTATTGGCGTTCCTGTTCTGCCCTGCTGGGTCAGGTTTTGGAGACCGCCTTCAAGGATGAATACACTGTGGATCTGCTCAACACACCTGAGGTTCCGGGTACGTTTAAACAGACTCGCACGACGTTGGTTATGACAGAGGTTTACAATGACTGGCTGACAGATGTGTCTCTTCTACGTATTTGACTGGACCCGTTTTCCTGCAGTCACTTCAGGAGCTTTCTGCTGTGATGTGGTGCTCGACTCTCAACTGGACTCGTGGACGCCCTCTGAGGTGTGTGTCTGCGTTGGTTTATCTATGAAAAAATTGTCCTTTTGCAGGCTTAAAGAGTCTTATAAGTCCTGAATTTCCACATCTGCATTAAATACCTTAAAAAGTCTTTAAAAGGTATTAAATTTGATATGGTAGGTCTTCAGTTATGTTGCTATAAATTGCCATAAATGTGTTTAAATGTGTCCGTTAAATGTCCTAGCTGCAAAGAAAGTAACATTTGTCGACTCAGTTTCAACTCAACAATTTATAAAGAAATTAGAAACCAATTATCACAAACTTTGCAGCCCCCGGTGAGAAATGACTTGGAACGGTGGGAATCAAGGTGTTGGAGTAAATAAATACATTTTTGTAAATTCTAGGAGTCACAAATTTTTGCCAGTATGGCTGCAAAATAGGCATTCAATTCTGTTCTAAGTAATCCTAAAAGGGTCTTAAAAAGTCTTAAATTTAACTTTTAGGAACCCTGTTTTGCAAATACGGTCTTTTAAATTTTCATTAGCTGTAGCTGCTTCCGTTCAAATGTTAAGACGTGGACTTTTAAGTTTTTAGTTTATCATGGTGTGCTACGTTCAGGCTGCAGATCCTTCAAATCAAATGGAATCTGATTTTTTATTTTAATGCTGATTTGGTTGATTTCTATATGTGGGCCTAAATTATTTTATTTCATTTTTTACAGTGCAACCTCTCTGTAAACTTTCCACAACTCTGCCCTAGGCAGGCAAGGCAAGGCAGGTTTATTTATATAGCACATTTCATACACAAAACAATTCAAAGTGCTTTACATAAAACATTAAAAGCGTTACAGCAGGGAAAGAATAAAAAGTATAGGCATGAAATAATAAAATAAAAACAAAACAGATAAACACTTAAAGCTTAAAAGAAACTGCAGATCTGAACTGATGAGTAAAGACTCTTTTCAAGTGGGAGTTGCTCAATGAATGCAAACATGGACAACCTTTACTACTGTACAACCAGAGGAGACATATGGTAACGAGTGTGTTTGACAGCCAAGTAAAAAAAAAAAATCATAAGACAAGAAGAAAAAAAAACATGATTAGGATAAATGTGACTGTATTTCTCCTCTGGGTTTTGATTACATATAAGCTAAGAAAGTTGAATTAAAAATGTCAGAACAGCCAAAAAAAATCATCTGTGTGTAATAAAATGTAGCACAAAGGCTGATGGTGTGAACTTAAGCTGCAGACACTCATATCATTAAACAAACTGTGAGGTGATAAGAGCTGGACTCACCACTAGAGGTCAGCAAAACCAGCATTTAGATGGATTCAAGTCTGATACAAGATTTACAGCCCATCTGTTTATTAGAGTGATTATCCACAGAAACCATTATCACTGTGAATGAAGGCCCTTTGGATTTCATGAAAGAATATCCACAGTCTTTATAATGAGTCATTATTTGGATTTATGCCATTATTAGAGCTGTCTTCCACAGAATCTTTGGCATAAGGATTCGTGTTTTTCAGTATCTCTTATAAACATGTGACTTAATTTAGTAGTGGGTAGTGTGAGACAGCTGGTGTATCCATAAGTAGACGTAAATGTGTTGAAGTGTGATTTCTTCCTTTAAAATTGTCGCCCTCTGAAGTGAAACCTGTTTCTGGCATCAGCAGGTGCACAGGAGGCATGAATCACAGCTTCAGCAGAACACTGGAATACCATGGGAAGATGGAAACAACCTGTCAATCTGTTTTTGTTTTATTTTTTTCTGCAGGAAGTGTTGCGGTCTCTGACCCGTGGAGCTCAGCAGCTCATCCACCAGGACCTGGCGTGGGAGCCCCTGGAAGTGCTGCCTTCAGTGGCCCTCGAGGTCTTCTCACACAGCAGGTAGATGCGTCGTTATAGACTGAGACAGGCTTTATTTGTCATTCCAGATTTACATCTAAAAATGAAATTTCAGTGGATTTGGCTCAGGAAACAGCAGCGATAAATAAAAAAGACACTATATATGGGTGCTTCTATGAAACTGGGTTTATTTTGGTACCTGGTACTTTTCCAGCTTTTTGGACCCAATAATAAAAGAGAAATTCAGACATATTTCCTCCCAGGATGTACCTAATGATGACCTCAGATAAATGCAAAAAAAAATTACACTCTTGCTCTGAGCCACCCCAAAATTAATGAATTTGTAATAAAATACTGGGCCAAAAATAGGACCAAAATTGGGACATGAAAAACTACCTAGGTGTCAGTGCATTTGATCTGGAAAACATGGCTTGAAATCGTCTTATATACCACTATAAATAAAGACGCTGTGTTAAATTTGTTGATCCTAGTGATTTTTCTAATCCAGACATGCTGGTTTTTTGTGAATCAGCAGTCTCATTCCAGGTTTCGTGTGTAACCCACCGTATCCACTTGTGTTACACGCGGAACCTGCCCATTTAAACACAAATAAATCATGAGTGATTTTTACAACTGCGGTCATTTTTGTCAAACACTCTGCCTTTCATAATTAGTTCGATTCCCAAAATGTACCTGTGAGAGAATAAAAAGATCATTTTACTGTGTTACATACGGATTTTTATATAAAAATAATATAAAAATGTGTTTTGTCGGAAAAATAGTAAAATAAATAGAGTATTTATTTTTTGAAATAGACCCAAAGTGCTTCCAAACTTGCTTCGTAGCATTAGTCTACACCTGTTTTGAACTTTTAGCCCCATGTCCTGTTTTTAGGACCAGTGTCATAGAAGCACCCATACACAAGACAGAATAAATATGCATATGAAAACTATGGTTTTTGCTCCATTCATTGGGCGCCGTATAAATATGATGGCCTTTTGCTGTTTGTTGGCCAGGCAGCTAATCTTGTTTAAATGGAAGTATGTCGTCTTCCCGCCCCCACCCCCCCACCACATATAGACAATGGATCAGAGAGGTTATGCATCACATTCACCTAGAAAAAATTAGATATACCATTAGGGGTTCCACCAGAAAGTTCTATGCCACTTGGCAGCCATCTGTCAGCTTTGTAGAAGCTACGGTAGCTACCAACATATCTGTGTACCTTTTTACTTATTTATTTTTTAATTCATTTTTAATTTTCTTTCTCCTTATTTATTTATTTATGTGTATGTGAACTTATAAATATGCATGCGTGTATATGTATACATATATATGTATGTCTGTACATATAGTTGAAGGGGTTTATATATTTTTGTACATAAGTATATTATAGGTGGGGGGTACAGTTGAATAGGAACTGGATACAACAGTTTCATGTTGAAGTTTTTCATGTTTCTTGTACATTTGACAGGATTTCTTCAGGTCATTAAAAAGCCTTAAAAGTCACTAAATAGATTTTGTGAAAGTTACGGCCTTAAATGGCATTAAAAGGCATTAAATTCAATGTCCAGAGGCATTAAAAAATTAAATACACTTGATGAAAAAAAGCACTGCTATTCACGATTTATTTTGATTATATAAACATTTAATAATTTTGATGGGAAGTATAGTGTGATGATTGACAGGCCAAACCCTTTAATTGGCTGTTGTTTACGGACGATACACAAAGTCACAACACTGGATGCTTGGAATGCAGCGTGCTGTGAGCTGTGGAGGGAATATTAGCAAATGTGGGAAAAATGGGAAAATGTAAGTTTCAGCAGAAGTGATCGGACTATTCAGAACCTGTTAAAGCCTGTGGACGGTAAACTGTCATAGAACTATATATAAAACTGTGTCTGCAGTCGGACATGAGCATTAAATTAAAGTGGCATTAAAAAGCATTACATTAGATTTGCTGAGACCTGCAGAAACCCAGTTTGAAAATTCAAAAAATTAAAAAAGACCTTGATTTTAAAAAAAAAAAACAACAAAACCCAAAAACTGTGGTTCAGTGATTTAAAAAATAAATAAATAAATAAATAAAACCTGTATACCTTCCCTTCAAATGTTTCCTTCTGTGGATCCCAGTATCAGCATTTACAGGGTGTTTGTTTTCTCATCACAGTGTCAAACAGGAAGAAGTGGCGCAGAAGGCAGCAGACAGCCCTAAAGGCACAGTGTTACTGTACAGGTAACATCCTCGGCTCACACTTTGGTTAGAACCTTTTTTTTTTCCATAATTAACCAGCCCCCCTTATCTGTGTTGTAGGTGTGGGGACCATGTGCTGTTGAGTGGGGGCCCTCTCGTGGCCAGGACGGGCCTGTGCTCGCAGTATGAGGTGACGGCTCTCCACAGTCTGGGTGAAGGGCCCCGGGGTTTACACCGTCGAGCACAGGGCCTCTCCCTCCCTCTGCAGCTGCAGGTACGAACACACAGACACAGCCTCGAAAAGAAAGATAAGAAGGGACTGTTTTTGGGGTGAGTGACCACCCATTCATTCAGTCTGTATTCTATACAACCGCTCTGAAGGTGCTCAGTCCAGAATGTGGACCACTCCCGTCTGGTTCATGTCTCTGCCCTGTCCTCCAGTCATCTGAACTTTATGACTTAAAACACAGGTGTCAAACATGCGGCCCGTGGGCCAAAACCAGCCCGACAAAGGGTCCAATCTGGCCCGGGGAATGAAAAATTAAACAAGGCTTTCAAAATCATTTTAGCTCAGGGGCCACATACAGACCGATTTAATCTCAAATGGACCAGGAAAATACGATCATAATTACCTATAAATAATGGCAGCCCCGAATGTTTCTGTCTGTTTTAGCGTAAAAAAGTAAAATCACATGAAATTGTTTACATTTACAAACTGTCCTGTTACAAAAATGTGAATTACATAAACATACACACCTTAATGTGTCTTATCTTGTTGATGAAGAAGCAGAGCAAGCCCTCTCCTCCCGCCCACTTGTGATATTTATTCTATATTCTACTAAAAAACTTTGATTAGCAACTCACTCTTCATTCACATTTGAGGTGTGGACATTGAATTGTACCAGAAAGGGAAGTTTTGTATGATCTGCTTTTCTGAATAAACAAAGAATTAAAAAAAAAAAAAGTGAATAACTTGATCAAATATGAACAACCTGAAATGTCTTAAGAGAAGTAAGATAATTTGACCGATAATCTGCCTGTTACTAAATGTTTTGTGTATTTGTAGATCCACTGTGATCTGTGAGTTCTCATGCTCGTGTTTGAATGATAAAGTGCGGCCTAATGCTAAAATTGCACTTATTGTAAGACATTTCAGGTTTTGTTTGTTATTCACATTATAATTCAATTTCAGTTTTATTTGTAGAGCCCAATATCATGACAAGGTTTCCTCAAAGGGCTTTGTTTGAATATGAAAATAAAGAACAGTCAAATAAACAGATGAAATAAATAGATTAATGACCCTCCTTCTCGGCAAGGAAAAACTCCAAAAACCCAGAAGGAAAACTAAGGAAACTTTGTAGACGTAAACATTTTCATGATGTAATTTGTCTTTTTTTCTCTGTTATTGTTTTGCTGGTCCGGTCCACTTCAGATCAGATTGGCCTAAATGTGGCCCTTGAACTAAAATTAGTTTGAAAATAAAATATATTAAACATGACGGTAACGGGCCTTAAAGCTTAATCGGATTTAGTGCGTTGTTGAAGTCTGTTGAACAATATGCACGAAACACCCAGATTAGAATCTTAAGCAGGACTATAAAGGCGCATGTGAGTCAGAAATACATGCCATAAAAACGTCTGACGCCACCCATTATAGTTTTGCATTCACATTTGGATTCCCAGAGTCCACTGCCGGAACAAGAGGAAGGAAGCCGAGTCTTACGTCACCGTCATAAGGGTTTTTAAAAAGGTCTTTCAAAAGCTTATTATTGAGTCCTGCAGAAACCCTGTTCACGGCTTAGATACAACCACCCAAGAACCCCATTGTTCCTTTGTGTTCTTACAAACATAGCCTGACCAAAAAAGTTATCTAAAAGTTGACACCAGAACATTTGATTCTTACTAATATTGGTACTTGGTTCCTAGTGATTGGTATCATCAGAATCAGTAAATTATTGTGTGTTAGAACAGCAATGTGTACAATATGTACTAGACAATGTGTTATCGATAGTTAAAGAAATATGCATAAAAAACATTATGTTATTAAAAATTATGTGGTTATGATGATATAGTCTGTCGTGTGCAAACCTTTCGAAGTCCGTTTTTGTGGAAGACAGAAAACAATATATACACTTGTGAAACAACAAATATAAAGAGAAAAAAAATAAATCTGCTATTTATGTAAATCAAGATTTAAAATTAAATATTATATCCTCTTTGGTTGAAGTTCACAACTATGTTTTTAATGTTATAAAAAGACAATTTATGTTATGCCCCAAGTTATTTATATTAGGTGATGCTCAAGCTTTGTCTGCATTTCCTAAACTACTGAAAGACTGTTCTAATGACTGGATGACAAATTAGAACGAGGAACTGGAAGACGTGGAGAATCTCCGTTCCAGGAGTGGATGACGGAAGTGGGAAAAGTAGCAGCATATGAACGAATGTCTGTCATATAGGACGCAGGGCAAGACAGAAAAATATCTTTTGAAATTGAGCAAATACCTGGAATCTTTAGATTTGAAAGACTAAAGGCTAAGAGGATTCACACTGAAAAGACAACGATCACATACCTTATGTATGCGTGTATGTATATTATGATTAGACACCTTTGTGTAGATATGTATGTATGTATACTTTATATATACATGGATACTCAAAGTTGATGTGTGCGGGATAGAAAGCCACTATATCGACCCCTTCTGCTTATGGGTGGGTGGGTAATTAACCAGTGCTCTAATGTTAGTATTTGATGTCTGATGATGTGATATGTTTTGAAAAAAAAAAAAATATACAAGTCATTAAAAAAAATTTATATTCTCACTGTTGGGTAGAAACCTCGTAAGTCCATTTTTGGCCTTTTTTTTTTTTTTTTTTTTTTTGAAGTGGCTATTGACACAGTACTGTGGCACAAAATATGAGTTTGTCTATTACCACAGAGCCAATCAGCGCCCTCGTTATATCATATTGAGACTGTGATGTACACCCCGAAAAGTAAGGCAATCATGTGGTGAATAGGTTCGTCAGAGAGAGTGAACATTTAGTTAACTCGGAAATGTATCGGACTGTAACGTGGAAGACCTGGGTTCAGTTCCCAGTCAGAGTAGCTTTTTTTTTTTTCCTTCTGTAAAGATTTTCAAAGGGGGGGGCATGGTACCGGTAGGTAAAACGCAAAATGCACAAAAGAATGCACTGAAGTATTAACCATATATCACCGCAGTACTGTGGCAACAAGAGGCTAATGAGTAAAAAACAAAGAGGCAAATGAGTTCATGTAACAGTATCCCTGATTGGCTCTAGTACAAATGCTAACAATTCATTGGTCTGTGGTAATAGACAAACCGATATATTACGCCGCAGTACTGTGACTGTAGCCATTGCCTTTTTTTTTTTTTTGTCTTGCCATAAAACGATTTCATTGGTCAGTCTTCATGTTGGCCTGGCTGTTTTAGAAATATTTAACCAATGAATGTGTTGAAAATGGCTTGTGACTACATCTCTCAACTCCATTCATTGATTTATTTAGAAAATACATGTTTTTTCCAGTTTTGTGAAAAATAACGTCTAGTTCATAAGATGTTTCTGCCCAACAGCGATGATATCATGATTTAATCTCGCTAAAGCCACACTGACCTGAAAGTCAATTAAACACTGTATTTCACAGTCACATTCACACCTGTAGTCCGTGAGTATAAATTAGTGTCTTCTTCTTTCTTTGAAACACCCTGAAGAAGGCGCATGCCGACACGCGTTGATCTGTTTTTAACTCCAGCCCCAATTAATGAATCCACAGGCCTTTGTAAAATAAAGGGTTTTTACAATTTCTAATTTTTCCAACCAAGTGAGTGCCTGGATTTTTGTCTTTTTCCTATTGTTCATGCCGTCTCCATGAGCACCTCTGGTTTGTCTAATACCAGTAGCTCCCTGTGAAATTGTTTTTCTGTCTTACCGTATTTCACATTGTTGAAAAAAAAAAAAGAATTTCAGGCTGCGTCTGTTTAAAGTTGAACGCATTTGACTTTTACCCACATTCCAACAAAGTTCATGACACTGACTGCAGTAGTTTTTACGTCGTCCTGTTGACTGACAGACCAAGAGACCAGATAAAAAACCTGACCTCAGCGGGGACAGGATTTGTTTGTTTGTTGTTGATTTGAGCGTATGTGCAGTTCAAGTACTTTGTTGGAGTTTACGCGAGTGTGTGATTGACCTTTCTGATTTCTCTCTGCAGGCTCACCACACAGTTTGGAGGAAACTGCGGAAAAGAGCAGAGAAACTGGTGAGAACAAACCTCGCACACGTCCAACAGCAGCCACATCAAAGCCAAAGCACTGAGGCCAGCTCGGGGACGGGGGGGGTTGGGGGCAACGGTCTGGTCTACGTACTGGATATTTGTCCAAAGCGCCGGCTGTTCCACATTGAGCCAGCCGCGCTCCCTGGCTGCAGCCGTCACTTCACATTTCACAGAGTAGCCAGGGGTTAGGATTTAACACAGCTATTTTTACTGCTTTGCATTTATATTTTGGCAAAAACAGAGTGAGGAGGCGCAGTGTAGGCTGGAGCGCGGAAGAAAAAACAGGTCTGATCCTCATCTTGAAGGACAAACTGCTGTTTTGTCATCTCCCCATCAAAGCGACAAACACTAACTCCAGATCCAAAGGAGGAGTATTTTTAATTCTCCTCAGGTTCGTGGCTCTTACTCAAGACGTCATAATACTCGGATTGATATGAAGTCAGATCCGCTCCATCTGAGAATAACCAAGTTTGACTTGAGCGCTAAAGGAGAAGCATAAATTCTTCAAAATCAAACTAGGCTACGAGTTAATTTTGGATGGAGCCATCTAGGCGAAATATATTTTGCTGCAGCCTTTCTGGCTTTCTCTGTGCATCACTGATTACGTAATGAAAAAAAGATGTTCTCATTAATAGCCACACTTGATTTGGCAACTGATGACATACTGCGCTATGTGGCCTACATTTTATTTTTGCAGACATTTGGTTATTCGGGGAATTGACGTAGCACTTAATAAAAAACAAAAGTGCAAACATCAGAGTTGGACAGAGATTAGACGCATACGATATTTGGATCACCCCTTTGAGTTTTTCTAAGATCAGGATTAGCATGCACAGCCACTCCCAAGGAGGCTGGACGTCACTTTTATGATCTTAGAGGACGTTGTCCCATATCAGTACCTGACACACTAATGTCTGCCCTGTCGAGTGTGCATGTGATGCGCATGGAGGACAGTCGTCTTGTCCTTTTTGTCCTGTGTTATAACCGCACATCACGACCACTAATCAGCCAAGGAGCTATAAACTGTAGCAGGCTGAAGGGCGTTTATACGGCGGGATTTCCAGTAAACACAGGCCACATGCATGCATTAGTAAGGACACATATTCCCAGTTTTCATGAGACACTGATTTGATGCGTTGTGTCTGAATGCTTGTTTTTCTGTGACCTTTTCAACCAGGGATGTCAAACTCATTTTAGTTCAGGGGCCACATACACCCGATTTGACGTCAAGTGAGTTGGAGCAGTAAAATAATGGAATAATAACTTAGAAATAATTTTTCTTTTTGTTTTAGTACAAAAAAGTATTACATTTACAAACTATCCTTAACCCTTAGGGATCTGAGGCTATATTGGCCATTTTTTGAGTACTTTTGATTTTGCCTTTATATACAGTATAAAGAAATGTTTATTATAACCATGTTTGGTATCTTTTTTTTTCAGCACAACTTCATCTATATCATCTGCCTATTATTTTTTCACTTTAATGTACTATATCAACACAAAAGGCCTAAAAACACACAAAAAATATTCAATCCAATTTGAAAAAGTAATATAATTGCATAAATAACACAAAGATGCTTAACAAACCTTTTCAAAGACTTTAAAAGTGAAACTTGGTTCCAAATATTAGGTATATAAAATGAAAATTGTAATAAATTAAAACTATACTCAGATATTTGACATAAAAGCATATCTTTACTTAGGCGTTTTCTTGACCCCCCCAGTTTTCACATCCAGTTCAGGTGGGGGTCATTCTCACCCTTACCTGCGATGCTAATGCAGTCTGTGGATTAGAATCTGCAGATCGGCCAGTTTTTCCCGTTTTGAAAAAGGGCAAAAAATGACAAAGATATGGTCAGAAATATAACCACCACCACCTCATTTTCATACTTTTATTCACGTTTGTTTGCTCCAGGTTCAAAACTTCATATCGCCATTTGCTCTATCAACATCAAATAAAAAGTGGGAGAGTTTTAAGGCTGCACCTTCAAATGCAATTGTCCCCAGTGGTCTACGTGACCAACCTCCAACGCTATGACGTGTTGAAAATGTCATGTGATTCAGTCACGGACCCCTAAGGGTTAAACAAAAGATGTGAATAACCTTGAACTTCCATGAACAGCCTTAAATTTCTTATAAGAAAAATCAGTGCAGTTTTAACCCTATTATGCCTATTATGTGCATTACAACTTTTAGATCACAGTGGATCTACAGATACATAAAACATTTAGTTACAGGCATCTGGAATTGAAAAATGTAGAATTTACCTTAGTGATCAGTACAAATTGATTGTCAGTGTCTTTTGTGTAATGTTTGCAAAGTCATCCCAGGGGCCAGATTGAACCTTTTGGAGGTTTTTGCCCTGTGGGCCTTATGTTTGACACCTATGTTTTAAATGGTACCACGACAAACATTAAGCACTAGAGAGTGAAGTAGAAAACTACATTCTAAGCAGGTTTGAGGAGGTAACACAGCACTGCAACTAATAAAACCATAAAAAAAAAAAAAGCCTGTATTAACCCCTGTGGTTATGAATGTAAACTAGACACACACAATAACAGGGCAAAGTTTGAAAACATTGTGTAAAATTAAAATAAGACATGTGACAACAAATATTCAGGGTTCATACAGGTGCTTGAAATCCTTGAAAATGCTTGAATTTCAGTTGAAGTGCTTGAAAGTGCTGGCAATTCTAACTCTGTGATGGGATTTATTTATTTATTTTTTCATGTTAACTCAAGCCAGAGCTCCTTACAGAGAGGTAATGCATTTTGAAACATAAAGCTTTATGTCAAAAAAGAAAATTATCAAGTGTTCTCAGGTCGACTCCAGGTACATTTTTATCTTAATCTTTGTCTCGGTGCAATGTGAGTGTGACTGAAGAAAGCTAATTGGCTTCCATTTTTTGGGATAAAACTTTGTGTTCTCCTTTAATTTCTAAACTTTTTGCTATTATGAAACATGATTGTAGATTTTTATAGCCTAATACTACAACGGTGTATTAGGGTCACATAAGAAAATAAAAATGCTTGTCACTACAAAATAAATTCAGAATGTTTTGAGAATAAAGTCATTATATAATGAGAATAAAGTCATAGTTTTAAAAAAAACTCACTTAACGAAAATAATGTCATACTTTTATGAGATTAAAGTCATAATATTTTGAGAAAAACGTCATAATGTCATGAGAATAAAGTCGTAGTTTAAAAAACTTATTTAACAAAAATAATGCAGTACGTTTATGAGAATAAAGTAATAATATTTCGAGAATAAGGTCATAATATAATGAGAATAAAGTCATAGTTTTAAAAAAACTTAACAAAAATAATATCGTACTTTTATGAGAGTAAAGTCGGAATATTTCGAGAACAAAGTCATAATATAATGAGAATAAAGTCGTAGTTCTAAAAAAAAGTCATTATTTAACAAAAATGATGTACTTTTATGAGATTAAAGTCGTAATAGTTTGAAAATAAATTCGACGGAGTTTCCTTTTTAACTGAACATACACTCAGTGTCTCCATCCACTATCACTGATCCAACTCCATGGGTTTTACTGGTGAATCAATGTCGTAGAAGATGACGGTGTTTCCGCGGTAACTACGGAGCCTCTGAACATCCAAATGGGTCATATCTGATGACCAAGAAAAGATGACAAACTGCATTTTACACCAATTATTTACATGTATTAGTGGATCAACGGGGATTAAACGGTTTATATTAGCAGATGGTTTTGGTAGATGTTGGTGGATGTTTGGATCTTTATGGGTTAAATATCGGCCTCAAAAATTGGTCTCAAAAATCAGATGTAGATATTGACCATCGGTTGACCAAATTTTTAAACATTGGCATCGGCCTTAGAAAAACCCATATCGGTCGACCCCTTACAATAATGAATCTGCATGTCAGGCCCTAAGAAAACACATCCACACTCAGAAATGTTATGCTAACAATAAGAATGAGAAGATTTGTATATTTTTTTAAATTAAAAAACACAATATTTTCTTGTGGTAGGATCCCCAAACACCACACATATCTGCCCAAATCTTCCACAAACGCACCTCAACCCTGTACATGTGATATGAAATGATGATGAAATATAACTCAACAGAGTCACAAGCCAGAAGAAGAGGTGACGTGTTCACAGGTTGTACATAAATCAAGACTAAAATGCCCAACAAAGTGTAGACAATGACAGCTTTGGTTTTATATCCAGAGTCTATAAATCAAACACCTGCCTTCTATAAACAGGAGTCGGCGCCAAGAGGGATTACACCAGCTACATTTTAAAACAACACACAACTACTTTGAACATTTGTGAATAAATATCAATAATAAATACTTACATGTAATTCCTTAAGTGTGGCCAGAGTGATATGCGCGTATTTATCTATGAAGACGTTGCTTATCGAGCACTAAAATCCACATTTTCCACAAGGAGGAAGAAACAAAAAGGTTCAGTTACAGTAGAGAAACAAAGGTAAAATAAAAAGAAAATAATCATTGTGTGTCTTAAGTTTATTTCAGTCTCTTGATTTTTTTTTTTTTTTTTTTTACAGAATTAACATATAATATTCAACAACACACTATAATCGCATGGAAAAACAAAATAATCCGTAAAAGGTGTAGGCTGATGCTGTAGATGATTACACCTACCTTTTGTACATATTAAAGCAAACAGGGGCATGGATTAAAGCAACACTTAAAAAACAAAAACATCTTTATTTCTGCAGGAAAGATGGGTAGTTAGCTGTCTGCAGACCCAAAAAATAAAAATAAAAGACGCAAAAGGAAACATGCAATAAACATGCATTGGGATCATGCATCATTTTAATATTTTTTCCACCACCTTTTATAAAAAATCAGTAGCTAAATCGACAAAAAAAGAATCCCAATACAGAAAAACTACTACTAAATGTATTCTAATTGAACTCCCAAGAGAGAAAAGCATTAAAAGCAGCACTATGTCGGTGTCTGATCCCTTTAACGGAGGAGTAAAAGGCCCGTGAACGCAGTATCTGCAGCTCGACTAAGCGCGTTTAGTGGAAAACGCTACAGAATAAACGACCTTCATGTGGCTCCTGTGCCCTTTTTGGTTAATAGCTCTGAGATTTGGGAACACATACACATGGCCGTTATCCTTGAAGTGTGTTGGATCAAACATGGCTCACGTCGTCTTCAAGCTGGTACTGATGTGAAGTAAACATGCACCTACTGATGATTAATTATTTATTTTTATTCGGAGCTTTTGGACAGAATAAGTTGACCGTATTCCAGTTTTGTAATTACAGCGTTGGGGTTTTTGGGTATGCGCGCCACCGTAGAGGAGCAGGTTTTCAAGACGAGCGTGGGCGGCGGTGAGTCGGCTGGAGGCGGTGGAGGAGCAGGTCCCCCCATCTGCCTCCAGCTGGCGCTCCGAACACAACCGCCCACGCTCCGAACAGATTCTCCCAAATCGTCCCTGTGGGCAGCATCACGCCCCTGTCTTCCATCCCAGTGAAAAATGTTCCTTTAAAGGTTATTTTTAGACTATTTCTGCACATCAAACGCTGCATAAATACAGAAAAGAGGCCAGAAATGTAGCAGTATTAAATAAATAACATTGATGCCTTTTCCTCTCTCTCTCTCTCTCTCTTTCTCTCTCTCTCTCTTTCTCATTCTCATTTTCTTTTTTTTTTTTTTGTAGATTGAAGTTCCGAGATCTGAGGCAACTCCGACATCTCCTGCTGACTCAACTCAGCCCACAACCACCCAGTAACAACCTCCAAATGGCCACACACACACACATAAACATGTATCTAAATGTATTGTTTGTTCAATAAATGCGTACAAATACACAACAAATTACTTCCATTTTCACTCTTTCTTATGTAAATCTCAGCAATTTGAAGGGAAACGTTCTCTGACCCCGTTGTGGCACAAAGCGCCGACTTATGCATTTGTGTGGAGGAGAAAAATCTGCATCTCAGCCCGGGGTGGGAGCGTTTTATTAGTCTTCAGCTGATTGTGGGCGTACAGGAGCGAAAGACACGAGTGAAAATGGAAATGTGTGCGTGTCAGCAGTTTGCTTAATAACAAAAGCAGAGTGTGTGTTGGCTGAAGGTCAGGCGGCCGCGCAGCTGTTGCGTCTATCAAGTCGGACAGGTGGCTCCGAATCCTCAGAGTGTGTTCAGGGGCAAGTGTGAGAATGCGTGAGCAAGTCTGAGGATTCAAGCCATGACACTGTTTTGGGTTTTTTTTGTCCACTGTTCTTCTCAGGATTCTTCACGCTCTGACACTTAAGATGCAACACTATTGGTTTCGTAGGGACTTCACCTAAGATGCCGTCATGTACTTTTTTTACATTCTGACGTTACTTGTAGCCTTTTTTTTTTTTTTTGTCAAAGTACAGCTGGTTAAAGACAGCTGGGATTCTCTAATGAGCAGCAGCAAGTTTTACACTGATCAAAACAGCATTTACTCAAGTACTTGCACTTTACTTGAGTTAATACATGTTTATTTATCTACTCCAGTACATTTTACAGGGTACGTTCGGGTGCTTGAAATCATTGAAAATGCTTGAATTTCGATGAATTTTCAGAAAAAGTGCTTGAAAGTAGTGCTGTCAAACCATTAAAATTTTTAATCAGTAATCACAGGGTTGCTGTGGATTCATTTCAATTAATCGTGATTAAATATCATTCATCTTTAATTCTATATTAATCGTGTTTCATTTTGCATGAGCAGACAGACTCAAGAAAGAAGGGACTATATATATGCACTTAACGTGTTTATGAAACACTTTCAGCAGTTTCAACAAAACAGCTTGAACCAACGGTTCCATCTTGGTTTCTTTTGTCCTCATACTTCCATCCAGAGGCCAACGTGCTGTTTAGCATCTTCCACCTTTATGGGTTGGTTTTGCTGCCTGTCACTACCGGATCAACTGCCCATTTCTTCATGCACAATGCTAACTCTACTGGACAAACTGACCCAAATGCGTTGGCAGAAATGTTGAGAGTCATTCTGCGCTGCAGATGGGTTAATTGCGTAAAAATTTTTTAATCAGATTAGTCATGATGATGGATTAATCCACGTTAAGGTGTTAATTTTGACAACCCTACTTGAAAGTGCTTGCAATTCTAACTCTGATTTGATTTATTTATTTATTTTTGACAAATATCACAAATATCTACCACTGCCATCAGTAAAAACACATCTTATATACTGATAGTGATATGGGTTGATCTATCAGTACATCCTTAAATTGATTTTATCTGCATTTATTATTGATTAAAAACCTGTGTGCGACCTGACACTGATGAAATTTATTCCTTAGATTTTGAAAATTATTAATTAATTACTAATTGTATTGAACTTCAGCACCCATTCAGATTTTTGAATCAGTATCTCACTTTTAAGTTTAAGTAGTGTAAACCAGCTCCATCTCCAGTAAAAACAATAACATACTTTAGCTACATTAATGCTTCACCTTAAACCCATAAAGACACAAACATTTACTGATCTAAACTGTTTAATACCTGTTGATTCACTAATTCTATGAAGACATGTAAATAATTGGTGTAAAATGCAGTTTGTCATCTTTTCATGGTCATCAGATATGACCCATTTGGACGTTCAGA
>JAPQRP010000014.1:5419347-5438091 GCA_037367295.1 Apogon hyalosoma
TGAGTTTGACAGCCCTGATATACAAGATGTAACTGTATACCGCAATGCATTATGGGAAATAATAATAATAATAATAAATTACGCTAACTTCAAGCAATTGTTCACAGTATCAGTGGTTGTGTTTTCACTCGATCCTGAGTGTAAATTATTCAAAATACAGTTACACACAGCTAGTATTAGAAGGTGCTAAAGAAGACATGAAGCCGGACTTCCATCCACTCAATAAAGAGTAAGACATTATTAGCCCACAAAATTAAAATGTGATTGAAGTAGTAACTTCATGTAGACGTCTGTTTTAACTCTGCGTGTAATGTAGACATGTCAAAACCAGGATTTTAGTACGAATAATGTTTCTTTATTTGTGTGAGTGACTATATTTCACATTTTATTTATCTTAATCGTGTTTCATTCGAAGTAGACGGGATGTGGGACTCATAATGCACCGTTTTAGCAAACGTTAGCTAGCGAAAAATTAGCTAAGTTAAGCTAATGCTAGCCGCGTGCATTAGCCTCGTTAGCTGTGACGTCACATTGGAGCTTTCAAAACAAAAAACCCTGAAATACAATTAATTGTTGTTTCTAATATAAAACAACAATATATTGCTGTAATTCACATACAGCAAAAACCTGTAAAAAGTATCCAGTAATTTTTTTTTTTTTTTTTTTACAGTAATTGGCAAACAATTTTACAGCACTTTATTGACAGCTTTTGTTCCTGGTATTTACTATAAATTCTACAGGAAATGTATTATTATAGTGTTAGGTCAGAGCAAGAGGTGGCATGGGAGATGGGTACATGTAAATGGACACGGTCTTAAAAAGTCAAAGTATCACCAGCAACATGGAAATATGTCACAAGTACCATTTCAGCTTTAAAAACTGCGGTATTTGCCTGTAGGATGTGGTGGAGCAAAGGAAGACAGCACTTTTCAAACACTTCTGGTCAATTTATTATAGGTGTGAATGCACTGGGATACTTGTGGAAATGCTTCGGGTTTGTTTTGTTTTACATGCAGGTGAATCAGAGCAAAATCAAAACCAGCTAGAGCTCAATGGAATTTAGAAAACAACTGAGGCATTCCATTAGGAACTGTAAAGGATGCAAATAAAAGTGTGAATTCGACTGGAGTGCACGTTTCAGTGGATGTCACTATGATGTGGATCTGGAGGGAAATCCCCTCTTTAAGTTTGGGACAATCTCAGTCCTCCCACTCGTGTTTTTACCCACTCCAGGGGCTGACGCACCTTGTGGCCGTCCCCAGTTGCCTCCTGTGTGATGTGTCCGTTTGCCAGTGCAGTGCGCGTCTTGGACACGGCGCTGCGCTCTCGGCGCTCCGTCGAAGCCCACCCCGCCCTCCTCCTCCTCCTCCTCCTCCTCCTCCACACCTCATTTTCCACCTCAACCCAGCGCCGAAGCCGCACACGCACCAGGAGCGAACGGCACATTCGCATCCGCCGAGCGACAACGACTCCTGCAGCCGGGACTCCGCCGCCGCTCCACACCGGATCCTCCGCGGAGGCGCGTCCCGTTCATCCATCCGGTCCTCCGTGTGCCAGCGCCAGCCGCTCCGCTCCGCGACGCGCCGTCAAGTGCCGGCCCGGTCCGGTCACCCCCCTCCCCTCCCCTCCCTCCCTCCCCAACACCCCCACAACTGGAGAACATTTTTTCCCACCCTGGACGCTGGATGCATCATTGGAGAGTTGTGAACAAGTGCGAGAAGAAAGCTGAGGCTCGGGATCTGCCTCGTCGCTCCGTCCAGGGAAGACCAGACTCAGCCGGAGTTGTGGATAATCATGGAGGGGACGTCCCTGTATCTTCCTATTGTTGTTTTACTGATGCAATGTAAGTGGAAAATGAGACCTACTCACTCAGAAGAAATAAGTCTGTGTTTGTGTTGGGGATTCAACTTTAGTCTGGAGGCAGATCATTACTGTTTAGGGGAAATCAACACGTTTTAACTGTAAAATCTGATCATGTGGGAATCTTTATTTACTTTAGAAAGTCTACTAATGTGTATATTTAACCATTTCAACTGCAGTTTTGCACTACAGATTTCAATGTAGACCATGTTTCACACAAAAAATTACTTTGACTTAATTGGCTGATAATCCTTGTGATATTTTTTCCCAAAAAAAGTTTATATATTTGTCCATTTCCAGTGAGCATGCACACAAATTAACATTAATTTGAATGTATTATGTAAGTGGCTTATTTCAACTGTTTTTATTTACCCTTAAACACCTAATCAACCACCAGCAATCAAAAGCATTCACTGATTTTTTCCGTTTTGACCGTTTCTTGGGTTAATATGTTATCAGTTTCTGTGATATTGATTCACCAGTAAAGCCCATGTGCTTCGATAAATGATTTTATGTTCAGTTAATGGTATATTTTGCAGAAAAAGTTAATTTCTTCAGTTTTCTCTGTTTTGATGGTGCAACTTTGAATTTACTTGGTGCACATCTACATGATTAGTGAATTAAATAAAGAAAAATGAAGGAGTTTTACTGAAAAATGAAAGATGCGGAGGATATTATCATAACAAATGGTGATAAATGATTTGGGAAGGGTTATATGTACAGAAAAATTCACTTGGAAGTCGCCACAAAAATATTAATAGGTGTGAAAATGACAAATATGGGCAGGAAAAGCAGCTTGAAATAAGACAATGAATATGAGATACTAGTGTAGAAACAAACAGAAGAGCTTGGATCTAGTGTTTTTGAGCTTTACATTTAAGTGACCGCTTGAGTTTTTAATTGGACATAAACGACTCATCTATGACTGTTACATCTTTGTGTATATTTCTGGTCCTGTTCTAACGTTCTTCCCCAGTTTCTGCTGTGAGTGTGGGCCGTGGTTTCAACACAACCAGCCAGGGCTCCCAGGACTTGGCCCTAAAGTTGTATTTGGCGTTGCTCCACCTGAGGGGTGTGGGCGGCACATTGGTGGCGGGTGGGCTCCCAGTTATCTGGCAAACACAGGTGGCAGATATGAGTGTGAGGTCAGCAGGTTGGATTTCCACCAAAAACTTCAAACTGTTGTCGGTAGTGACAAGGTGTTTTCATAGCGGGGATGTTACCAGGAGACTGTGAGGAGAAACAAAAAGAGGGAAGCAGGGACATTCCAGTGGAAATGAAGAGAAAAATGCAGCTTTAAAATTGTAAATAGATTTTCTGTGATTAGCCTCCGTTTTGTGTGAAGGGAGTGTAAGTGTTGTTGGGACTCCTGGGGAGCAGTTGTGAGATGATGTGATGAGACAATGTGAATGAGTGGTGCCACCTGTCAGGCCTGGAGTTCACGGGTTCAGAGGTGTGTATGTGTGGATGTGTGCTGTGGATGACCTGACAGGGATCACACATGGAGAACATTTATAAGTAAACAGGAGTGGACTGAATTATTTGGCTCAAAAAAAAAAAAAAAGGGAGTAGGAAATGTTTTGGGTGGGACGCCTGTGGCAAGAGACCCAACATCCCCCATCACGACTCACACAGTCTGACTGAGACAGCTGTTGCTCACAGGGTTACAGTCATACAGAGGGGCTTTGTTTCAATGAGAACACACACACTCAAACACACACACGCACACATCCAGAGTCCTCACCCTGTTTTTCTCAGCCTTCAAACGTGTCCTGTTCACGTTATCTCCATCACGCAGCCAGACAGGATATTTCCTATGGGTCCATCTCTTCCATGTCTCATTTGTTCCCTGTTAATTTGAATAAGTGCCTTAATTATTACTGCGCCATCCTTTTGACCTCGGCTCGGGCCTGGCAACACCCACCCCCCAGTCTCTGTAACACTCTGTACGGACCACGTAATGAGAGTAAAGCTGCGTGCCAAGGAGCAAGCAAGTGTGCCATCTTTCTATTTTTTGCTCAAGCGGGAGGGTGGCCGGCCCTGTGTGAGTTGAAGCTGTCGCAGTGTTTGCTTGATGTTAATGCAACACAGGAGTTGTGTGTTTGTGTCTGCGTGCTGACGTCTGTTTAGATGTCTGAATACTGAGGCAGGCGTACATGACGTCTTCACTTTAGGACCAACAGGGACGAGGATAAAGAACATTTAAGAAAGTAAACTCAAGCAAACGTCTTCTCACAGCCTCGGAATATTTTTTTTTTTTTTTAGCTCTTGATAGTCAAACTTACTTCCAATGGCTCTATTTCACTGCCAGTTTTAGTTCCTAGTTGGGCAAAAAAAAAAAAAAAAGATTGGCTCCTGAGCACATTGAGTCTGGCACATGTTCACTCCTGACGGGTGCAACACCATAATATTTGACAAACCACAGACGCCAAAACTGTTCTAAATCTAGCTCAGGTGCTGCTAAATGAAGCTGATTAATCCTATACCCAAACCAGAATTGGCAGCCGGATCTGACTCCGATTGATCCTCGCAACCGTGTTTACAAACTCCCTTCTGCGATTAGCCTGAGTCAGCAGACTTGTTTTACTGTAACGGTTCCTCCTTCCCGCATGTAGAAAACCACATCCAGGTCTGGACTGCTAACACTTAAAGAAAAGACACACTAAAACTGAGCCCATTTCTGTGCGACACGTTCTAATTTTGAGTTTATCTTTCCTGTAACGGATCCATTTCCTTGATAGGATCACCCATTCAGCTCGCTTGGCACTCAAGTCGGCATGACTCACACTTTGGAAACATCATTTCTGTGACCCAGGTCCTGCTGAAAGTGAGCTTAATTTTTTGTTCTGCTCTAACTATTTAGCAAAATATCTATAAATAGATGATCATAAAGAAAAATAACGTTAAAGAATCATCCGAGACATCAGTCACCATCTCTCTGAGCCGTAGACAACACAGTTTACTCTCACATTGCCCACGACGGTGTCATGATACGGCGATTCTGCGATACTTGATACATTACAAGATATTAATCTGCAATACATAATGACGTCTGTGTAACTGAAGAAGACAACACACCCCGAAAAAGGCAAAAAGTAGGAATTATCTGTTTAATCACTGCTGTGGCGTCACTTTCACAGATTTTGACAACTGAGATTAAACAAGTGCATAGATCCACGGCTTGAACAAACACAAACTGTAGCCTCCATGTCCTCATAGATGTAAAATAATACCAAGAGGTGGCAGGAGAATCATTTTTTAAAATAAAATCATAATATTTGGCATCATAATATGTGATATATTTGGGTTGGGGCGAGCCAAAAAATCTAAACTTGACTGTTTTTTTGTGTGTCTTGAATGATTCATGATTTTAATCGAGTTTTAGTCTGTGAAAACATAACATCAACATCAAAAATAGACTTGTCTACAACCCTGCGTGCCATATACAACAGGAGAAATATATTTACACCGATTATATAACAACAAACTGGTTATAGAGCAAGAAAGTCTCCAGAGGAAAAATCCAGATTTGGCAGTTTTGACAATTTCCATGATTCTCATAAAGCAAAACTTTTATGAATCAAATGAATTGGATGTGTTGATGTGTCATTATCTCTAACCTGTAAATGTAACATAAACCATGGTCTTGTTCATGGTACTGAAAAATATCCTTTAAATTCTTGTCTGTGCTGATGTAGTGTAGATGCATTTAAGTGAGCAGTTTTTCACAAACTAGAGCATTTCTCTGAGTACTTTTGGGCGTCATTTTCTAAAAGATATAGATTTTTAAGGCAGTAAAAAGTGGATTTTCTGTAGGTGGATTTCTCTCCTCTCTGTATGTAGAGTGATTATCGAGGTCTATTGTTAAGTGTTATTCCTGTTCATTCTCCACCACTTTCCGCCTATAGTGCAGACCTGCTGAGGTGTGGATGAGTCCTCCATGTTCACATCTTTATATTTAGTCCTTGGCCCTGAAAAACTGAAGCGTGACGACACAGTCTGAGCTCTTAAATGGCGGCCAGTTTTCAGCGGGTCGGCTTTGGCGTCCTAGCAGACCCTCCTCAACATATGATCGGCTTTTATTGCCGAGTTCTTGAACTGCGGCGGGTCTCAGATTTGGAAAGCTGGCTCCTGTTAGCGTTAGCCACCGCGCAGTTGTAAAACGATGTGAGTGGGCCATGTGTTCACTGTGTGCCTCAACGCCTCTGTAGTTAATTGAGGCCATTGAAGCTGACAGTGTTCATAGTAGTACAAGCACGACACTGGGGCGGCGGGACCACACCAACACACATCTCTGCTCAGTTCTGAGAGTGTGTGTGTTGTTTTTTTTATGTGTGTCAGTCAGTGTGACAGGCAGCCACGCAGCAGTAAAGTGCGGGCATGTTGGCAGCCCTGCTACATTTCCTTCCTCTCAAAGAGACACCCTTCAAGGTGGTGCTGGGCCTGGTCTCACACTATGTGACAAGAGCTTCTCCCATTCACATCCCTGCTGTCTGAGAGGATCTCCCTCGCCTTCAATCCCACTCTCTCTTTTATTCATGCTTCTACGGGTCTCTGCCCCCCCTCCCCCACCCCTCTCCTTACCAACCTCCACCTCCGCCTCTTTCTCCTCCACTCCGCTTCATTTGTATTCTATTCTTAGGGCCACTCATCTCTGCTTTGTCGTTCATTCTTGTCCCTTTTTAATCTCATTGTATCTCCCTCCTTCGTCTTGTTCATCCTTTACTGAGACAATGCTCCTCAGAGGGTGTCGAGGTACGCCAGCCAAGGCTATGATGATAATCCTGTTACACTGCCGCAAGTCAACACACGGCTCGGCCAGAGGAGTGAGAGTGTACAGTTTTAATTCACTTAGTTCAAAGTTTAACATGTTGAAGTTGAGCTTTCTTCAGGGAAGTGTTTGGTCGGGAGGGTCGTCATTACTGTTATTGTCTTAAAATAACTGCTGCTGTTGAAATGAGTGAGACCTTTAGGTACAACATGGCCGCCTTCCTGTTTCAGTCCATCCACACTTCCTGGCCTTTGTCCCAGTTTTCTATTCTTCAGGTCGCCCCTTCCTTCATACAGGAAACGCTCTTTAACTCCTTGTTAGTCAGGAACAATGAGGCTGCACAGGAAGTCACAGACAAACAGGAAACCAGAGAAGGCACAGTAATTTGTTTTTATGTTCTGGAGAATGGTCTGATTTAATCTACATCACGTCATATGAGGAAGAATTTCCAGTAATGTTAAGTTCATGCATTGGAAAACCTTGAGTTAAATTGTGTAAAAGTTAAAAGTGGTCCCTGTCGGTGTTTTACTATGATGTTTTCGGGTTCATTTTACAGCTGCTCAGGTCCGTTTTGTATGCTGTTGGGTAATTTAACCTACAGCGGTGAATCATATTCCACAAGATCATCATTTATTTGTAGTGTCACTGTCAACCACACATCTCTAAAAAGTCTACTTTTCATCAGCTCAGAAAAACAATGCAAAGACAAAGCGTCAGGGCTTCAGTTTATGAAGGAGGAGGATTGTTCAGCCCATAAAGGAAAGGTTTATTATAACCTAATAATGGAGATATGTGGTTTTCACTGGAGAGGAAAGGGATAAAGAATGATTTCAGCTGGGGGACGATGGATTTTCCACCTAATCCAAGCAGGTTTTATCTTCTTTAGAATGACATAGGGCAAAATGAAGAACTGTAAATCAAATATGCATGACTTTATTTGATTTATTTGCTTCTGTTTATAAACATGGCTCCAATTTGACCCTTAACCAGAGAATATCAGCAGCCTGGTGGATGTTAGGATGTTCATTGTGTAACGTATCCTCTTGAGACTCAGCAAAGCATTTTTGTTTTCTGTAGGGAAAAAAGCTTTATTTAAAAAGAATAAGTCCACAGCAGAGGATATTCCATTAAAAAAATAAATTAAAAAAATCCTTGCATCCAAAACAATTGCTTAATACAAAATAGCAGAAACCTTTACTTTCCTGGGTCTCAGAAGGATATGGGAAGAAATACTTAATCTACATCCTTAACAGCTGACTCTCAAGGTGAATTTTCCACAGAAATCCTTAGGTACATACCACAACAAGACCATCAACAGTCAGCTTAGAAGTGGAAAAGTCCCTGTACAAAACACACTCCAACACAAACTCCTCGTGACCACAGTTGAACGTTACATATTGTAGGAAAGTTTTCTCAACTGGATAAACATAGTGGGTTAAAATGTACAATATTTGTCCCTGAGATGGAGGGGAGTCGAAGCATAAAGTACTATAAAGTGGAAATACTCAAGTAAAGTAGCTCTAAATGTGTGCTTAAGTGCAGTACTTGAGTAAACGTACTTGGTTAGATTCCACTGATGGGAATTATGTGAAAGTTAAGTTACTGAGTTTGTTAAAAAGCGTGTGAGGTCTGCTCCCCCTGTGACACCTTAATTGCACCAAATTAAAAGTTCTCCAGCCTTAAACCCAAAGTTTTTCATCGCTTTTAATGTTCTTAGACCTCCTGAGGCCCATTCAACTTTGATAACCTAATTTCAAAAATGCATGGCCTTCAGCCTTAAAATCCTTCTCTGTTTCTTAATTGGTTCACTTGTGAGAGCTTTCAACCGCCGCCCTCACTCCCCATGTCCGACCCACTCCTCCATCAGGTGACCTTGCCCCACATTTACCCTGCAAACAAACAGGACGACGCACAATAATCCCAAATCTAAACCAGTGAGTGCACAGGAAAGGCAGCACCAGTGTCTTCTTCCTATTTGGTTGTATGTTGGGTATCAGTGACACGCAGAGTCGAGGCAAACAGGGACACGGAGGCGTTTCGCCGAATGATAACACCCCGCCATACATCACTGTAATCTGGACAAGTCGCTGTAGCAATCTTAGGAGATGCTCCCTTGACCTTGTGTTAACCTGCGCTTAAATAAACATACGGCTGCCGCTGCTTAGCCCGGCAGGATTAAAGCAAAGGAGGGAGTAATCCTGCCCTCACCTCAGATCTCCTGGAGAAAGCCTCAGTCTGCTGCAGACAGTAGAGCAAGAGTCCAAACACAGCCATTAAGCATTCTCCTCTTGCAGTTGGCGGGCAACGTGGAGCACTTTACCCAATTCACCTTGCCCCTTAATGGATGACAAGCGATATTACGTTCTGAACTGCTCTCACCCTTCTACTTTATCTCTTCCTTCTGCCTTTTCCCCGCCATCTCCAGGTTCCCCTTCTGTCCCCGTCACCGTGTCAACCAACAAACACAAGGTGGAGGTGCGCGAGTTCTCAGGTGAGGCAGCAGGAACTTTTTTTATCCCCTCAAAGGCCTTCTATCAGACTCCCTCTGTCAGAATACACTAAAAGGCTATAAATAAACTATAAATAGACCAAGCAGTTAAAACAGCCTGTGATTTGGCTTTGCTATGCCGCCATAAATATCTCATTGGCTTCCTTTTTATTATTTTTTTTTTCCCAGACGCGGTGCTGTCTTGCATGTTTCGCACAGAAAGAGACCCGAACCCACGCATCGAGTGGAAGAAGAAAGGGAAGGATGTTTCCTTTGTGTACTATGATGGACACTTCAGAGGTGAGAACACAGCCTGTCGCTGTTTATCCCTAGGGTGACAAACGGGGCATTTGTTTTAATCAGCTTGAAGTACCAGCTGGGGGGGGAGGGGGGAGGGGGGTTTGCCACATAGGAGGACATTTTGGCCGTGAGATGCGACTCCACCCGGATGCAGACGCACATAGACAGGCAGGATGATGGATAAACTGCAGGAGACGTTTTAGCAGTGATGTCAAGGCATAAAATCTTAACCGTCTTTTACCCTTGATCTCTCTCCTCCATGGTTTCTGGTGTGGATTTAATGGGTGGGATAAATAATGAATCATAACATTGACACTATCAACCTTCTTAATGAACATCGCAGTTAGCCTAACAATTTCGTCAAATCTCAAAGTGTCAAAATGTCTCTGTGACCCATCACCTCCTCCTCCCTCATCACTGGCAACTCCACTTTACTGAAGTCAGTTTATGAAGTGACACGAATAAAGAGTTAGTGATTTCTTAGAAAGAGCTGCTGCCAACACTTGATGATGTGGAAATATTACACAGTAGAAAAAAAGTCTTAATTTGATTTTATTTCTGCTTTTCTTTATGCATTTTCTGGTACAGGATACAAATGCTCCACATCAGGATCTCCATTTACAACAGACAAACAAAACACAAAAAAAATGCACAATATACTTGTATAAAATAACAGTTTCGCAAATAACAAGTCAGGGTAACTTGATAATGCACAGTCCTCTGAGCAATGAGACCTCGTTTTAATTCCTGAAAAGCTGGATGATTTACTACACCTCATACCCCTACTCTTTTTTTTTTTTTTTACGTCACACATTTCCCATCTTTATCAGTTAAAGGTAAAATGCCCAAAAATGAGTCAAATGAAGCAGCAGTATGACATCAACCAAAAGCATCTACTGAACTAAAATGTTTAATAACTCCTGAACCACTAATCCCATCAATACTAATCCAGGTAAAATACAGTTTCTCATCTTTTTATCTGCATCAGATACGACCCATTTGGACGTTCAGAGGTTCCATACTTAAGACGGAAACACTGTCATCGCCTGCAACATTGATTCACCAGTAAAACTAATCTAGTTTTACTATTGCAGTGGTTGTAAATGCTTGTTTTCATGTTCAGTTAATGATATATTTTGTTGAAAAAGTCACTTTTTCTTCAGTTTTCTCAGTTTTTATATAATAAGTTTTTAATTTACTGTGAGCTTTTATGAACATTGGCATGATCATTGAATTGAATATAGGAAAATTCCAGCATTTTGCTGAAAAATGCAAAATGCAGAGGATAATATTATAATAAATGGTGATAACTCACTTAGAAAAGGTTAAATATGGAGGGAAAAAAATCATTTGAAAGTTACCACAAAAATAATTCTTGGTCTTTGTGGGTTAAAAAGTCAATCCAATCCAAACTTTATTTGTAAAGCACTGTAAAACAACCACAGTGGACCAAAGTGATGTACAGAAGAATAAAGAAAACTAAAATTAAAGAATAAAATACAAGAATAGATTAAAAGACATAGAACTGTACAAAAAAAAAACCAGTGCTGTACAGAAGAATAAATAAAACCTAAATAAAAGAATAAAACACAAGAATAGATTAAAAAACATAAAAAGCTGCACAATTTAAAAACAACAAAGAAGAACAACAAACCAATACGAAAAAAAAAATAGAATAAAAATAATACATTCAGACATCTCACATGGTTTAATGTAAAATTTCAGCTTTGATGAAACTGAGGTTCTCCGAAATCTCATGTTCCCTAACCAATTCTGACCGATAATATAGAAATACTTTACAAAACTAAACAAACTAGAACAGATCCAGTGTCACAAAAAGATGTTCTGGTTCTGTGAGGGTTAAATCATACCTTATATTCCAGAACTGGATATGTGCCATCCTATATTCTGTAGTCGCAGCACAGGTCATCCGGGGACACTTGACCTTGTACGGTTAACGCCTTACAGTATTACAGAGAAAACCCCACCAAATCCCCTTTGAGAAAAGTTTGGAGGAAAAGCTGTTTTTAACGGGAAGGAACCTCTCAGGATGCGTGACCATCTGCCTCGAAATGGTTGGCGTGTGTGAACAGCGGCAGGAAGAGAAAACACATAAACAAACACTGGGAAGGCAAACACTTCAGAATCAGACAGATCCAGGTACCTGCAGAACGGAGCAGTGAGAGCCAAAACAGAAATGAGACCAAACCAAGTTAACCCTCCGGTATCCCGCCCTGAGAGGCCCTCCTAACCACCAAGTGTGCGTAACAGGCACAGAATAATATAAAAAAAAAAATCATAGTTGGTTTTTAACTCTTACAGTTTTTTGTATTTGATCAACTTGAGCCTGTAAATAAAAAGACCAAATACTCAATAACTGTCATATTTTTTAACCATTTAAATGCCATGTTTGTAATTTAAACAAACCATATTTTTGGATGCAAAAAACGTGTTTTTTTTTCAATATACTATATAAAAATTGGATTACTTACTTTTTGGTTTTTGCAGCCTGGCATATGTCAATGATTAACACCAACATTGGTTAATATGCATTATTATTTTTTGTGCTAGATCAAATGTTCTAAAATACTTGTACCTGTCACCGGGTGTGCCTAAAATGCACACCTATAAATCAAGCTATTAAATATTATATATTGATACATTTTTCTACTCAACTTTAATTAAATTTTTCTTTAATCAAGGTCAGCCCTAATCATACACATCAACTACTCATTCATTTTACATTTTTTTAATCCCTAGAATGTTCTGTTTTGATCATGATGTCACTACATTTTTTTGATGCAAAAAACCCCCCACAAAACATGTTTTTTTTTTTTTTTTTTCAAAATACTACATGAAAATTCCCTATTACTTGCTTTTTGCAACTAGGCATATGTCAGTGATTAACAGCAACATTAGTTAATATGCATTGTTATTTTTTGTGCTAGGTCAGTGGTTCTCAAACTTTTTACAGTGAAGTACCCCCTGAAATATATACTTTTTTGCCAAGTACCCCCAACTCTCGCTTCAGCATTTTTGATTGAAAAAAATTAGGCAAACTTTGTTCCTGTGCCAAAGGTGTCTGTTTATATTTTCAGCAAACAACATATATTTAACTGTAATATATAAAAAATTAAAAAAAATTAACTACATTTTATGTGCAAAATATAAACTGAAAAGTACCCTCTTTCATTGATAAGAAAAATAAATTAATTGATCCTAAACTAATAAACAAACTTTTCATCAACAAAAAATAATTACTTAGCCACTCAAGTAAACTCATTTTGAATAATATAAAATTGAAATGTTCTTAAAATGTTACCAAAGCTTAAACAAGATGATTGACAATAAAACTATTATATGAATTTATTTACTGTGTTTTATATTTCAGCATTAATTCTCATTATTTATTTTGTATTTGATACATGATGTCTTATTTAATGTATTTTTCAAAAAAAATTTCAAGTACCCCCTGTGGGTACACGTACCCCACTTTGGGAACCCCTGTTCTAGGTCAAATGTTCTAAAATATTAATACCTCTGACTGGGTGTGCCTTAAATGCACACCTATAAATCAAGCTATGAAATGTAATGAATTTGGTTGTTTTACAGTGATCACATAAAAGCAACAAATGAAGACACTGGGAAATATGCAAGTGATACAATGAAGGAGTGAGTTATGATGGTGCATTGTAAACTACATCATGGACTCAAACACGACTTCCATTAACATTGTTATAATCAAAACTGGATAAAATACTCAGCTTCTTTCTGTAGCTTTCTCCTCTCTGTCCAAATTGAATCACTAAATTCAAGTAATACACTTGACCCTTGACTTTGTTTCTTCCTTCCACGTTGAGATACAGAGTAGAACAGTAGACAGGATTTGATCAGCGACGTACAATTACAGCTTTCCATCAAGTATTTAACCTCTGATCTCTCTGAAAACACCTGTGATTAGCCACACGGTAGATTAACGCAAGCAAGGAGTAGATGTGGAAGTGTCACATCCTCTAAGACCACTTGAATTGCAATATGCGGAAAGGTAATGGATTTTTTTCCCCAGCGATGCTACAAAACTATCAAGCACTGCAGCTGCAACATGATTAAAAATAGTCAAATGCAGCTCTCATGTCTGTTATGTTCACAGCAGAGAGTGGAAATTAGCTTCCAGTTTGTGTTTTAGAAATGTCTTAAAAGCATGGTTTCTGTGGTGATGGTATTTTTTTCTCACTCTGACGCCAAGCCCAAGGTGCATATGCTCTGGGTTGTGCGAGGATGAAGAAGAGGTCTAATTGCATCGGACTGAATTGCATAGTATTTTGACCTTTTGAGTTCAGTTTTTTAGTGTCCGTTTGCTGTAGTTCGTCATAACTGTAATGCAGTATGGATATGTAATACATTCTGTGTGCTAGCAGTTGTTTTATTTTCTCCTACTCTGTCATTTTATGTGATTATTTGGGGTTTTTTGTGTCCTTGCTCCCCGTTTTCAGGTCCATTCGAGGGTAGGGCAACCATCGAAGGGGCCACGGTGACCCTGCAGAGGGTGACCCAGGAGGATGCGGGGGACTACCGCTGTGAGATCAGCGCTCCTCTGGACTCCGTAAACCTCGGCGAGACCAATGTCACCCTTAAAGTCCTGGGTAGGTCTCAGATTTCTTAAGCAATACAGTGTGCAAAATGCAAATCAGTACATTTACTCTTTTTGAAGTCTATTTTTATGACGATTATTTTACAACTATTTTAAGGCATTCACATATTTTAGGATACTTCATGATTTTTTTGACATTTTACATTAAGATGACTGATGCTGCTACTTGGAATTCTAGGCCACCTAGATGTCTTCATGTTTTCTTTGCAATAAAAGTGCCAGAAAATGTCTTTTTTGCCAATTCTTTTGCACCTTTGTTTTGCAGGAAGAATTTAATTTTCTATGTCTGGCCATTAATTATCATTGTTATAAATAATAAGATACGACTTTATTGATCCCACCACTGGGAAATTTCAAAGTTGACAGCAGCAACATACAACACACCAGTGTGGGAGAAAGACAGGTAGAAAAAAACCACAAGTGAGAGTGAAATATAAAGGCTTAAAACAGTGTGTTGTAGTAAAAAAGAAAAAAACAGACTTGAAGTTTTTAGCATATTATGTTCAGAAACAACTGTAAATGTACATAATGAATCTTTTTGAGACTGCAGAAATAAACTTTCAACTATTTTACGTACTTTTCTGCTCAAACATGCTTTTTAGTCTTGAACATTCAGTATCCATATTATGGCTTCATATTTTTTGTTATTTCCAGGCATTTTTTAGCCTGTGTGGAAGTCTCTGAAACAGTTTCTTTCTACTTGTAATAGAGTCCCACATTGCTGCAGGAGTGTTATATAGTGTTGGAAAGCTCAGGATCTCAGCTTTCCGATGCCATTTGAATTTTGTGGATAGTGCAAACGGTTCAGGAGTTACTGTTTTAAGTGCCAAATGCAGCGTCAGAGAGATTGTCGTTGTTTAAGGGTTAAGATAAGATAACACAACACAACACAAGACTTTACTGATCCCACCGTGGGGAAATTTCACTGTTGGCAGCAGCAAGTTACAAAAATAAAGTGCAGGAAAGACGGGCTAGAAATATACAGAGTGAAACATGAAATATAAAGAGAAAAAAGATCTGCTGTTTATATATATTTAGGTACATATAATATACATATTTACTTATTTACTTATTATTATTTACTTATTTACTAATAAAGCATCAGTCTAAAAATCTGTCTACACAGAGACAAAATACTGTAGATTTCAGCGTTTCTTACTTTTCTGTACTTGGTTACTTTTCTGTACTTGCAGTGCCACCACACACCCCATTCTGTGAAATCCCCAGTTCAGCAGTGACGGGCTCAGTGGTGCAGCTGCGTTGTAAGGACCAGCAGAGCATCCCACCAGCCACTTACTCCTGGTACAAGGACAGCCAGCCGATGAGCCCGCCTCGCCGTGCCAACGCTACATATCTAATCAACTCTCACACGGGAGTACTGGTGCGTATGTGTGCGCCTTAGTCCCGATAAGAGACAGAAGAAGGATTGTGTAAATACTGTACACGGTCTGTTGTCTCTGAGGGGATTTACTGAAGACAGTGTTTGTTGTGATAATAGGTAGCGGTTTCAAATGGTGTCCAATCAGCTCCATCCTCACCCTCAGTCTCTGTCTCTTCTGCAGGAGTTTAAGGCTGTAGCCAAAGAGGACACCGGGCGCTACAGCTGCCTGGCGTCCAACGGCGTGGGCCCGGCAAAGATGTGTGAGGGCAAACACATGACGATAGGTGAGTGTGTGTTCGTGTGTGTGTCGCCTCACTTCCTCCTGCCTTCTCCCCCTGCACATCCACCTCTCAGTTCAGGATAAAATCAGGGATGCAGTGGAGGGGAAAGCCCAGTAAAGTTGTTCCACCCCTGCTTTAAAAATCTCAGCATGTGTTCTTACTTTTATGAGTTGACTTAAGAAAAGTCAAAGTCACACACAAATTTGACCAGACTATATATAACACTCCCTGTCCTTCAACCCTGAAAAGCCTCAGATAGAACCATCTGCAGGGATGGATGGACACTGTTACAGGGCTACGGTAGCCTTTTTAGGTCAAAATGTTTTAAAGCACCTGCAAATAAAACAAGAAAGTAGGAAAACACACTAGACTGAGAAGACTGACCTCAATAAGCTGCTAGAACAGCAGTACAGACACTGAATTTGTTAAAAATTTAAGTGTCGAATTATATTTCACCAACTATGATACCATTTCTGATTTGTCTTTCAGATTCTTGCCCACCCTGTCTCAGAGTGGAGCTAGTTTGGTACTGAGATCTAGATGCCTGATGACATTATCAGTCTTGACTTCTTAGCTGATGGTAGCTTGTGATGCTGCACAATGTTACTGCTGTAGATGAGCAGAAAGGAGTCACACAAGCACATGGCAATCTTACATATTCAACCTTTATTAACAACATTAAATTGGTACAAGGAGTGTAAGCTACTGTTAAATTACTTTTTTTTTTTAGGGGAAAAGCCAATACTTTAGTAAAATAATGAATCTAATTGCCAAAATCTACTTACCTGTCTGACAAAAACCAATACCAACCCCAAATTCACTCTTGTTTTGGAACAGTCTTTCCTCACTTTCCATTTAGTTCCATTTAGCTGTATTTTTTTTACTGTCCCATCCTTTTCCGGGTGTCTCCCCATGGAACCTTGGAAAAATATATGTACAGTTGTCAGTGACACAATCCTGCCTGAATTGCACGTATGATGTTTTTCAATGTAAAAGTTTATTTTGGAAGTCAAGAAACTCACAGTTGGAAGCAAAACTGATGGTTAGAGAAAATTTGTAAATAGAAAATAAGTGACGGCAATCTAATTCATCTCTGCACAAGCTGCTCAGAGTTACTAAAAAGGTCTCTGCAGCTCCAACGTGACCAGACCTGTTGTGGTTTTCACCTCTCTTAATACTTTTCCATTCATCAAAAAAACAAGGTAACAATTATTTTGGTGTTGATGAAGTCTATCATGTGAGACAAGAGGTGCAGTCCACAGAGCCGCTTCACACATGACTAAACGTTACTGTACAATATTTACTGCAAACTATGACTTTCTTGGAAAAAAGTTATCTTTTAATTGCGAAGTATCACATACTATAGGTAAATGACAGCATAAATGAAGTTTCTCATCAATATTTTTTTAGAAGTAGTGTTCCATGAGTCACACCGGATAGGGCTTGTACTTTGGGTGGGGGCTGTACACCCATTGTGTAAAGGTTGCAGCCCAGAAACATCCTGAACAGTGCAAAACAAGAGCATGATTAGAAAATACAGGCTGTAGAAATACACCGTCACACCTCTAGCTGGTTTTTAGGAATAGCCTGCATCTGATGCCTTTAGTGTTACATCTTTCCCCTGTGTTGTGTTCTCTTCACACCATCATTAACACATCTTCCTCTCACCCCCAGAGGATGTTAACGTCACGGCCGTGGTGGCGGCGGTTCTGGTGGTCTGCCTGGTTGTTGTGGTCTGCAGCTGTGGGGGGTTCCTCTTACACCGCAATGGTTTCTTCTCCCGTGAGTTGTTGTGTGTTTTTTTTTTCCCCAACATGATAGTCTGTCCATTAGTCCATCAATTACCAGCAAAAGAGTTTTTACTTTGTCTGAAATAAGTGACATTTCCTGCTCTCCTTTCCATGTCCTCCCGACTCATCCGTCAGCAGGCCACAGAGGAAGGTAAGAGCTCAGTGATTGCATTAACATTGATGTGAACAAACACAGAAGCACGCTAATATCGTACACACTGAGGATTAAGGGACAAGGGAGGAAGAGGAGGAGGAGGGGTGTGCGTGGGTTGTTGTTGCACTTAGACAGTGTGTCTGCGTCTGTGTGCTGAGTCAGGACTGTATGGAGTGACAGCTGTGGCTGTGTGTGTTTAAGTGTGTGTTAAAGCCACAGCAGCGCCTGTGTTTCTACTCACTTGGTGATTGGCGCCAACAGATGCAAAAACCATGGGAAAAGGTTGTTTTTATATTGATTGCCACTTCAGAGCAGATGTTGAAATCGTGTCAAATCGTACCCCGACAGATGATCTAACAATGTCGGAAATTAAAGTGGGGAGAAATAATCAGTGCGACGTAATTATGGAATAATTACTGGCTTGTAATCAGCGAGGAGGAAAATATTGGCAGGAGGAAGAATTGAAGGCAATTAAACTGATTGGATAGCTAATTTGGAATAGATTGTTTAGATATGGTTGGATTGAAGAATGAGAAGGTGACATAACAGGGAGCTGTGGAAGTCCTGCGGAGGGTAAACACACCAGAGTGGGCTTCAGGACACCGTGATGCCCAACTGTCCGTTAAGGCAGAAACCACAGACCTAAATGCACGACCTCGAGTGACTCGCCTAACTGGCCTGACTCTGTTATTTGATTACTGGCTTGTTACTGTGCAGCGTTTGATGGAGAGACAGCGCAGAGCTCTCCTTGAAGCTGATGCGAAAGCTCTTTGTCTAGGTTAAAGTCTGATGCTTATCCCACTGAGCGAACCGGAGCTGTCAGTGTCAACTTCCTATTTATAGAACAGGCTTCTTCACAAAGACTCAAAGACAATGTGACATGATTTCTGATGCACCAATAGTCGGCACAAGTTAACAGAGGAATGCACATCAAGGGTTCGGCCCTGCTGATTTTTCAGCTGGTTGTAGGATGCCTGAACAAAACGATGCTCCTCATACACACTTTTACCTCCTGTTTACTTCCCTGAGTTTACAGAACACAAAAAAAAATTAGTGTAAATTAAAAAA
>JAPQRP010000014.1:5442359-5454063 GCA_037367295.1 Apogon hyalosoma
GATAGATAGATAGATAGATAGATAGATAGATAGATAGATAGATAGATAGATAGATAGATATAGATAGATAGATAGATGTTGTCTAATGTTGAAATGAGCATATTAATTATATAAAAATTGCTTTAAAAATGAATGAAAAAGTAAAAATTAATGAAAATTTCAGTCTTTCTATATAAATAAATAATAAATATGTCATAAAATATATAGAAATATATGTGAGAAACATATTTCCTTGCCTGTGCATCTAAATAAAATAAAATACAATAAAATTTAAAAAGAATGAAATAAATTGAATACGTAAAAATTGCTTAAATAAAAAAATATGTTCTTCAGTCTGTTCATCAAAATAATAAAGAAAATGATAAATAACAAACTTGCAAATTGATCTGAATTGAGAAATGTTATTTATTAGGTCTGTCAAAATTAACGCAGAGTAATCCATCATCGTGATTCATCTGTTTAAAAATTTTAACGCAATTAATCCATCTACAGCGCAGAATGACTCTGAATGTCTCTGCCAACACATTTGGGGCAGTTTGTCCAAGTAGAGTTAACGCAAATGTGCAGCTGATCCAGCAGATGCTAAACAGCTCATCGGCCCTCTGGATGGAAATATGAGTACAAAAAAAACCAAAACAAAACAGAACAGTCAAACAACATTAAGTACTATGCACACTCTGCAGGAAGGAGTTTTCTTTTCACCGAAGCACTTTCAGCTAAAATACCACATTAACACGAAGCATACATCAGTCAGGGATTCGGCTAGCACTTTGGCTAAAGTGTTGCCCATCTTGCGACAAACACGTTAAATGCATATATATATATTACCCTCTTTCTTGAGTCTGTTTGCTCATGTCAAATAAAACACGATTAACAGATTAAAAATTAATGGTATTGAATCGAAATTAATCCACACATAATCGTTTGACAGCACTAGTACTTATTAATGTTAAACAGGACAACATGTCTAAGTGTTTTTTTTTTAATAACACCTAATAAAGCAGAAGGAAATCAACTCTGCTGACTATTCTCTACCATGTTTCCTGTCAGTTATGGGATGTGTCCGAATAGTCCTTTTTGCTTAGTTTTGTTCCAAACTGAGTGAAATGACGCGGAAGCATCGAAGTGTCAGCCATGATAAGAGTTGACTGAATTCTCTAAATGCAAAGGAAAGGAGCCCCAGTGCTTCCTTTGGTGTCTCCTTTAGTGTAGGATACACTGGACCATGATTAACCAAAGGAAGGGACCAAAATGACGACCCACAATTCATTGCAGCGGCAACGTCAGCCGACCCTTCTGCTCATAAAACAAACTTTTAACTTGTAAAATGTCAATTAAATGCATCAGAATCTGTTGTCAATTTGCATGTTGTTCAGCTGCAGAATATTATGGATGAATATTAGTCTCTGTCGGTCACATGGGCCTTAACAAAACGAAACTGAACAGTGAAACCAGGTTGAATCAGGCTGAAGGAAGCACATCTGTGGTTAAAACATTATAATAAATGCAGGCAGGTGACTTTTTTAGGCTTATTTGGCATGGATTTGCTATTTTCATACAATCGTGCTCATTGATTGATCCATATTGACAGATCTGAATGAACGTGAGGATGAGTGTAACTGACTATTAGAGCAGTTGGAGCCTTCAGGGCTGGCCAAGCGGTAACGGATGAACAGCCGCACTACTTTTTTTTTTTTTTTCTCCTTTCACAACTATTTATGGTAGAAAGATGAATCATACCTCATTTTGCAGGGAGTAATGAGCACTTTTAGATGTGTGATTGAAAAATATGTTTTAACCTAATTTTCTGGCTTAAAAATAGTAAAATCCCCTCGGTAACGGACGGACAGGAAATTAACATCTGTTTTTGACCACTTTATACACTGCAAAAAAAGGGGTGTGTAAAAACAAGATAAAAACACTAAATCTGAGGAAAAAGGTACTCAAAGCAAGTGAAATATCTGCCCATGCAGCAAGATAATTTCACATAAGATGGTTAAATCTAGAAATAAGTGTGTCTACAGATGTATGAACACTTAAAATGAGAAATTAACTCTTAAAACAAGATCAATTATTTAACACTTCTAAATGCTTTGCAGTGTAAAACCTGCCGTAAAGTGCAGTTCCAATTTTCATAAAACTGTCAAATGTTTACTGTTGGTCCTTTAGGGTTTCTATTTTGCAAAACAGTAAACAGTTTGTATTTTTTTCAATATATAAGGGCATAAAATAGCAAGAGTTTTCCTAAGTGTTTCAGTGTCGGACAGACAAGGGAGAATAATTACAAGTTTTAATTCAACAGCCAAAGCCATCAATGAAATGAATGAAATGATTTTTAAAAATTGACAAAAATTGTGAGCAAGAACAAAATTAGCCACATACTGGATGAAGAAAAAAAAACACTCGTGGAGTTAGATCCAGCATATACCCAGATTCAACATATTTATTAGTATATAATATCTACAAACTCAAATGCCTTAATAAACTAATTTAATACATTTTAACACATATTTATCTCAGTTTATTAGATATTTGTAACCACTGTAAAAAGAATAGTAAAAGGTTTTTAAACGGACCGTCCAACTGATCATAAGTTTAATACAGGTCCAATAGAAGAGGATCAAAGTGATGCTTTGAATTGACAAAGAATGTACATTTATGCTGAATATAATGCCATCTAAGTATTTTTAAAACAGTTTTCTAAAAAATAAAACTTATGCTGGACACTAGAAGGAATGTAGTTTCAAAATATAAGTCTTTAAAAGGTGATTTTAACCCATAAAAACCCAGCGTTACTTTTGTGGCAGTTCCAAAATATATATATTTTTCTCTATATTTAAGTTTCCTAGGTTATTGATCACCATTTATTATACTGGGTGTTCCAAAAAAATGGACATCAGTTGAGATGTCCATATCAGTGACTACATGGTCAGAAGAAATGATACTTAATAGGATTTATTTTGGACATAAAATGTTTTATTTTACAAATTTCAAATGAAAAATTCTGAGGGATGGTAATTTTATAATGTTCCAAAGTTATTACAAATGTTCAGTGTGCGCGCCGCTTGTGACGTGGCACACATCCAGTCGGTAGTGGAGTTCCTGCCACACTCGCTGCAGCATGTGGTGTGGAACCTTCTCCAGAGCCTCAGGGATTCTCCTCTGGAGTTCCTCTACACATGTGGGAAGTGGTGGGATATAGACCAGTCCTTTCACGGAACCCCACAGAAAGGAACCGTACTGTGTTAGGTCAGGTGAGTGTGAGGGCCATTTCAGTAGCACGTTGTCTCCATCATTAGCACGTCCAATCCATCGTCCTGGCAGATTCTTGTTAAGATAAGCAAATTAAAACAAATTATTAGTAAGTAAGTAAATTTTATTTGTATAGTACTTTTCACTGATAAAATCACAAAGTGCTTTACTGTTTAGAATAAAATGTTAGTAAAAGCTTAAAATAAAAGAAATAAAATGTGAAACAGACAATAAAACAATAAAAACAACTTTTTAAAAATTAGATGATGAAATTATGTAAAAAATTTTTGGGACACCCTGTAATATTATCCTCTGCATTTTGTGGGTTTTTTTTTTTTTTTTGTTTGTTTTTTTAGTGAAATTCATGTCTTTTCCTAAACTCAATTCACTGATTATGTAGATGTTCACAGAAGCCTGAAGGTTATTGTATCAGAAACAGAGAAAACTGAGGAAAAAGTGGCTTTTTCAGCAAATATATCATTACCTTGAAACATAAAAACAAGCATCTACCTCACTGTTATTGATCCAACTCCATGGGCTTTACTTGTGAATCAATGTTGTGGAAGATGACGGTGTTTCCATGGTAACTATGGAGCCTCTGAACGTCCAAATGGGTCGTATCTGATGACCATGAAAAGATGACAAACTGTATTTACATCAATTAGTTACATATATTGATAGGATTAGTGTATGAGAAGTTACTAAACGTTTTACATCAGTAGTTGCTTTTGTTTGCCAGTGGTTGTTTGGATTTTTATGGGTTAAATGTAATTTTTTTTTTTTAATCTAGATGTTAACCTTCCCTTGACCAGCCCCCTTTATTTAGTTCTATTTCTTCTCCAAACCTGATATTAAAGGCACATTTTTGCCACATTTATATCCTGCATGATAAGAATACACTGGGGGAAGTATCCGAGGTGTGTGTTTTTGTTTTTTTTTTGTTTTTTTTTTATCACGCATTTTCATGATACTGTAGTTTATCCACAGCTGATCCATGGAACATCTGTCGAGTGTCAGAGCAGGCGGAGTTTCTTATGAATGCTCCTTATCATCTTCGGAATCCTCCCATGTGATCACTGTAGTCAATGAAAAATGGTTAGAAAGAGTAGATAAGAGGTATTTTTTGGACCATCAAGTCCCTTCACTGTCTTTGTAATCATTATTTTTATGGTTTAAGTCCCAGGACAACATTAGGTTTGTTGGTTTGGTGAAGCTCTAATGCCCACATGCATTTCTCAGTCTCTGTATTAAGGTATAATGTTGATCTATGTGAAGTATGTACAGCAGGAAAAACAAGTTTAAGGAAAAAAACAACATTTACGTGACCTCTGCTTGCACTTAACATGTTTTTAACCCTTTTGTTCAGACAATATGAGATTTATGGCATGAATTTTCTGATGTTTTATACCAGGTTTCATTCAACACGTGTCAGATATTTCTAACTGTCTGTGGGGTCAGAGGCCACACAAACCTATTTAGGTAATTTTTTTGCGTGTCGTTAAGGCTGTGTGTATATTTCCTGTATTTGTTTACTGTATGTTAAAGAAAAGAGAATGAGAAATAAATATGTTTGCTCATTTCAACCCTGCAAAAACAACAAAAATAACTGGTGCCAGGCACAACAAACCCCACCCCTCGCACATATTGTAGCTTGTTATGCACCCTTGTGTCATGATAATATTCATGAAGTTGAAAAAAATAAATGTACAGTATGTTTTCATGGCTTTTTTCTGTTTTGATATTATTTACTTGATATTATTTCAAGGTCACAGACTCTGGCCTTCTCAAGTTTAATCAGTTCCTCAATGGCATTCATTTATTATTACAACAAGTACATTTTTATTTTTAATTTTTTTAGAATGAGTTAGAAATGGACGCATTTTTTATGGATGCTTTTTTTTTTTTTTAGGCTGATTTCCCTATCCTTTATAATGGTGGAGTACCTCAATGTTAGGTAAATGGTGGAGAGAAAAAAAAATTAAAATTTTTTTTACCCAAAATGTGAAAAAATACATATGCCTTAGCTTTATATCAGAGTGATGTGTGACAATTGCCTCTATATATGTGCCTTGTGCTGTGTATGTTTTTATAGACATTTAAAATTTTGCTCATTATAAGAAAATGGGAAAGCTTTAAAAAAATTCATACATTTTTTTTCTATTTATTCAAGTTTTTTTTTATGACAACTGTACAAACACACAAATGTAACAAAAAAAAAAACAGTCAGTAAAAATTTTAATTACAGTGATGCTACAAGACTGGTTTATGCAGTATTTGCTTGTGCAACATCACCAGCACACTGAGGTAGTACATGAAGTTTGCACTACAGCTCATATCGTTTCATAAATTAAAACACATAAGTAGGTGAATCAAGAATGTTATTTCTTTACAAAATGAAATGAAAGACAATCATAGAAAGCAAAATAAAAAGTGACACATATCCATCCTGTTATGTATTTAAGTCCAAATTATACTGCACCCCCAAAAGTTCCAGTGGCTTCCTCCATTTTTGCAGGAAAATGTGAGTCCTTTTTTTAACATAGTGTTCTAGTTTTACCAGTATCACAACTTCTGAGATCAGGGATTTCCACAGAGGAATGGAAGGGGCGTTTTCTCCAACCCATTTGACCATTATGGCTTTCCTTGCTAACATTAACAATGATTAAAAAATTCATAACAAAATTGTAACTTTGACCTATTTTTCCCAAAATGTAATGACATCTATTCTGGGTCACTGGCAGTCTATAAACCCAATTTGGTATGAATTCAACAAATAGTTTTGCTGCTAAAGTGTAAACAAACCAACAAAGAAACAAACTAACCAAATCAAAAACAATACCCCCTGCCCCTCCCCTTTGGTGGGCGGGGTAATAAAGGTGGCGTAAGTCTTTTGCACAGAACTATACGTGAAGCATTATTATTATCTTTGTGTAATGAACAAAACAACCTAATAGACTAATACTGCGTGAAAAGTGACCGTTTTTAGTCAAATAACGTCCAATCCCTAAACCTCAAGACTAAATAAATGACCCCTGATTCCAAATGCAGCTCAGAAACCTCCGGAAAACCTGCTGGACGTCAGCAAAAAGCAGCAGGACTGTAGTGCCACTTTGTCTGCTCTCAGACAACGGAAACCAAAACATGGAGTTCAAGTTACTGTATAATTTTTCTCAGTGCATACTAAGAAGATTGCAAGATGATATATTATTACAAATAATGAACTTGGGAAAGAAAAAAAAAAATCAGAGGGGAATCAAATGTAAAGGAAGGCGAGCTGGTGGGAACAGTACAGTAAGTCATAAACACTTGACCTTTGACCTTCACTGCAACAGCTGTCCGCTAATGGGGGCTCGATGTTGTAACACCTGCCGAGCGCCAGCCGTGCGTCAAAACTCACACTGAAAAACACAGCAGTGTTGAGTGAAACACAGAAAAGCTGGGAATGCCACAAATTAGGACCTTTGTTTTTTTTTTCATCTTCTGTAGTTACTGTTTTAGCTTTTACTAGAATCAGTCTGGGGCGCTGTAATAATTCATGCTCTCACTGACCCTGAAGGTTTTCCCCCCAGAACGAAACCACGACACAGTCGGAAACTAAATCAGACCCCAGAGTCTGGAATAATGAATAAGAGAAGAGAAAGATACCAGCAAGATTTAACTCACGTATCTGCTTTAACCATCGTTTTCCCGTGTTTTTAACAGTGTATTAGTGTATTTAGTTGTATTCTCATTGAAAACTAAAAAAATAAATGAATGTCAGCTTTACTTTAATGATCAGGTTTGGCAAAGAAAATAACTGTTGGAATCAAAGTGCATCTATTTTCATTTACTGAACTTTGTAAATGTAACTTTTATAATTAGAGGATGCTGAGATTAATTTACATATTAAAATAGAAATTGTCCTGTTATTTAAGTTCAGTTCTGTTGAAATAAATCTAAATCTCTTCTTCTTCTTCTTCTTCCTCAGCCGCAGGACTTCAAACACACCCAGTCGTTCATGCTATGAGAAGCTGGCCTTCCTTTGAGCGTACGTCCGTCCTCGTGAAAAGGTGCCAACACTGGATTCTCACTGGAGTTTCTTTTCTTAATTTTTTTTTTTTTTTTTTTTTTATCATGGACTCCGACTGAGTTCCTCCAATAAAAGACAATAGCGAGGCTTCTTTTCCCCTCTGCTTTGCTGTGTGGGTCACCTCTGTCATTTGACGTGTTTTCTGCTCATGTTGGATTTAAATCCACTTTACAAGGCCCTCTGCTCCCCCCTGGTGGTCAGAGGTGGGAACTGACTCAATCTCTGCACAGCCCAGGGATGAGCAGAGCCTTATTCTCGCTCTTTTTTTTTTTTCTACACATTTCCCTCTTCCCTCTGCAGGCCAATCATTTTAACTTAATCTTCAGTTTTCTTCAACCAAAGACTGATGTTTTTTCTAATTTCTCTGCTTCTCAAAATCACGAGAGGATTCTCCTTAAAGCCATAGGGAAAGCATTGTATCACTCAAACACACCGTACATGCAGTTTACTTCTACAACATCTGCCAATGTTTTTCTCGTCTCATCTGTGACCCTGGAGTCTGGACGCTCCAGCCAATAACTGAGACCGACCCCATTCCATCCTAATGTGCCTGCATGGTCTTTTTTATATACCTTGTGCCTTTTTAATTTGTCATATTTATCTATGGATCACTGGTTTTTGTAAAGAACTTGCCTTACTTTTTTCTGTCTTTATATTTTTGTGCCACAGTTTATTGATGTTTATCAAACGGTGTGTCTGTTTTTAGAGTGTGAATGGATTGTACAGAGTTTTATTTGAATGGTGTACCAGTAATTAAAGGTTTTCTATTAAAAAACACATGGGATTTAATGGATTTACGCACAAATACAACACTGACAAAGGTAAAGGGAGCAGACTACTTCCTGAACCGAAGGCAGCTCCTTTATTTCCTGTCTTTCCTGCTACTGTGGTCAGACACACCTGGATTAAGGAGTGTGCCCGTTAATGAAATACAGGGGCTGCCTTAAGTTCAGGAAGTAGTGGGGCTGTGCATAGAGCCCATTGGACAGTCAGACTTGTGTGGGCGGGGCTAGGTGGCTCGTCAGTGCACCTGGTTGCCACATGGTGCAAATGAGAAGAAATCAGTCCAGTTACCTTCTACTCCACACACTTACACCTACGACAACTTGAAGCCTGCAAAACAAAGCCAGACAAGAAGGTCAGTCATCTACTGTGCATTTAATGTTCATACTTCTTATCAGTTGTTGCTTTAAGCTGGGGTAGGTCTCCATGGTAACCTGGGCTGCAGAGAGGATAAACTGGCTAATCAGCTGCAGGTGTTTACCATGAGGCTATGAGGGAAATGTGAGGATTTTTAGTCAAACTATGTTTTTTTCTTGTATTTTGTGAAACTACATACTTCATCTCACAGGCAAATATTGTACTTTTGTTCAAAATCAACACATATGGAGATGTGAGGCCTTCACTGTACAGGAAAAACACTGTAAAAAAACTAATCTGAAAGGTAACTAAAGCGGTCACTTGAACGGAACAGCTTTGGGTACTTGTCAGATTGTAGTTTTTTATCTGTTCCCAGTCCAGTGAAGGCCCTCGCATCTACATGTGTGTTTATTTTTGCGTGCTGTGATGAGCGTTTAGTGTTCTGTTCTGAGTTGAGAAAAATCTGATTGTACTTAAAGAAACTCTGGGATTAGCTGGGAAGTACATAGTGCATAGCAGTTCTGACAGGACAGCCATGCACCGAACATGCTCTGATCAAATATGATGCCTTCCTGTCGATTAACTACCAACAGAATATAAAGGACTGAAAATGAGCTCTGCCTGAAATGTCTACAACAGTTAAATGCGTCGTCCATGTGAATGTCGAAGTAAAACTAGTGAAGCAGGGAACATTGACTACTTTGACTTCTGATATTAAGGCTGGATATGAGCTGTGGATTTGTGTTTATTGGGTCACCAGTTGTTATTGAATTGAAGAAAAAAAATACACTAGATGAAACTATAATAGTGTACGTCCAGAATGCTTTGACATTTTTAATCTCAGTGAATCTACTAGTAAAATATAATTAAAATGTAAAAGACTGTACAAGATGAAAATGATGTATAAACGTTGATAATAATGAGACTTAATAATCAATAAGAGGGTCAGTATATAATTGAGGGACTTTTGAAGTCCATGGGATATATCTTGCATACATCTTTATTCAGAGTAAATAAATAAATATCATGTCTTTAAAAATTCCATAATTATTTAATTACGGAAACAATCACTTATTAATAAATGACTAGATATACTAAAATGTCAACTAAACAACTGTCTGAATTTAATAACAAACACCTTCTAATTCGCTAAACAATAATAAAATTAGCTTATTTTAATTTTTCTTAATTGTGTTCTTTTTCTTAAGTTGAGATAATCATGACAGATATTTCTTTTTTGGCAATAGATCAAATTTTATATGGAAAATGATAAATGGTATATAAGTTACCCATTACAAAATCACCTCTCAAAGAAAGTGTGTTAATTCCAAATCACATGACCTGCTCCACATGATGTCATTTCCTCCTGAAGAAAACACTGGCAAAAGCTCCAAGATGCGTTCTGTCTCGTCTTTCTTAGTTATTTAATATAAAGCAGTGTGAGTCAGGTGTGTATTTATGCCACTCTCATGTTAACAGTGTGATTACAATATCCTTAGAAATAACTCTGAATTTTACACAGTTGTATATATGATATTTAGAAGAATCTTTCTGCAAAAATGCCATGTGATGTAATGGTTCTGTTGATTTTAGGCCTGAAAACTGCAAAAATCTCAACTACACTTGTCAACTATGTTATCCTGTAAAGACAACTCAAAAAGTCCCTCAATTATATACTGACCCAAGAGACTTTCTGCAAACATTACGGCAATTTCAAGAAAAATTAGGCTCCCAAGGAGACATCAAATTAATTCCTTTTAGACTTGAACTAAATGCAGAAAAGTATCATTTTCAGTATCATTGCATCCTCTTTTAGTGTTTAATCTAAGAAATGTCCATAAAGATAGTTTAAAAAAAAAACTAAAGTAATGCTTTTAAAATGCCTCTTTCGATCAGTCAGCAGTTAAGAGCTAAAAGCTATGTAGTTTATGTATCATTTTCGCTTATTTGCGTGGCTTTAATGTTTTTTTTTCTCAAATGCACTCAGATGCCACTTTTTATCTCCACACTGATCATCAGAAGTCATTTCCTTGTCTTGTCTCTGGGCTCCGTCTCACCCAGGCTGAAACACTCTGCACTCCCACTGAGGGGAATACTCCAGCTCACTGTCCCTGCCAGCAGCATGAATCTTTCAGGCACATTTCCTCCTGACAGACATGTTGCATCAGAGACAGGTTGGCAGCTTGGAGCTTAGTGCATCAGTCCAACCCTAATTTTGAATTTAACATTTGAGAGAGGGGCTATAAATACAGCAGTGAAAGATTTATTTTTAATTTTTTAGTTTGTACAGATGCTTTCATGTACTTCCAAATGTAGGGTTTATTTGCTATAATCAATGTAATATGGGTGTCTTAAAGTTTGGCCTGTGACATTAAGTATCTTCATTGGTATTAGGGGTGTGTATTGGCAAAAATCTGGCAATACGATACAAATCACAAAAATTAGGATCACGATGCAATATATCACAATACTACTAACAAGGCAATTTTTTTTTTTGTTTCTTTAAAAAAAAATTTTCAAAAAAATTTTCCTGTAAAAACTGAATTACACCAAAAATATGCACAAATACTAAATGCATTTTTATTTGATCAGAACAGGATCTAATGCTTTATCATAAAATTTTCCACTGTAAAAACTTCAAACTTCAGTTGTGTTACAGACATTACAGTTTAAGATCCTGCTCAAATGTTCATATTCTATTACTTCATGACTAACACCATAACATTATTTTTGTACAGTCCCAATAAAGGAACTAACATCTGCCTCTCAGACTGTAAAAAATGCTTTTAGGATGCGTCAAATAACCATTAATTAATAAAACAGCATGAAAAAAAAAAAAAAAACAGAAAAGAACCTCTGCCATGTCTGCATTTGAATAAATACCTAAAATATTGATACAGTATTTTTAATGTCAATACAGTATTGTGAGATGAAATATCTCAATATATTGCAGAACTGATATTTTCTTACACCTCTAATTAGTATGCAGAGTTTTATACTGAAAAATAGTTTATTTTTCACTGGATTTGTACTGGACAGTAAAGAAAATAATTGTGTACAGTCTTAAAAAATGATTCGACCACCCTTGTTTTCTTCAATATCTTAATTTTAATGCCTGGTCCAACTAAAGCTACATTTGTTTGAACCAATATAATGATGACAAGAATTTAGTTTCAGAGCTGATATCTATCCATTTTCCATGTTTTCTTGATAATAACCAAAATCACTTCAGTTCTTCCATCA
>JAPQRP010000014.1:5454163-5464304 GCA_037367295.1 Apogon hyalosoma
TGCTTTTATTCATTCCATGTTTTCTTTTCTGTCTGTTTTAGTCACATGATACACACAGGAGTTAGTACTGGACTGCAAAACCATTTGTTTTTGGTCTAATAATTATTTCCGCAGCTATATATAAATACTTGTTGCTAAAATCGAACAGATAAAAAAATAAATCATGAAGCAATATAAGTGAATTTTATATAAACTCTGTGAAAGATGTCATTTGTCAGCTCTCATCATGGAGATTTAGAAATTGTTTACGTCTAATAATGATTGGAACTTTACTCATAAACAGTTAAAAGTCAGAAAATCTGAAGTTCTGGAGCTCTATTTGGTGATATCTACAGCAATCAGCTTTTTATGCGACAAATATGTATCTGTAATACGCATCGGTCAGCCATAACATAATGACCAACGTAGTTTTAATGTTGATTGTCTCATTACAGCGGGACATGAGGCAGAGAGTGAACATGTACACCTGGAAGATGATGTAGTGAAAACAGCATCTCCAGATCTCGTTAGTACGTACCAAAGGGGATCTAGAAAACAACCGGATCTTAACCAGTCCAGCATCTATGGGAGCAGAACATTCTGACCAGCTCTCTAAGGTTCAAGGTGACTTTATTAATACTCATAGGTAGATTTGTTCTGTGGTCTGGAACCACAGGACACATACAGGGGACAGATTAAAAACAGCACAGACAAAAGACATGGACGGGTACTCCCAGCAGCTCACTGATCATGGTTAAAACAGACTACAACTAAATAGATAAAAAAAAGACAAATAAGTCATCAGATATCACTAAAAATGCCAACATAAAACCTGTCAAAAACATGATAAACACGTCTAATATTGTCTAGGTTCCCCTTTTCCCACAAAAATAGCTCTGACCCCTAAAGGTGAGCTCTGGTGTCTGGATCGACATGTTAGCAGCATATCCCTGGTCTTGGAAGTAGAGAGAGGCTTAATTGGTCTGAGACTGGGATGTCCTTCCTTAGTCCGTTTTAGGTCGGTATGAACCACTGCAGACCAGGAACAGCCAGTTGTGGAGATGCACCATTAAAATATGACCCCGGTCCAAGTCACTCAGTTCCTTATGCTGCTTATTTTACTGCCAACAACTAAATGTTCACTTGCTGCCTAATGTCTCCAACCCAGTGAAAGGAACCATTGTAATGAAATAATCAGTATCATTAACACTTCTGTCAGTGCTTGGTGTATGTAATATCTGTAATATGTATATAAAATATCCTCAAGGTAGAAGATAGACATGTTCTACACTAATGCTTAGCTTTTTTTTTTTTGTATAAATTTCCACCTTGTCTAATTTGTCCAAAATAAGAGACTGGTGAGGCTTAGAATATTTATACTCATGATGCAGCCAAGGGTTATAAAAAAAATAATTCAGAACAAACCCACATTTAGAGTACAGGTTTAAGACTTTCCAAGGTTCTGTGACGTTCAAAGTTTTCCAAATAGTCTCGTATGCTATTTGTTAATCAGTTTTATGGACCATTAGTGCATAAGACACAGTAGCTTGATGGATAAATGAGCTCAGTTTGTGTGCGATTAATGAACAGAGTAATTTAAATTTCAGGTACATATGTGTTTGTACAAAAAACAAAACTAAAGATCCTCTAACAGGTCCTGTTGATGTCAGTCGTTGTATATAATGTGTACCAAGAGGCCTAGCCATTCTCATTTTGATTTAATGTATTTGAAATATTCAGATATGGTATACTACTGCAACAGTGTGTTAGTTTTTTGTTTTTGTTTTTTTTTTAAGATCAATGTAAAAACACACTAAATCTCAAATTAAAGTACAATTAAATGACAACTGGTGACTCACAATTCAACCTATTATCTTTTTATTAAATACAACTTATTTGTGACATGTAGAGATTTACAACATGGACAGTATTCACTTGGCCGCTTCATCCAGCTTGGGGTCTGGGGAGAAAAAAGACAGTAGATGAAAAATGGGTGTTATTTGTCAGTGGTGACATGGGTGGAATTATAAGTGACGTATGTGTTAACGCAACAACACTTAGAAAAAGAAAATTTGAATGAACATGTAAACAATACTTTTCAATAAAGTCTTGAACATAAACAAAAATACACTGAAACTTAAAAAAACCCTTTAGTATTTTGTCAAAATTTGTGTGTGTGGGGGAAAAAAAGAATATTTATGATGAAATCTTGCTCCAGATATTTAAAAAATTGTGCTTGCCTCAAAAAAACGCTTACCTCAAGGTAACGTTTGAATCTGTTTGATGCTGAAGAACCAGAAATGAGAGCAAAACTAACCTGTAAATTTGAAGTCCGGGAACTTGCTGAAGTCACCACCACCATATAGCCTCTGCAGCTTGGTCACCTCCTCAGTCACGTTCTTCTGGTACACAGGTCCAGCATCAACAATGCCACCTGATGACCTGGAAAAGCCAAGACATGGAGGGATATTTAAGAGATAAATGGACAGGAGATAATTAAGCCAGGTTCCAACAGATTAAAAAAAAAGTCAATTTAGGGGCAATACTGCATAGAGCTGGAGTGATTAAAAGAAATAAACCTGCAACTATTCTGATAATGCTTGGATTGTTTTAATAACCATGCAGGGTAATCAACAGTTAAACTAATTAGTGCAGTTAATTTACACTATCAGCCTTAAAAATGTTCCTAAACCACAAAACCTACCCTTAAACTCCACACTGCATGTACTTTTAACAATAGTCGGTGGTGGGTAATCCCAGCTCCATCTGTTCATTTAACACAGGTGATTCCACTAATTATCCATCTACCTGGATGAGGAGTTGTGCTCATCAACATGGGCTGGTTCAGTGAATGGTTGGAACAAATACATGGTAGGACTTTTACTTTATAGAGCTTGGATTCTCCACCACTGACAATCGTGTACGTGTTATTACTGACTTGCTCTTGGCGTTATAGTCCCGGATCTTGTCTAGGAACAGCTTCTGGACGGGGTCGAGGTCTTTGGCCTTGTTGAACACCACCGCAGACAGGCCGATGTTCCTCCGCAGGGTCAGGCTCACGGCGGAGCGCAGCACGGAGGACAACTGGAATAACCGATGCAGTGCCATTCTGTCGGGTAAACATAAACCAGTTCAACTCTTATCAATTGTCACACATTTACCTGGAGCTGTTTGCTCACTGCCGGTGTTGTGCCGAGGTACGTATCCCTGCTCAGAATTGTCTTCCCTGGCTGCAAGAGCATAATTTCTACTTTTTACCTCGTAATTATGACGTTTTATCTAATAATTTTGACTTTTCAGCTCAATTTCTACTATTTATCTCAATTATGACTTGTATCTCATAATTTTGACTTTTCTTCTCGTCATTTTAACTTGTCATCTAAAAAAATTCGACTTTTTTATCTCATAATTATGAGTCTCATAATTTCTTTTTATTTCATAATTATGACTTGTTATGGGTTTCTTGGGGGATTTTTAAGCGGTGAAAACGGGCTTCCTATGTATGGAAGCCACTGAAAAACAATTATCCCCATGGTAAGTCAGAATTATACGATGAAAAAGTCGAAATTATGCTCCTGCGGCCAGGGGAAACAATTTTCAGCAGGGATACGTACTTTGACACAACACCGGTTTGCTAAATCCCTGTTAGCCTGTCTAAACTAGCATGGGTGCGTTACTGCTACATAGATGAGCTAAACATAACTAATAAAACTACATAAAAATGGCAAATTAACATATTTTTTCCGGTAGGCATTAGACAAAGTGAGTTTAACACTGATGACCTGATTTGTTTATTTCATTCAAGTAACATTACACCTGCTAAAGCTAACAAGCTAAACTAGCATTAGCCTCCAATCTGCGTCTTCTTATCGTGTATTTTTCCGGACTTAACCACAACGAACTTCGTCTTAATTTTAGAAACAAGTGAATTCGTCAGTGGCAATGTCCTTGACGACATAAATGCACCTCTTGGTTGACATTTTCCCCGCACCTCCGCACTCACCTTGGGTTTGACACAAAACAGCCCAGAATCCAAATGTGGAGGACCGCGGTGGATTGTGGGACAGTGACGTCAGGACGTAAATGCGTACGTCTGTACGTCACTGGTCCCTTCTGCGCAGTCGTCGCACTGTTTGTGTGAGGAACAACAATGAATCATCACCTGTATTGATTAAAACTCTGACTTTTCAAATAACAAATTACCACAACAAATAATGAAGATAATTAAAAGCCAGCCGTCAGACAAATTGTGTTATCGATGAATAATCATAGTTTAATTTGCTCTTATTTGCCTGCTGTTTGTCTTTTCACAGTTTCCTCTGAAAGACAAAGCTCCACACCTGACTCCAAATGTGTGTCACAGAACTGGCACTGGGTAAGTAAACACATCTGATGAAGCATGAAGTGTCAAAACTAAATGAGAAAGGACTCCTCAAATACTAAATATCACCATGTAAATACTCCACTAAAATGAACCCCCCAGTTGGAAATATTAGTGAAGTAAAACTACAAGTATCACCCTCAAAATGTGCTTAAAAGTATCAAAAGTGGTGAATTCACTCATTATACAGAATAATTTTATTAGTGTTATATGATTCTACTATGATCACTTGTCAATACATTTTAATATTCTCCACAATGAGCCAGGTCGACATTATGTGTATACTATTATTGTAGTGTAGGAATAGTGGTACAGCATCATATCCATATCATAGATCACATTTTCTATGCAAAAAAGAACACTGTCAAATGTAGTGGAGTCAATATTAAAATATTTACCCACGTTATATTCAGTTACTCCTATTAAATAATAAAGATCTGACAATCACAAGCCAACATCAAATAATACCATCAGCTCCTTTTTTTTTTTAATTTATGTATGATTTGACACTTGGATTTTCATTGTTAGTTATAGATTTTTCTTGTTAATGACTGTGTTTTCTATGCATTCACATGAATATTATTTAATGATGAGCCAATCCATTATTTTTTTCAGTCAGTTTGACAAAAAATTTTTACAATGTAATAAGTCATTACTGTATTCTTAACCCATAAAGACCCAAACAGCCACTGGTGACACAAACCACCTACTGATCTAAACTGTTAAATACCTGTTGATCCACTAATTCTATCAATCCATGTAAATAATTGGTGTAAAATACAGTTTGTCATCTTTTCATGGTCATCAGATATGACCCATTGGGACGTTCAGAGGCTCCGTAGTTACCGTGGAAACACCGTCATCTTCTATAACATTGATTCCCTAGTAAAACCCATGGAGTTTTATAAATGATAGTGGATAGAGACACTGGGTTTATGTTCAGTTAATGAAATTTAAGTGAAAAAGACACTTTTCCTTCAGTTTTCTCTTTTTTGACATAACCCTAATGAACATCTACATCACAGGTGTCAAACATACGAGCCAAAACCAGCCCACCAAAGGGTCCAGTCTGGCCTGTGGGCTGAATTTGTAAAATGCAAAAATTATGCTGATGATATTAATGATTTTATTTCAGGGTCCACATTCATCCCAGTTTGACCTCAAGTGGGTCAGACCAGTAAATTCTATCATAATAACCTACAAATAATGACAACAGCAAATTGTCTTTGTTTTAGTGTAAAAAATGTAAAATTACATGAAAATGTTTACATTTTCCAATATATCCTTTCACAAAAAATGTGAATAACCTCAGCATATATAAACCTGAAGTGTCTTAAGAAAAATAAGTGCAATTTTAACAATATTCTGCCTTTTATTAAATTTTTGGTGTATTTATAGATCCACTGTGATCTATGTTATTTTTGTTGAAATCGCACTTATTTTTCTTGATAAAGTTCAGTTTTTTCACTGGTTATTCACATTTTTTAAAGGATAGTTTGCAGATGTAAACATTTTCATAATGGAATTTTACTTTTTTCACTCTGACATAGAGAAAACTGTAGAGTTGACATTATTTTTAAATCTTTTTTGTTTGTTTTGTTTTACTGGCCCGGCTCACTTCAGATTGTACTGGGAGGATGTGGCCCCTGGACCAAAATGAGTTTGACAGCCCTGATCTAAATGATCAGTAAATTAAAAATAGGAAAATACATGATAATCACAAAAAAATGCAAAATACAGAAGATAAGAGAGGTTAGAGATGGAGAAAAAAATAATTTGGGAACTGCCACAAAAGTAGCACTGGGTCTTTATGGGTTAAAATATAATCTAGTGTCCCCACTCAGTCTGTCGTAAAGCAGTGTGTAAGAGTAGTGCCAATCTGGTGTCAGCTGAATCAGTGACCTGGCTCAGTTTGTGTCAGGATGCTTCTGCCCTGCCAAGGTGTCCTTGAAGGCAAACCCCCGAATATCTGGCATCTCCAAGGCCCCTGGTCTCATTGTGAGACAACGCTATCTCCCCAAGACAAGGATATCAGCTTAGTGCAGACATTAATGCTGAATGTATGAATGCACAAGGTCACAGAGTGCTGAATAATGAATTGTAATTGTGTTGACTTATGTATTTGCGCAGTAAAAGCCATATCGTGTACTCGGTGAGCTACAACAATGTAATGTGGAGAATGTGCCGCGCTATCTGTTAAATCCACATTATTATTATTATGGTGATGAATGAGTTTATTATGAAAATATCTCAATCGTGTGAAACACAGACACGGCACAGCTTCTGTATGTACATTCAAAACTTTATTATGGAATACAGTGTAGAAAGCGTTTTCCCAGTCAATGCAAATGGCCTGCACAATATTACACAGTGGAAAACAAAACTGATAGAATACCCACAGAAAAAAGATAGAAAGAAAATCCGGCTTCCTCTTCTACTCTACTGCCCTCTGTTGGGCTTCTAATGAGCACCCTCTGAAAACCAAGGACCCACCCCCACTGCAGCCTCCGTATGTGCATGTCACCCAGCGTTTCCTATAGATCTTAGCAGAGTCAGAGGTCACACTGTATTTCTTTGACTGTCATGTTGAGATGCTGAGAAGTATTCTGACTATTCCCAGGAGCTGACTATATGAGGATGAAGGTTGAAGGGTGCGGGGGGAGGGGGAATCTTCTCCGACGATTCGATCCCTGTTTTCACATCTCCGCCTGCGACTCACTCTCAGCTCTCTGGATAGTGAATGCCTATATCATCTATATATACAGACTACAGTGCTCTGCCTCTGAGGAGTCAAGTGTGCATTGATGGCAGAGAGGTGAGTAGCATGCCTGAAGGAAAAGGGAGGCGAAGGAGGGAGGGGGAGGTGTGGAGGGAAGTGAAAATCCATTATATATACAGACTGCCTGCCTGGCTGGCTATCCATCCGGAACTGCAAGTCATTTCCTCTGTACCTCGCCCTCCTTCCTCCTCTCAGCACTCCACCTGTTCTGTCTGCTGAAAGCGAAATGATTACAAAACCCAAAAAGCTTACAACTGGACAAAACACCAGACTGAAAATGACAAAACACATATACGCAGAATTACTCTTAACCCATCCCCCACGCCCCAGTTCCTCCCATCTTCTCGTTTCCCCTCTCGGCTCGTGAAACCTCTCTAAACATGCCCCTTCTGGAAAAACACAGAAAATATGAATTGAACAGAAAACTGAACAAAAATTAAATAGGGTGATTTCTGCAAAGGATTTTTAACACAATATATTTTTTTGTGAATAATATACAGACAAAAACAAAGCCTTTGCCTCCTCCTGCAGTTTCAGGAACAAAGCACGGTTTAAAAAAAAAAAAAAAAAAGAAGAAATGACGAACACGTAAATCTGAAAATCACAGATTTCTCTTTTTAAATGTGTATTTTACATGATATCAAAGCAGAGCCCGTTCATCTAGATTCATATATATTTTCTGTTTGAAGTCACGTGATCACGAGAAGATACTAAATGTACAATCTTGCTAAAATGACAATCTATACGTGAGAAAGGATCTCAAGAGCAGCGTTACGATCTTGTTTTTTGTTTTTACCAAATCCTGTTGTCATTGTTGTCATGCACTACATAGGAACAGCTAAGACTTCAGCATTACTTCAGTACATTACACGCAATTTAAAAAAAGGACTTTACATCAGTTGACTTGGTTGTTTTTTTTTTTTTTCTCTGTTTTCATACTTTTTTGAAAAAACAAAACTGGAAACGATAGAGAAACCTCTAAAATAAAAACAGCTCATTCGGAATACATAATTACTACTGTCACCGTCGACATATTTCATTATCATCGAGCATCTCCGGATATCCTTAAGAGCCTTGTGTGACTTAACACAGCCCAGCTGTTGTAAGAATGCGCAAAGAAATGTGGATGGAGGGAGGGATGGCGGAAGAGGGGGAGGAAGGGGAGGCTCACTAATACTCCAGTGTCGACTGTAGAGTGAGTGCAGTAGTGGTGCATTAGGTGGGGAAACACTGGGCCTCAGTTTGAAAAATCACGTTGCCTGTATTTCATTATGATATTAATTAAAAACAATACAATCAAGACAAATGAATATCTGTATGTCAACACACTGAATTGATTAATTAAACCCTTCATTTTTAACAAAGCTTTGTACGAATCTGCATGCAACCAGTTTTTGTAAATGAGGCCCAGGCCTACGTGCGCCTAAAATCCTACTGATCAGCGGTCAGATTTGCCAACACAAGTCCACGCCTAAAACCATCTCAAGCAAAAAAAAGTAAAATAAAACTATACACTGGCCCTGAATCAGTGTGGAGAGAATGCGCTTTTATTCCCATACGGGTGGGTTTGTTTCGTTGCACTGGGCGGGGCCTTTTCTATACATCAGCAGGCCCAGACGGAGCGACCTATAAAAACCCCCTTTCCTTAATTAAAAGGCGTCTTTGCTCCAATAAAGTGAACAAACTTGGTGCAAACTGGCTCGGCCACAGTGTCCGCCCAGGCAGAAATGAAAGAAACCCTGGCTACAGTTGCTCCGAATGCTCGTAACTGACTATTTCAGTCACTCAAGGATCTAAGCCACACTGCCTTTTTGGAGACATGGGACTATTTGGGGAAGATGGGGAAGGGAAGGTGCTTGATGAGAGGAGGAGATGTTTGTGAACTTGTATGTCCGTGTGTGTTTATGCGTGGGGTTTTTTTTTTTTTTTTAATGTGTCGTGTGTGACATTCTCCTCAGTTCTGCATCTGCTCAAAGAACTTGTAGGTTGGGTTCTCGTAACCGTTCTGCTGCATCTTAGACAGGTGGCGCTCCTCGGGGGTGACTGCAGCATCCACCTGGAGGACAGCCAACGACAGACAGAGGGGGAGGAGTCATATGGAGTGTAGAACGTACAGCACAGCCAGTGTATACCTCTTAAACGTGCACACTAACACGAGCTTCATTTAATGCTTCCTGTGATTAAATTTAAGTGTAATTGGCTTTTTATGGGGGAAATAGAAACATCCACAACTAGCCCGACTTTAATTAAACTGCTAATGAAAATTCTAAAACGATAAACCAGGCTAATTAGAGAAGCAGGAAAGTGATAGATTGGGGACATACATTAAATTACAAAAGCAGATAAAACACCCGGTTCGGTATAATATTTATCATATGAGCAGTACATATGCACACATTTGCATTTAAATCCTCGACAGCTGATAAAAACAGCTTTCACCCCCACGCAACAGATCGACTACCATACAGCAGAGCAGCTTGGATGCGCACAGGTCAGCCGTTTCTCACCTCGATGACTCCGTGGTGGATGGACGTGTACTGCTTCTTCCTCAGCATCACCAAGGTGATGACGATCACGGTCGCTATGACGACACCTCCGACCATCAGGCCAATGATGGCGCCCTTGTTAGAGCCCACGTCCTCGGCAAAGAAGACCTGCAGGAGGTGAAGGGCAGAGAGCGGTTAGGCGGCTCGACAGACGAGGTTAAAATTCACCGTAGTGAGGAAAATTACCCCTTATTTTCAAAGGGCGATTTTCAAGTAAAGGCCAGAGATGGGAGTTATAAAGCAGTTACTATGGTGCAGTAGTCTTTTGTGCCCTGATACTTTTTTTTTTTTTTTTTTATATAATCTTTTGTATTAGGACACATTTTCAGTATACATATTCTCAGTACAGGAATAAGCATGTCCAGTTTTCCAAACACTCAAAGGGCTCATATTTATCTAAACCCACTTTTATTAGTCTTTGGTTCATATATTTATGTATTTGGACCCTAATAGTTT
>JAPQRP010000014.1:5472350-5484524 GCA_037367295.1 Apogon hyalosoma
TGACATAGATATTGATGAAAGAACTGAAGTGATTTTGGTTATTATCAAGAAAACATGGAAAATGGATAGATATCAGCACTGAAATTAAAATACTATGAGCTATTTTTGTTGTTCTCATTAGATTTGTCCAAACAAATTTACCTTTAGTTGGACCAGGCATTAAAATGAATAAGAAACTGAAGAAAACAAGGGCGGTCTAATAATTTTTTCCGTGACTATCTACAGGAATACATATACTCATGATTATTCACGGTTTATCACAGTGATGTACATTGTTTTATGCCATAAACATCTAAAATGATGTTTCATAATAGCAAAAATTAAAGGAGAACACAAAGCTTTGGCTTGACATCTAACCCGGCAGAGTTAACATTAAAAATAAATAAATCACAACATTGAAATTCAAGCATTTTCAAGGATTTCAAGCACCTGTACGAACCCAGAATAGCACTTGTGTTTGTGTGTTAATTAGCAAAGTTCAGACATGGATGTTGAAATATGTCCATTTTTATACGGTGCACTGTGATATATTTATGTAATTCATCTGTACTGTTAGTGATTTAAAAAAAAAGACAAAAGAGTAACAAAAGAAAAATGATTCATCTTTTGCTGCAGGTCAGACAAGATGACTCATGAATACAACAATGAAGAGCAAACACCAAGAGTGAAGATGAAGAATCTTAAAGGAAAACGGGCTGAAAATGGCAAGAGAAAAGTAAGAAGTAATATGAAAGTGAAAGATGTGTGTAGGTCAGGGCTGTCAAACTCATTTTAGTTCAGGGGCCACATTCACCCCTATATGATCTGAAGTGGGCGGGACCAGTCAAATAATAACAGTGAAAAAAGTCAAATTATATTATGATGATATTTGCAGTTTCATTAGAAATGTGAACAACTGGAAACGTCTGAAGAAAAAGGCATTTCAGGTTTTTTTGTAAAAGGATAGTTTGTTAATATAAACATTTTCATGTAATTTTACCTTTTTTACACCAAAACAAAGAGAAAATTTCTGTCTATAGGTTGATATGGTAACATTTTATTAGTCTGACCCACTTGAGATCTGATTGGTCTGTATATGTCTGTATGTGGAGCCTAAATTAAAATGCTTTTGACTCCACTGATTGGTAATATCGTCAGTGTAATTTTTGCGTTTCACACATTCATCCCATTGGCCAGATCAGACCCTTTGGCGGGCCGGATTTGGCCCCCGGGCCACATGTTTGACAAGTGTGCTGTAGGTGGTTTTGATCGTTGTTCTTTAGCAGCCGTCAATTGTCTGTTTGTGTTCCAGGTCTTTGTCGCCGTGTGCGTGGCCTACCCTGGGTGTGTTCTGCTGCAGGGCGGTCAGGTAGCTCTCCAGAGCCAGACGGCGCCGGTCGTTGAGCAGAGCCTCCACTCGGGCCATGTGGGTCTCCACCAGCTGCTGCCGCTCGCTGGCCGCCTCCTGCTCCAGAGCCTCCACCTTCTCCTGGAAACGCTGTAAGAACGAACGCGCAGATCACATTCATTTAACACAGAGCGATGCGCGGATATTACAGTAAACAACCACTAAGGAAACGCTGACAGCTAGGTACATACAAGCCTCATAAAACACACTCGAGTGCAGTAAACGGACTGACACACACCTGCAGCTGTCTGTTGTCGATGGCAGTTAATTTTGCCTACATACAGGGTTCAGACGCATTTTTGAAAGTCAAATTCAAGCACTTTTAAGGGTCATTTTCTAATGTTTCCAGCACAGCACCTTATCGCTGGGGTAAAACGCATATCTACAGGAATATATAGACTCATGATTTTTTTTTTTTCACTTTTTATCACAATCACGTACATTGTATCATGAGATAAACATCTAAAATTATATTTCACAAAAGCAAAAAGTTTAGAAATTAAAGGAGATCACATAGTTTTATCAAAAAAAGCGAAGACACTTGGCGTTCTTCAGTCACACTCGCACCGAGACAAAGTTTAAGATAAAAATGTACCTGGAGTCGACCTGAGAGCACTCGCTAATTTTCTTTTTTGACATAAAGTTTTGTTTTTCAAAATGTATCACCTCTCTGTAAGTAGCTCTGGCTTGTCATCTAACCTGGCAGAGTTACTACTAAAAATGAATCAATCACACAATCACATCACAGAGTTATAATTGCAAGCACTTTCAAGAAATTAAATTGAAATCAAGCATTTTTCTGACCTTGAAAATGCCTCATTGAAATTTGAGCATTTTCAAGGATTTCAAGCATGTATATGAACTCTGTATATACAATGGTTGTGGGTGTTAACAAATAATTATTTGAAGGTAGTTGTATTCATGATAAACATCTGGTTATCTTCGTATTTTTCATGTTATTTTCTGCGATGTTTTTGGTTGCATGTGCTGATATATTGAAGTGAATTATAATAATAGCTTACAGAAGATCAGTTATAGGAATTGCACTTTTATTTGATCAGACATGATGCCTGTCTATTAGCCTGGCCAGCCATCCGTCTTTCTCAATGAGAAATTCGTCTGGAATCGCGGGGCTTGAATCCAAATATGAAGGCGGGACTAACAGGTGCCGAGTAAACCAATCACAGATAAGACGGACTTTTGTCAGAGAAACTTAAGGATACAGGGTGTAATCTGTCATTCAAACCTTATTTTTGAATCAACAGCCGACAACAGTTGTAAAGAGATTTGCGGACGTGGAACTGACTTTGACTCGTGACAAAAAGAAGTTGGCGCGTACGATGCATTGCGAAACACCCGCCCCCCCAGACTTGTGATTAGTCGGCATATTTCGGCATATGTCTCATCCTGGCAAATACGCTATAATTCAAACAACAATGACGCTAATAAAACCTAATATAAAACCTGTCACGTTCTAAATCGAAAAATGAAACTATACGACCAAACACACATCTGGTATAACCTCAGAAAGAGTTGAACACCTAAACCCTTCTGCTGTCCGCCGCGTTTTGTGCGTCTCTTACCTGAATGACAGCCTTCTTGTCAGCCCGTGGCAGGTTCTTGGCTTCCCTCTCAGCCTCCTCCCACTCTCTCATCACCTAAGTGCGAGAACAAGACGGAGAACATTAATTAGACCTGTCTATCTCCTTCATCTTTCCACATGAGAATATTACAGTCGAGCGGAACATCTCGTTGCTCTTTGTGGCGGGGATCTGATCTTTTCCACGGCTGTCGAAGGAGAGGAAAATCTGACATTTTACGCAGCAATGAAAAGATCCAGAATGTAAATATCAGATCGTTCATAGCTGTGGAGTAATTATTTCCAAAACAGTGCTGATGGGGAAGATTTTTGCTTTTTCACTGCGTCAAAGATGAGTGAGATACAGACGGCAGAACTCAATCAATAGTTTCTATCCCCTTTTGGTCAACTGTGTTTTTCCGGTAAGTTCTGTCCCCTGTGACTCACTGTGTAGATTCCTTTTAAATAAACCCGAGACTTCTACCAAAGACATGACCTCACACTATCTGTAAGGATGAAGTCAACTGTGTGGAATCAAGACGCTGAGCCTGGAGCGACCCACACAAACAAACAGACCTATAGAGAGCGGAGCACAAACTCTGGCACAAAATAAACTCTGTTAGCGCTTCGAAAACTATGACGTTACTACGGACCATCTGGCTCTCTGCCGGAGAGCGAGCCGCTTGATTAAAGAATACAATTAAAGTGGAATTGGCTCCGTCGGCTCACCCGGGAGGGATTAACAAACGCACCTATTCGTCTTATTTGCCACAGCTTTCCTTTTCCTTTTCTACTTGTATTAAAATATCCTTTTCTCTGTGTGAATAAGCTTGAAGTTTAATAAATTAAAGGTTTGCTACGTACAATTTTGAGGGATTTCGGAGGCTCTAATTGCAGAAATGGAATAATTTTGTTTTCATTAGTGTAAAATCTCTAACCTTAGAATGAGACCTTTATATGTGCAGAGGGAGCAGTTTGCCTTCTGTACTCTGCTTTACAGCAGGTGGAATCCTCTGTTGCATAAACCATCACCTGCTATGTTTCAGTGGGCTGGAGTTAAAATCTACTTTACCAAAAAAAAAAATAAAATACACGCAGGCTTTTTTAGGGCCTTCATACATTTTTCACATTATTGGTATTTATAGAGGCAAGAGGTATTCAGGTGGTTACAATCTGTACTTTATCTAAAAACAACACTTTTGCACCTACTTCATTTGTTCAGGATTTTCTTGGCTTTTTAGTTTTGTCCAAACTAAATTTGCAGGGCTGTTGTGTAGTTGGAACTATTGGCTCATTACAGGAAGTTGTGCGAGGCTAGTGTCACCAATAAAAAGAAGAAGTGAAACGGAGATGAGAAAGAGTAGAATTATTTCAAACCAGTTCGACGATTGTTTATCTGAGGCCATGTCTTATATACATTTCACCCATTTTTCATTTTTAACCCTTTTGTACCAATGTTTTTGTTTTTTTTATTTAATTTTTTAATATCACAAATGTGCACCCCAGCATTCCTATTCTAGGGAGTTTAGTTCTTAATTTTGTACTGTAAAAATGACATCTTTTGTATTGCTGAGGGAGGACCAATCATCCTCATCTGTATTGTCTGGAGTCACAGATGTATCGTTGTGTGATTGAATTGTAATTTTCAGATGAATGGATGAGAATGGTGAATTGTTAAGTGAATAAACATGTGAAGGAGGGGAAATCCTAATAAAAAGAATTGGGGGGGAAGTAGAATTAACAACATGCTGATGACAGACACATACCTACTAATAAACACGTGGATGTTGCTGGGAAGACGTAGATATATCATGCAATACTGAATGAATAAACAAATGAAGGAAGTGAAACTTACTGATACACTCATTCGTGTACATTTTCTGTAACCGTTTAATGCTTTTGGGATCATGGGAAGATGGAGTTAATCAGCCAGTCAAAACTGGCATTGAGTGAAGGTGCAAATGTGTTCAATGTAAAACAAGATATGTTTTGGGGGATTTTGAGGTGTGAGAATGCACTAAATCACCCTATTGGCCGGATTTTGTTTTCACAAATCAATGATTGTGTTCTGTGGAAAAGATCACCCCCTACTTATACACAGTTTTTTCTTTTTTTATCTTCTTTTATTTGGTTGTCTGCCTTCTTTTCAGTGCTTGGACATAAAACAAAAATGTTATTTTGGCATTTAGAGCAGACAACAGATGTATGATATATGTACGTATGATGTACCGAATGCCTGATGCTGAATGTCAATTAAAAAACAAAAAAAAACAAAAGGAAAATGCGGTAAATCGTATATTTTTGCTCATATGTTCCCATTCTTTTCTTCAGTACCTGGGACATCCTCTCGCGGTGCTTGGCCTCCAGACTCTCCTTGGCCTTCTGGAAGTGGGCGTGTTCGTTTTCATCGGCGGGCGTTTCCAGGTAATGGTCCACAGCATCGGAGGAGCTGGGTGTGGCTGTGGGTACTGCAGGAATGCAAGGAAAAGAAAGGGAGGAAAAAATAAGCCAGTTAGAGAGGTGAAAACCCTCCAGTGGGAGATCTTTTTATTATATGCTATTGTCTGGACCTGCGTTGCCTCAGGACACACAAGCCTGAAATGGGTTAATAGTTAGTGAGATCAAGAGAGACAGAAAAAGAAACGGTAGCAGCAGCTGGAAGCCCACACCCTCCGAAAGCAAACAAGTGAGTGCCTCAGATGACCGGCAGTCTTTTGTCAAAGAGAGACAAAACCCCTCTCTCATTTATACAACTTCATTCAGACCATGACGTGGCGCTCATGCAAAAAAAAAACCAACAAAAACACAGCGGCTAGAATTTATCCCGTGGGCTCCGAAGCTGTGGTAGACGTTTCAGTCGAATAAATGGATCAGCCATTGCGTGAAAAGTGGATTTAATCAGTGGAGAGTTTATTATCTATTACAAGTATGCTATCAGGAACGGTTGGCGAATTTGTTAGTGTGTGTGCGAGCGTGAAGGTCGAACGTCATTGTGAAATTGGTTATGTCTGATGAAATCGCATGACTGCACAAGATACAAAAACACCAGGGATGTTATTTACTCTGACCTCAGTGGAGTATCAGTCTGCTTCTTTAATAACATTTGAAGGGGTCGCCAACAGACAGGAACATATTTTCTCATTTATGTCTGTCGTATTTGGCCAAAATTACAGTTCTCTACTGAGTTTTTTTTGTTTCTGGCTCAATACAGTGGAAAGTGATTTAGAATTTGAGTTTTCCTTCAGTACAACTTTATACATCTTCAGACTTCTACTCCACTACATCTCAGAAGCAAATATTGTACTTTTTACATTAGTCTGATAGTCATTGTTACTTCTCAGATTCCAGTTTTTAACCACCTTCCAAAAGTGTTGGTTGTAAATATCTGTAATAAACTGATGGACAAGATGTTACTTTAAGTCTTCCATGATAGGTTGCTTTTATCAGGGTTCCTATGGGTTTCTACGAGTTAAATTTAAGACTTTTTAAGACTACTTAGAACAGAATTTAATACCTATTTTATGGCCATACTGGCAAAAATTCATGGCTCCTAGAATTTAGGAAAATGTATTTATTTAATCCAACACCTTGATTCACACCATTCGAAGTCATTTCTCACCAGGGTAAAGTTAAAAATAATTGGTTCCTAATTTCAATATAAATTGTCAGTTTGGAACGGGTGGAACTGAGTCGACTAAAGCGACTTTCTTTGCAGTTTGGACATTTATAACAGACACATTTAAACACATTTACGGCAACATAATTTAAGACTTACCATATCAAATTTAATACCTTTTTAAATACTTTTTTTATTATTACTAAATGCAGATTTGTAAATTCAAAACTAATGACTTTTTAAGACCCTGCTGGAACCCTGTTTTATAAAGATACGTGGCTCTACCAGCAGCATAAAGAGATGAAGAAATGAGCTCAACCATGAACATGTCACAGTAAAATGCAACAAATGCATGAATGGAACTATAAAATTAATATAAACCATTATACATTATAGTAAAAACTGACAAGAACCATTTTCCTGTACATCATCCACCTTTACTTTTCATATGTTAATTATATTGTTACTTTAACTAAGATTTTGACTAGTAGTGAGTATATTCACTGTTTAGTATTGTTATTATTACCCCCACCCCGAAGGGGAGGCGAAGGGTATTGTTTTTGGTTCGGTTTGTTTGTTTGTTAACACTCTAGCAGCAAAACTATTGGTTGAATTCATACCAAATTTGGTTTGTAGATTGCCAGTGACCCAGAATAGATCTGATTACATTTTGGGAACAGTAGGACAAAGTTCATATTTTTGATGAATTTTTAAAATCTTTTTTTTTCCCTGTTTACGTATAATTACAACCTGGGGGATTTCCACGGGTCAATGCACTAGTTCACTTATAATGGTGAAATTTCAAATGTCTGTAGCAGCAAAACTATTGGGTCAATTTATACCAAATTGGGTTATAAATCGCCAGTGACCCAGAATAGATGCCATTACATTTTGGGAACAGTAGGTCAAACTTCCAATTTACTGTGAATTTTTAAAATCTTTTTTCTTCTCCCATTTTCTTATGAGCGAAATTTCACATATCTATAAAAACATCAACTTTGTTTCAATTTACTTCAAACTTGGCACATATATAGAGGCAATTGATATGCTGGCATCAGCACACGCATAGACATGATGACATCAGCTGGATCGATGCCAAAATAAGCTACAATATGTGTGAGGGGCGGGGTTTGTTGTGCCTGGAACCACTTGTTACTTCAGTAAATGATTTGAATGCATCTTCCTCTTCTTTATTAGACTACGCTTCCTCCGTAGCACAGAATTCTTCCCAAGTACAACCCTGAATAAGAGCAAAGATGTCACTCAATAAACGCTTCATTAATATTACAGTGTTGCAGCCTAAAAGATATTTGCAGGAATGACTAATTATATCGCAATTATCATATACTTTATATCTAGAAAATCCACCCTTAATTGTCCACACATGCCCACAACTGCAGTGTGTGGAAATGTGTTTGTGTGAGCTGTGGCAAAAAGACACCCAAGCACTTTCTCACCTCTAATATGCTCAGCAGAGCAGAAATCCCACACCAAAACACACAGTATAAGCACACACTGTGGGTAAAATTAGATAAAAATATAGGGAGATGGAGAAGGGATTGCAGTGTTTTGCTGCAGGGCAGATCATGCACTTGCTCACACACACACACACAAATATATATATATCAAGAAAGGTCAGTGAACCTTACACTGAAATCATAGTTGGCTCTAAACACACAGATTGTATGCCTTCAGGTCAGCAGCTGTAATGCACAACCCCTTCTGAACACACAAACAAACTACTCCTGGGAGAAATCGGTTGGCATTCAGGTAGTTTGTGACTGAGCGATCGCGTCTAACATCAGGGAGGTGAAAAATACTTTGCAAAAAATCTCCATTGTCTCGACACCTTAATGACCAAACACATTACTAAGGTGGGAAAACGCTTTTCCTCATTTTCCATGTTGCCACTGCTAATCAATCTTCGCATTGTGCTGAAGAATACAGGTACGCTTAGTGTGTAATGATGTATTGATGAGTTTTCACCTCACAGCTACCTTGGAAACATTTCACAGTTTTGAAATTACACTGGCATAATTTGACATCCGATTTTAAATATAAGAAATGATTGAAGCAGGACTTTTTGCCGACGTGACGGGGACTGAAGCTTAGTCGAGCGGGCCTACAACACATCGAATATAATGTGCAGGAAGAGGGCTGTTACTGCTCCGAAAGGTCATGCCTAGGTGATTTTATAGCTTGTCTTTATGCTAAAGCTTGTGCCCATGAAATGACTGTAATTACGGAAATTATAGCAGTTTTCATAAATGCTCTATGTTGCCATGGCAATGACAAAAAAAAAATCTAAAGCATGTTATTTCAGGCTTCCAAGATGTCCATGGAGATTAAACCTCTGTGGTTTTAAAAGCATACCTATTATTTGGCAACTCTATTTAAACAGTATTCAACAGGATGTAACATTTCTCCATAAAATATCTAAAATCAATATTATTTGTATTTACATTGTATCAGATATTTCCAATGACATTAAAATTCATTGCAATCCTTCAATTTATTTAATGCAGCAGCCCTTTTTAATGTCATGCTTACATTAATATTAAACATTACTTGCTGCTAATTCATAATAAGAAGTAACATAATGTAGGAGGACTGGTTAGAAATCGTTGATGAAATTCACAAAATGGAGAGATTAACATTTATGCTGAGGCTGCAAGCTGAACTGTACATAATAAGATGGGGTAAATGGATTCATTTCTTTAAAAACAATTAATGTATGGTTTGTCTCATAGTTCTGAGAAATGCTATATAAAGTGCTGCTGTAAAAATTTAATTAATTCCTATTTCATAACCGTAACCTAAATTATCATTACTGTTAGACTGTGACTATTATCTGTTGCCAACTGTTTGTTCTGTATGACAAAATGATAAATGACTAATAAAACCTAAGCTGAAACTTCCATTTTCCCATTTTTCCGACATTTACTAATATTCCCTCTGCTCTTTTGCCACGGCATGAGCACACTCACAGCACGTTGCATTCCAAGCATCCGGTGTTATGACTTTATCAGCCATAAACAACAGCCAAATGAAGGGTTCTGCCTGTCAATTATCACACTGTACTTCCGATAAAAATGATCAAATGTTTATATCATCAAAATAAATCGTGAATAACAATGCTTTTCTTCCCATCAAGTGTATTTAATTTTTTAATGCCTCTGGACATCGAATTTAATGCTTTTTAATGCCATTTAAGGCCTTAATTGTCACACAATCTATTTAATGACTTTTAATGCTTTTTAATGACACGCAGAAACCCTGATATATGTAAATGTCCATCTCTGAGTCCTGTCACATAGACGTTCATTGGTAGTCGTGAGCAAAAAATTCCCGCAATTTTTCTCAAATTCATAAAGTCACCAAACTACATCTTCTGTGAGACCCCTACTATAATGTAACTGTAATACAGTTGCTCTTATGCTGTATAATCTGATCATCTGTTATTCATAACTATGAAATAAAAGCTCAGTTTCAGTCAGTTTCAGAAAACTGGGTCTTGAGCCTGAAAAAAAGCTTTGAAACGGCACCTCTTTCAATAAACCACAATATAAAATGTCAGTGCCTCAGCAAATATAATAAAGCACAGGTGAACACACAGCCCCGTGGATTCCAGCTAACTGACCCGGGTGAAAAAATAAAGGGAACAATGACTTCCAGACTCCACAAAGGATTATGGGAGAGGTAAAGTCTGTTTATGGGGCAAACATATGAACACACAAAGACAGGCAGTCTGGAAAAGGTTAGCCAAGTAGAGATAGTCCAGTACTGAAACACACACAGGAAGAAATGTTTTTTGAGTAACTGTTAAGATCTGGCAGTTGGTGGAAAGTTCAGATTCAAAGCCAGGAGAAGCAAAGGTTAGAGACAAACCAGAGGTGAAAACGGCCGGTACGGAGACCAGCGAGCTGCTAGTGGTTGTTAGCGGCCGTCGGCAGGACTTACGGACACTGCTGCAGACAGACACACAGTACTCCTCTGACTCAAAGTTATTCCTGTTGCCTCCGCAGCCGCCGTAGATAAACTGAACACAGCGGCCCTCCTGTCGGTCAAAGTACCAGCGGGGCAGCATGGCCCGGCATGGACCGGTCTCTGCATTGGCCCAGCACACATCTTCAAAAACACACACACACACTGGTCACCACTCACCGCAGATCACTGTACACCGTATACTGAGGGCATGTAATCATTTGTGTGACATTTTGTGCAAGCTGTAGCCTCTAGTGAAGATGTCAAGCACCGTTAAAATAAAACAATCCAGTGTGAGAAGTGCGCTTATTTGTCAGGGGTTAAATGTATTTATGTGAAAGCTACCCACAAGGTATTGATTTCCTCTTCTAAATCTATCCCAAACAACAAATTAGCATATTTCTCAAAATGTCAGATCATTCCTTTCAACCAGGGACACTCAGCTGACTTTGTACCCGGGGGCTGCTTTTACAAAATGAAACACTGCCAAGGTTTAGCTAAGAAATATTCATCAGATTCACGTTATAAACATTAGAAGATCCAGATCTCCTGTTTTTTTTTTTTTTTTTACATTATGGTCAATTTAACTGACTTATTAGAGGTTCGATATGTGTGCATGTGTGGTTGTGCTGGGAATTATTTGATAACTCCATCAGCAACAGCAGAAAACACTCCACCTCAAACTAGCATGCGCACATTTTTCATATTGAACCTTTAACTTATTTACTTAACCTTGGTATGAGGATTAACTCTAGATCTACTGTATGTGATGGATACATTAGATATTTTAATGCATTTTAGTCACTTTTTCCCCATCTATTTATTTATTTGTCTATCTATGTATTTAGTGTTTCTATTACAACTACTATTATTGCATTATCATTATTATTAATTTTTACTCTTTATGTTATGAAAGAAACAATGTTTATAGATCTATAACCATGATTTCTTTTACTTTTAAGTCATTTTTATTTATTCCTCTACTTCATGGAAGGTATGCAAATGATTTTCTTTTGTTTAAAGTACAGCGGGCCAAGGTGAGGTCACTCTATAAGCCTTCTGGGTTTCCGACCTCACCTGCAGTTTCATACCCTCCTCTCTACCAAGAGAGATATGTACATGTATTTGTTTTATTATATATTTGCATGTGCAAATAAATGAATTGAAATTGAAATGCTTTACATATATTTTTAAAAAGTCAAATAAAAAATGTGGATTATTTTATTTCCACTGTGAATTAGACAGTGGTTGGCAGGCCAGGTGGCTCCTACCTACCTACCTAGGCCGTAAGTTGAGAATCCCTGTTTTAAACCTGGGGATGAATTCTCAGAATACAGTACTTGACGTCAAATAACAAAGTTTGTACACTGTAAAAATCCAAATCTTATCAAGTGTATTTTTTTCATTTCAAGTCCAAATATCTTATCACACTTAAAATAAGACATAATCACCTACAGAGTAACTTTTCAGTGAGATATAAGATTTTTTTTGACAACAGATCTTGAAAAAAGATCATTTTCACTTATTCCATTGGCAGATTTTTTTTACTTGAATTCGGCCAAAAAATCTTGCAAAAAAAATCTGCCAATGGAATAAGTGAAAATGAGC
>JAPQRP010000014.1:5486868-5498961 GCA_037367295.1 Apogon hyalosoma
TGTAGAAATCCACTCCATTTTTGCCAAAATGAATATAAAGATAGCTTTGCAGCACCTGGAGGGTTCAAATTCAAACTTTTTAAAACTATTAGGGTCCAAATACATAAATATATGAACCAAAGACTAATAAAAGTGGGTTTAGATAAATATGAGCCCTTTAAATAATGAAGTACAATGTCTAGAAATACCACATTTCTAACTAGTTTGCTTTCAAGGAAAGAAATGTGATGTTTCTGATAATGTTGCCAGTGGAAGTGGCAGTATCTGTGATCAGTTGATGTATTAGTCTGCTGGCGCCTCGCTGTCATTTATCAGTTTGTACCTGTTGTCAGAGTAGTCCGTCTCCGCTCCACCCCACCAGACATCAGAATCATCAGCATCCTGTTCGGCACTGTCGGCGTCGCGCTCGGCCTCTGCAGGACAGCACACGAACTCCACCCCGCGGAAACGGTCAATTCCACAGGGCAACAGCATCCCGTAGTCGTGGAGGTTCATGGTGCGGTCTCCACAGGACTATGAAGAGACACAGGGAAAGACAAAGACATTAGATCAGGGGCTATTTCTGGTAGTTATTACTCTGGGATGTGTGTGTGTCAGGTGTGTGTCCTCACCTCCTTGGCCACAGTGTGCCAGTGCAGGTGGCTCTCACACTGGTCCATGCGCTCCTGATGCAGAAACTTGCACTTGTCAGGAACGAGGAGGGCATCGCTCACAAATTCTCCCACTGTAGCACAGACGATATCCATATTTAAAATTCAAGCTTCAGTCCAGCTGCCTCGCTACATCTGAGAGAAACTTTGTGGTTGCTATGGCAACTGGTAGCCAGCTTTTCTTTGTTTTTTTTGTTTTTTTGCTCCTTTTGATTCCTATAAGCCAAGACTACGTTCTAGGAAATGGAAATCCTGAAAGAACGAGTCTGCAAAGATCTGTGCGTTAGGGTCACTGGCTTTTCAGAAACACATCGACTCTTGTTTCCTTTTCACGCTCTTACTCTGTAAACAAGTAAAATTTCGATTTTTCTGCTTTCTAACCCGTTTATGAAATGAAAATTCACTGTCTAGACGTGCACTTCAAACAGCTCTGCTATGCGACAGTAACCAGACTCACCCAGGCAGCGGTAGGGCACCACAATGTGCATGTGACTGCGACACTGCTTGCGGCCTTTCTTGCACCAGTTTTGGATACTGACTGGCTGGTTGGCCTCCACCACATTAGTGATCTGGAGCTCTGGGTACACCTATAGACACAGGACACAGGATTATGGGTTATAGCTGTAATAGCATAAACAAGTGAAATAGACTCAGTCCTGTTTTACTGTTTGAGTAATTACAATATTCATAACACAAATGTAATATTGACAACACAGGTTAGCATCTGCATATGCTTTAAACCAGGGGTGTCAAACTCATTTTAGTTCAGGGGCCACATTAAGCCAAATTTGATCTGCAGGGGCGAGGACCTGTGAAATAATAACATAATAATATCTAAATAATGTCAACTCCAAACTTTCCTCTATGTTTTAGAGCGGCTAAAGTAAAATTATGCCATGAAAAAGTTTACATCTACCTACTGTCCTTTAAAACAATGTGAATAACATGAACAAACTCAAATTTCTTAAAAAAAACTAACTGCAATTTTAACAATATTCTGTCTCAGTTTATCATTTACACATGTAAATTATAACTTACAGATCATAGTGGATCAACAGATACACAAAACATTTAATATCAGGCAGAATCCTGGTAAACTTGCACTTCAGACATTTCAAATTGTTCATATTTGTTCAGGTTATTTGCGTTTTTGTTAAATGATAGTTTGTTTTAGTGTGAATACAGTAAAATGTTTACATTTACAAAGAGAAAAATTTGGAGTTGTGAGTATTTATAGATTATTATGATAGTATTTTACTGATCCGACCCACTGGAGATTAAATTGGTCTGTATGTGGAACCTGATATATAATATATATATCTTCAGTGTAATTTTTGTATTTCACAAATTCATCCCAGGGGCCAGACTGGACCCTTTGGCAGACTGCATGTTTGAGACCTCTGCTTTAAACTGATAGCTTGGAAAATATTCCTTCCAGTAAGAACATCACAAGTAAAGGCATCAGCATGATACACTTATTTCACCATGTCAATCACTTTCACTCAGTGCATTTTGCTAATAAATAGGTATTTTGTTGTTGAATTCATTTTGATACTTAGAGTAGAATATTTGGTGGCAGTTTCTCAAACCTTTTTAGTTCCATATTGGATATTTAATATATAATGTAATAATCATGGTCACCAACTTTATCACATCATCTTTTCGTCTTTATCTCAAATGAGGCAGTCAATTAATGTCAGGTAGTAATAAAAATAGGCAAGGCAAGTGGATTTATGTAGCACATTCAATGCACAAAGGCAATTCAATGTGTCCTGCATCAGCAAAAGGAACATCCAAACAAAGAATAATAGATCAAAATAATTTTTCAAAATATCAGAAATAAACACATATACAAAAGATAACCAACAAAATATCTTAAAAGGACTCATGTCTGCTCAATAGTTAAAATTCAAAGGTATTTCATCTGCAGTGAATTAAAGCCGTCACTGAGAGGCTGGACAGGGCTATACAGTTTCCTGTCAACAGCTGATCTTGTATCATCTTTACTTGTTGTATCCTTTTGCTAAGCTTCTATTTCAGGGGCCTTTAATTTCCGTTGAACTCTGACTCCGGAGGTCTTTGTGGTCTGTATGACATTGGCTGGACCGTTCCTTCAACAGCCGCCAGTTTTTAATTTCCATCTTTTTCATCGTTTGTTCATCTTCATCCATATTCCGCTTCCTTAATTTTATACGTGAATCGATTCGTGCCATACCCACAAACATCCGTGCGTTTCAGATCTTGTGCGTTACTGCAGCGCTTCTTGTGCTCGACAGATTCTGCTGCGTTCACCTCCATGTTCCTTTCAGCCATGCATGACATCTGCCTCTGCACGACACTCCGAGACGACGTGCCATCCCTCTCCAAATACCTCTCCTCGTCATTCTTTTTCATGACATTTCTTAGTGTGTTTTCTCCTCCCTCGTGCCTTTCTCAAGGCAGACAAGAAGAAGAAGTAATCCCATAACCACCTCGGTTCCTAGTCACACTCCTCGTCGCCAACTCCTCTTGTTTTTCCAGTTTAGCAGTGGGTTGGAAATGTTTCATGTTTTCCATTTCTTTGATATTTCAAGTTCAAAACACTCATTTCTTTTCAAATGGGGACCTTAAACTAGCTTGGTAAGCCTGTGTTTACTGTGAGTGGATTTATCATTTGTAGCAATGGAAGAATGTTCTTCCAGAGAAATCTCACCACCTCCTCAAATCAAACATTTTATCATTTCTTTTCATCTTTGTGCATTTCTCCTGGAATATTCTTCATTGATTGAATTTTCCCACAAGAAATGACCTTGAGGTTCCATAAGACTGCAAAAAGTGACAGTCTGGTTGATGACTACCAGCGCCCTATTGTGCAAAATAATACTTTTCTACAACTAAACATTAACTGTGTGGATTTTTGGATTCAGCTTGGTTGGTCTCTCTCTGCCTAATTACAAACCAGCAAGAGCTTATGCAGAAATGTCACATGGACTTAAGCAGCTTGTTTACCAAGCAGAGTTTTGGCATCGTGTCATCATTCCAAGTTGGAGGATTGTCTATGCTTGTGGCTATTTTGTCTAATTTTTTATTCTCTCATGCTCCCAGAAATAGATCAAGAAATCCTTACTCCAGTTTAAGATTTCACTTTTTCGCTGGAGCCACTGGTGTAGATAACAAAACGTTTTCCGGAGCCTTCAAATGCCTTTTTCTGTTTCTGCTCTATCTTGCTTTTAAAGATCAAGTTTAAAATCTGGAGCTCTCTAGAATCTTGCAGGAATGACTTAAATTACTCTTGCTGTGCGCTCCCCTGACGTGTTCCCAATAAAGAAACCGCACTGCTACCTGCTCAGTCACTGTAATTTGCTCTCAAACTGTCAGCTTAATGGCGAAAATGTAAATTATCCGACCCAAAAATCCAACTAAAATGTCACGACTATAAACATTTATCATCCTGGCTTATTGCACACTCAGAACAAAATAAACGCTGGGTAATTGTAGAGTAAGTATTGCATATATCACAGTATACATGGCCACATGAGGGACAATTTCGAGTCATGCCAGGGAGGCAAAATTAAAAGAAAATTAGGTGTTCACACTACATCCTGCACATCCTGAACATGCTTAGGTTTATGGTAATTTTATTTATCTAGCTGGAAATAAAGACTTTTCCTTAACATGTAAATTTCAATGTAATACATCTTCATTAAAGATAAGATAACTGAAGACATAAGACTAATGAAAATATGACACCCCCCCAGAATTGTGATTGACAGTATGCAAAGATACAGAAGGAGTTTTATGAAGAATTATACTGATTCTAGCAGAAAAAAACTCACATTTTAATGCAAATTAGACTCCACAGATCCAAAATCATACCACATCTTTCAGCTAGTGACTGTAATGAAGCCAGTGGTGGAGCTTGTACCAGTTTACTTGGAAGCATATGAATCTGTTTTATGTCTTTGAACTGCTGCAAATATTTGGTTCAAGCGAGACAAATAAAATCTCAGTTGCATCTACAGTGAACCTTCACTGCACCTGTTTTCACTTTCTGCGTCATAAAAAATGTGGATAGAGCTGAAGTGATGCTTTTAAACTGATCTGTATTGAACTGTCCTCCCTTATGACATTTTAAGTGATCAAACATAAACTCCCATTGGGTTTTCTTGCTTTTTAAATGTAATCTGACTGTGATTTCATAGTCGTGTACAACAGTTAATTTAGTTTTGGAGGTGGCAATAACTGAGGGCTGGAGATAAGCGTTAAGGAGAAGGCTCTATTGAAAAAAGAATGGCCAGAAAAATCACATCAGTGTAGATTATTATACACTAAGTTTCATTATATTTGATTCATTTCTTTCAATGTTCACTCTCCTTCATGTTTGTTTGTGTTGCCTTTATGCTAATTTTCTGCATCCGAGCTGTGGGATGCACAGATGCAGAACCTGAATGACAAAGAATATGGCTGTTAAGAGCGCGATTGAGGAAAATATGCGTATTTTTCTATCATTACACAACATATAGCACAGCTCAGTTCTGTTTTTTAATATATTTTGCCTGAATGGTTATGTACAATATAGGATCTCTGTGTTTTCTGTTGAAATTAAAATAGACTCCCTAAAGACTTCAGCTGACAGACTCTATACTCAGTACTAAGGTTTGCCTGTAAAAGGGAGCTGACGAGTGCGGCGATGTAGCACGCTATCTCAGTTCCTCATCTCGGCAAAAATGGTGGCAGGTCAAGATGCTTATAAGCTGAAGTGGAAGCAAGTATTTCAATTATCCTGGAAATAGGAGTGTTCTTATGTAGCAAGGCCGATAAAATAGGATTATTTTTCAAAGTCATGTCAAGTTTCCAAAAACTCTCGCTGGAGTACTGCTATATATAAACAATTTGTATCAAGATGAGTAAAAATCAATGTTGGCCAAATAGATTTCTGACCCATTTGTCCAACAGAGTATGCAAAAAAGACATCTGAACCCTGATGGTTCATTTAAGTTTGTGTGAAATGACCTTTGAGCTGGCTCTTATAAACACTGTATCCTGCACACTCCTTTAACATTTAATATCTACACTCCTCTGTTTATGGCCTCAGGCTTATACTCTGCACATGCATAAAGATTCATATCAGCTATAAAGGCTGTTTTAATATGGTCGTAGGCTTAATTGATTCTGTGAGGAAAGAAGTGTTGTTTATATATGTGATGTACAGTGTATAACAGAAGGTGAACCCCGCCCCTAAACCTCACCTCCTGGCAGTACTGCAGGATGCCCTCCTTGGTTCCGATGCAGCTCTTGGTGCCCGAGGGGTCCGGTTCCCACTTGCCGCTCTGCACGTTGATGTGCATGTTGAGTTTATCGCAAAACATGGCCACCTGGGGCTCTGCCAGCAGACCCATTGAAACATCTGTAGGCACCTGGAGGTGGAGAGAGCAAGAGGGAGAAGGATTTAATGAGATATAGCACTCATGTTAAACTCCCTGAGAACTTGCATTGAAAAATGCAAGACGGATGCAATTAAATTTTATTACTTGGATGGAAGGGGGGCCGAGAGAGGAGAGGAGATTAGCGTGTAAGATGAAACGGAAGATGAGGTGAGCTGGTTTAAGATGAGAGAAGCGGGAGAGCGATGAGGAAGGGAAAAAAAGGAGGGAGGGAGGGAGGGTTTCCACGGAGATGGGGTGCAGAAAAGGCGAGCCAAAGATGAGGTGTTAGCAATTTCGCCAACATAGTAGGTTTAATTTTTCTTTTCCGTGTGTTAGTGTGAAGCACCTCTGTTCTCTGCTCACAGATTGTCCTGTTTGTTTTATTTTTAGTGCAAGTGATATTTCAGAGCAAAATAAGGAAAGAAAACGTGATGGATATGGATAATCGATAGCTTTACAGGGATAAATTGCCTCAAACAACAGCCCTGGAGCAATTTGATGCAGAGCACACTTGCACCCACACAACTGCCCTGTGTTGTACCATTTATGGGAATAGTGTACATCGGTACCTATGCAGGACTTTTATTTATATTCTTCCAGGACACCGTAGTGTTTATATAACCCCCTGATGATTTGTGTGCATTCAGCTCCCTCTATTAGTGCAGAGCAGGTTGGTTGGAGACAAGATGGTGTGTGAGAAAGTCTGCCTTTGGCATGAATTTATTAATTTTTGTGTTAATTTACTCTTCTGTGTTGATTCGTGCCTGTGAGTGTGTATGTAATTGTGTGTGTTTATGCCATTGCTGTCTGCCTGCATAAGGAGGTTTTGTGCTGAAGTCCCCTCAGGAGAGGAGGTGCAGACAAACCGCTGAATGTCTGCATTGTACTGGCAAATGAGCTAGAACAAAGTAGGAGGGAATACGAGGGGAAAAGGAGAAGGAGACAGAGGGAGGGAGGAGAGGGACTGTTGCCATTGTGTGCTCCCTAATCTTGTTAATGGTTTTGAAGGCCCTGGCAGGCAAACAAATGTTGTTTTGTAAGATGGATAGCATATTTTTTCCTCAGGACCTTATTCTTTCCAAGCAGCCAGGGGCTAGTCCTCTTCCAATATGAGCGAAGCCATAATTTTGGATGAAATCTGAAGCTGAAAACTTAACATCTTTGGATCGATTCAGCGTGCTTCCATGAGACAGAGCAGGGAAAAGAGTGACTTTTTCTGGTGTTTCTTATGTTTAATTTGCACACAGATGGAGCTTTGTCAATATTTATGTGATTGCGTCCTAGTAAACCACGTCAGACAGAACAGACGTCTTGCCACGTGAACCTTGTAACATTTAATTTTGAAAGCTGTTTTGAGGTCACGTTAACTCGACCTTTTTGTAAGCTTGTATTTCAGTGGTTTGCAATTAAGAAAACACATCAAGGCTGAAGTGTATGGGTGCAAGACGAAAACCAAAGCAATATCACAGGCAATTGGCATTAAGACTGTAGCACATAGGCTAACATTTTCTCCAATAAGAGCTCACTAAACGTTTATGTTTTGTTGGAGCTGCATCAATCTGTATGCTGGGTTTATTACAGAAATTAAAACTAGAACTAGTAGACAATGTCTTCAAGTGAAATGAAGGAAAACATGAAAGCTACATGAATACAGTGAACAGTGAACTGAAACTAAATTGCAGCTTTATTTTTTCATTTAATCTCAGTGTTTCTTCATCAACAAGCATAAAACGACAACACAATATAGAACCCTGTCACGTCATGCATTCTTCTGTTCCTTTACAGCTTCTACGAATCAAAGATTTACCAAAACCCGAAACTAACATTAAAATGAAATAACTGTGTTGTTATGACTGTGTTCCCCAGTTAAAGATTATAATCTAAACTGTTTATAAATACTCTTGAGCTACAATTTGGATAAAATATGTGCATAATAAATTCATCCGGTCATGATCATGATGCAAATTATCCACTGGGAACACTTGTATTTGCTAAAATATGGAAGGATTTCCATTGAAAACGCCAAAAGTCAAGTCATAAAGCTGCTACAAAGGAAGCAACTGTCAAAATATGTTTCAGAGCAGAGGTAGGTCACTTGGAATAAAATCAGACCGCTCTGTTCAAGAGCAAATGCATTTTTAATGCCGTTAGTTTAATAGATGTGACACTGTACTATATACAGTATGTGTGCATTATTCATGGAAAATTGGTTAATTTTGTGACGTGTTCACACCCCTGATCTCATGGAATTTATGCTGCATATGTTTTAACTCTGATGTTCTGTATATGGTGGTGTTTTTTAATAGCAGACTATAATAGAGTTTCAATTTGATAAAGTAAAATGCATGCCCTGTTCTTGGGCAGGGAGATTATATAAAATAACTGAATGTGGGTTTTTCAGTGTTATGGGCAATTCATGATTTTGATCTTTCTTCCTGTGGACATGAATTCTCCATATAATGTGATTTAAAGGGTAGTTTTCATCATTAAACTTACGCTGGTGCCCATAAAGTTGGAATAATTTTGTCCTCTTTTTATTCATATTGATACACATCAGTAATCACCTTTGACCAAGTGCCAGTTGCATTTTATCAAGAATAAATCACAGTCAAAATCATTTCAAGAGATCAGGCAAAAAAAAAAAAAAAAAAAGATTTTATTCCAACTTTCTGGACAACAGTGTTTGCAGCAAATATGCAATATCAACCAGCAACAACAATAGTTAAAGGCTGCTCTTGTAGAAGTGTGAATGTGCATTATTTATAAGTAGAAGGCAATGAAAGAAGAAATACGTTCACAAAGAATATATCATAATGTATAACACAAACAGGTTGTCTTTTGGAATGATTAATGATTTTCATAAAGCAAAATCAAACTAATTCTACTTAGAACCAGGTGCCACTCTGCATTATATGAAATATGTTGTTATTTAACATGACAAACAGTACATGGTCAATGACTTTGGCTGTTGTTTGGATTGCCAACTGCTCTAAAATCTGATCACATGAAGAGATGTGTTAGTTAGATTCTATTCTTAACAAAATGACTTCCTGAGGGAATCCCTGAACAGGGTACTGCGAGGTTCGACCATTTACTGCTGTCCGACGGGGGTAACAACAGAGCGTGCACACACAGATCAGGTTACACATCAGAGCCACAGGCTGTAGTAGCAGGGAAATCAGTAAATCCCACCCACACTTGCACATACACACAAAGTAGGGTGTCAAATCCCCTCTTGCCCCCGGCCCTCCTCGGCTCCAACACATGGCTACTTCACAGTGGTGGCCATCACTCTTGACACTGAGCCATCTGCACTACATGGGGTTATTTAGGGGTCTGCCTGCTCCATTCCCACATCGCCATCTGTGAGTGAGCAACGCTAACGCTCGTAGATCACATCTCATGATGTCTGTTAATGGTGAAACTCAAGACAAACTAAAAGCGGAAAGTTTTCAAATAATCTTTAGAAAGTCGTTTCCATGTGTGCTATCTTTTAATTAACAGGCTTTTTGAGTGCCCGGTTTCATTTTGACCTTATCTGCACACCCTCTGGCCTTTCCCTGTCCCTTAATGAAAGAGATAAACCAACTTCCTCTCTGCTTGAGGCAAAGGTAGGCAAATCACTGCCAACAGCTCGCTGACATTCAAATTCTTTGTGTCATCCTCTTTTGGCTGGCAAATCATATCCTTGCCAATCGCTCTCTCTTGCTTCCCTTCCTGCCTCTCAGCCTCTCCACTGATATCTCTTCACCGCTCCATCTTCTGCAAAAGGGGAGGAAGGGAAAGGGAGGGGGCAGCTGAGCTTTCACTGCAAGCTTATAAATCAGAGTCCCAGGATGATGGCAGAGGCAGGAGCAGGAGGAGAGAGTGAAAGAAAGAACAATAACCACAATGGTGAGAGACGGCAAGAGATTGGAGGACAGATGAATTGGACAATAAGCCTTCAGGCCTGAGCAGAAGGTCAAGCACTCTGTAAAGCAGAAAGGATATGGGGACGGAGGGCCAGGGAACGAAAGAGATGCTGGAGGGGATGGTGAAGGCTTAACAGCGCAGAGAAATTCGATGTCAGTCTTAAAGAGAAAAGAAAGTTTGATGCTAGTGATGATGAAAGGCTGCACCTGCAAAACGGTAAAGCAACTCCTCTGATCTTTCAGCACAGAAGAAAGAAAGAAAAATAACAATAGAGGGCTACTTCTTGTTTCGGTAGCATTACAGGGAAGCCAGAATCTACCTTGAGCTCGTAACAGATGGACTGAGAAAAAAGGCAAACTACCAAATGATGAGACATCAGCCGCAGACAAATTATCGGAGGAAACCCCACGCTTTATTCCTCTACTTCGTTGTCTGTTTCTGTCCTTATCCCACCAGTCTGCCAGCCGGTCATCCTGCAGGGACGAGGGGAGGGGAGGGGGAGTAGTAATCTGGGCATTGAGGATTAGGACGACAGCCTGGTCAGGATAAATATCCCCTTTTGGTCTCAATCTGGCATGATAGCCATCGCTGTAGCGGCAGGGAATAAGCCAGGAGGGAAAGGAGGCTGATGCTATATGAGATTGACCCCAAGAAGACAGTTCAATTAAAGTCAGCACAAATTCAGGATGCCACATATTGCTTGGCATGCCACTTCTCCCCCAAATAGAAGTATAACTAAAGCAGTGATCCATCAAAAATGTTTCCAACTTCTTGCTGTTTTTATTTGTCACAGTAGCCTGAAGAAAGATTTCCATAGTTTGAAAAAAATGCAAGCAATAGACCACAAAACACTAGAACATCACAACAAATTAGATAAAGAAATGATAAATGATAATTATAACAGGCTGAAAATATATTGTTGCACAATATGCAAAAAAAAGTCAGACTTAATTTAAACGACAGGGCCTGCTGACCCATATGAGACCACAAAATGAAGATGCACATGTACCACTCTATATACACACGCCATGCAATAAAAAGCATTCACCATAATACTGCTGAGGATGAAGTAGATTTTACGGGACAATTTACCCCGAGGGAGGCCGACTCAGGAAAAGAAAAACACTAAAAACAAACAAACCAACAATCTAATAATGTAATGCAATAACATACAAGTTTGTCTTATAAAGCGATTAAAGTGAGATTATTTGAGACTGCAATTTGATAAAGTGGTTTGCAACCACAAGGAGGTTTATGATGAGGATGACGAGCCTGCTGCAGTGCTTCAAATGGGCTGGTTGTGCACACGTGTGAGATTGTGTTACAAGGACAATTCCAAATCACAGCTCTCATCAAAGACAGGTGACCTACTTCCTCATCTGACCCAAATTACATCGAGGCGAACCTTAGGCACATGCTGCATGATCCTCAGCTCAGCGTCATGTGTTCGATGGTCATATGTTCTGCCTTAAAGGGTAAATCTGCTGCAATTTGATCATTGTGCTTTTGTTTAGAAAAACACTAAAATAGAGTTAATTACTGGGTATGCAGCTGGGTCAGAGATAAGAGTCAGAGAGAAAAACACAAAGGTCACGCAAACCTTTTTGGAAGGATTTTTTACATAAAATGCAGAGTCTAAACACAACTACACGCACTGAAACCTGCGAGAAAAAAATTATTTCATTCATGAGGACATAATAGTTTAATTGATGTTATTTTGCGTTCATGTACATGCATTGGTAGACATTTAGTACATTACTACACCAGGGATAAGATTTTAAGGATATTGGAATACTTTGATATGAATCATGTGGGTGTTGACTGACAGTTGTGTTGCGTTATGTTGTGTTCGCTGTGTTTGACACTCACCAGCTGAGTCACATATTCTACCTTCTATTTATGGAATAACTATATATTTCTAAAAAAATATAACAGAACACCTCTACTTTAGTTTTGCTGTTTTATGTTGCACAAAACCTGTTACCGTGATTAAGCTACATTAGCTAATGTTAGGATTAATTTGTTATTCTGGTAAAGGTTCATACTGTCTTCCAAATATAACTGTTGTAGGTAATTCATTTATCAGACAGGGGTAGTTTTTTGTTTCCCTGCCTTACTAGTTTCAG
>JAPQRP010000014.1:5536971-5547920 GCA_037367295.1 Apogon hyalosoma
GCTCTTAAACCTAATACCAAACAAATAATGATAATATTTGGTATCTTTATGGAACACAGTTATTAAACGTTCATAGTAATCATTGACTGAACCTCCTTTGACAATCAATTAATACTGAATTGAATCAAATTGTGATTAATCAATTCAGAACCTTAACAATCGAAATCAAATCGATTATGGAAATTGGCCCTGACACCCAGCCCTACTTACAACTAACGACTGGCTACAAAATAATAAATGGAATATTTAAGATGGAAACTCTGACCCACAGATTGAGGAACTAAGAAGAGCAGTGTCAAGATAAATGGGAAAAATGGACAATTTTCATTTCAACATCACACTGCCAAAACCACTTGTTAGTCGCAAAACTGTACTAAGGTCAACGTATCTCAAATGTCGCTTATGTTTGTATTGTACAAAATTCAAAACAACAATAACAATAAAGTAACAACAGCAAACAGGGCTGTTCCACTGAATTGGTTCAATTGCAGTCCCATCCTAAAAACCTATTTTTAATAACAAATATATAATCAGATCCTTGATGTTTATAAATGTCTTTTTGGTATCTATTCAATCCAAAAGCATCAGTTCAGACAGTATTCACTTACATATATAAATGTCCTTCTTTTTATGTGACATTGTACTAGGAAGTGGCCATCATACTTAAATGTTTGTTTTTCTTAAAATGTGTTTCTGTATCTTTTTGATTGGTTTTGTTGTGAATTAAACACATTTTTGTCAAAAAAAAAAAAAAAAAGCCCCATGTTTTCATGTCATTACTGAAACACAATAAGTTACAGCCCATAGGGGAAGCCTGTTTTCACCACATACACCAAATGTTTCAAGAACAACTATCTCTGCAACTACATCAATATATGTGTTTAGTTTTGTTTTTTTGGATAAATGAGTTTTTATTTATGAACATGTCTTCATATAAATTACTACTAGCCATTTCTAGCCTAGCAGTGCTGAGGTTTTTAAGAATTAGCTAAAATTATCACTACCAAAACAGTCGCTACCGTAATATATCGTAAAGTTACAGCTGTGACCTGTTTCAGTAACAACAGAATCAACTCATGGCAATTATTTTTATACAAAAGAATACATTTATGTTTTATAAATTCAGAGATAATTCTTATTTGTATTTTATCATGTATTTTCCAAGGGAGCGATAAAACCAGGGCTCCTACAGGTTTCTACAAGTTAAATTTAAGACTTTTTAAGACTACTTAGAACAGAATTCAATGCCCATTTCACAGCCATATTGGCAAAAATTTGTGACTCCTACAATGAAGGAAAATTTATTTATTTACTTTGCCAAACATAAAAAGAGGTGGACACAAATCATTGTAGTGAGAGATAATTATATATTAAAACAATATCATGATGAGAAACTTGAAAAACTCCAAGTCATTTCTCACCGGGGGCTGCAAAGTTAGTGATAATTAGTTCTTAATTTCAATACAAATTGTCAGGTTGGAACAAGTGGAACTGAGTTACTGTCTTTGCAGTTTGGACATTTAACAGACACATTTAAACACAATACAGCCAACAAGTTTATAGCAACATAATTTATGACCTACCACTAGAGATGTAAACAATTAATCGATTATGCCATGGGAAAATAGCACGCGGGGGGAGGGACTCTCACTCCATCGTGTCAGGATAAAAGTCAGAAATACCCATTTCTTCTGAACTGCCCCTCTTCACACTCATTTATTATACAGAATTTCTCTGCAGAATTTATTTACTTCTACTCCGTAAGTCTCATTGCCTGTACTGTATCCAATGGTATAATAAATCAATCAAATGACATGCTTTTTTCATGAAATATTTAAACAATATTTAACTTTTATTGTTATAGACGCTATTGAAAGAAATTCAGGTTCTCAGGAAAATCGCCGCTTAATAATTAATCATTAATTGATCAATAAAGGTCAACCAACTAATGATTAATGAATTAATCAATAATTTATATCCCTACCTACCATATCAAATTTAATACCTTTTAAAGATTTTTTTTAAGGTATTAAATGAAGATTTATAAATCCAAGACTTTTAAGACTTTCTAAGACCTTGCAGGAACCCTGTAAAACATAAAAATGCTGACCAAAAAATTTAAAAGTGGGGCAGAGCCATCAAGGGAGTCCAGAGAACAGAGAAATAACCCAGTGATATAGATGTTTAAAGCTGAAATCAGTTGAGAACACTTAAAACTGACATATAACTGACAATGACATTTATGTTATTTTTGAAATTTGAGAAAACTTTTCTTTATTTTTTAAACTTAGAACACTTTCTTTTACATATAATCAATGATACTGATTAAAATGGCTATTTTTAAAGAGTTCAAAAGACTAATTACTCTTATATTTGGTTTGACTGGGTAATGGCTCCTTTTGTTCCTCTGTCAAAGGAGTGTTTAAATTGGAGTTAATCAGTTATTACTCACACCTTGAAGCTTTAGTTGTGGAAAGTTCACACACTTTGATGACTTCTTTACCAGCTCTAACTTTCATTTGTAACTTGACTCAGATGACTGTATTAAAGTGTTTTTGGTTCCGCACCATTTTTGTCCATCCAAATAAATGGATATGGAAGTTTTTCAAGTTTCTCATCATGATATTGTTTTAATATATAATTATCTCTCACTACAATGATTTGTGTCCACCTCTTTTTATGTTTGTGATTCACATTTGAGATTATTTATACCATGTGCACAATTTAATATAAATTCTGTTGTAAGGTGTAATAATATAACCTTTCAATCTAAAAATTATCACATCAGTTGTTAAATAGCACTATTGAAACATGTTATCAACTGACATTTTATGATAATGATTGTTTAAGTCCATGTCTAAGTTCAACTATCAAAAACTGTGAAGGCAATATAATTATCAACACATTCATACTTATAACTTTTACAAAAAAAGTAGATTTTTAGTGAATCCTAAAAATTCAACGTTAAAAATGTGTTAAAGTTTCTCAAAGAAAATCTTATAAATTAATTTTTGTAAAATGGTCTGTACTGGTGAGGACATTACATAAAACAATGATATCTAATCTGAATAAAAGTATATTTTGGTAGTGACAGATTTCAAGACAGTATGCTATTAAGAGATTGTTTGAAAATACATACGAAAACCGAGGGCACCTTTACTAAATATGCATCAATTAGATATAATGTAAAAGATATATGGTAAAGGTTTTAATGACATAGCATACAAGCTGAATCAAATCCCAATATCAACATCTGAGCCACTACGGTAAAATTGTTCATATACTGACACAAGAAAACAAAGTGTCACTGAATTAAAGGCTCAAATATGAGGTTAATGTGAGGAAAAGGGTTTGTACGTAGGACAGATATAAACACATACTCACAGGTTCATGTGATGTCCAAGTCACTGCAGCTCATCTCCATCACTGTCTTTATGCTGGTGCATTCACTGGCCACATCTGGATGTACACACACATTTTCAAATTAGGATTGATTAGATTAGGGCTTATGTGAAAAGAGAAAATGAAAGAATGAATGTATTTAATATAGATTTCTTTAAAACAGAATGTGCTCATTAACATACACAGACCTCTGCTTCCCTTACACACAGAGATGGTCTGATACATCACAAAGTCTTAATTATAGCGTTAAGACTGTTACAGTTTTTTCGTCAGACTGAGATAGTGATGCCAGTGATATACCTGTGTGAATTTATTTGTGTGAAAGTTGATGCAATGACACAGATTTTCCTTTCCAAACTTTGCTGCGTCAGTTTTTCAACCACGTGTCTCGAACGTACGGCGCAAACAATCATAAGTGGGTTTATATGTTTCAAAGACATTTATTAGCAAAATAAATGACATTTATGCAAATAATTAATTCGTGTCCAGACAAAACTTTGGCTGTGGACCAGTCTAATGTAAAGTCGGCAGACATGGTGTGGGTGAATTGTTTATTTGCAGGTATTAGCTTTAAGCTAGTCACCTTAGCTTTTTTTACACGTGTTGAGCTGCTCCCGATGAGAAACGTGGGCATTTTTCTTTCGACAGTTGTATTTTAATCTCTTACCACATCCGTATTATAAATACTATTTAAATTACTGCAGATAAAAGCCAAAATATTGACTCCGACTTTCCTTTTTCGAACTATTTAGTCAAACTTTTCGCGGTTAGCTTGTAGCTTCGGTCCTGTCAGCTACTATTGCTGTCGGAGTCAACGCGCCTGCGCAGTGAGAGACTTCTTCTTCTTCTTGCGTTAGGCAGAGACGCTACTTGTCGAAGTGCTGCCACCTACTGCTTATTAATTATAACAACAAGACAAACCGTATGAGCGCGTTTGGCAAGATGAGACAGGTTACCTAATCTAAGAGGGCTTTAATTTAAAAGCTATAATCTCTTTTTAATTTATAAATACAAACTCAAAATCATTCATTAAAAAACACACAAGTACATTTTGTCTCCTCAGATCTACTTCACAAGACCTGTTTTCACATCCTGGTGCTAAATACATATATAAACATGGAAAGTTTATCAGAAATAAAGTTGTGTAAGCTATTCCATGCTCACTGCTCTCTCATAATAAATTGATTTATCATCAAAAGCAAAAAAAAAACCAAAAAAACAAAATGCAAAGTAAATAACTAAATAAATATAATTCTGCGCTGATTTGAATCTTTTTGTAGATTGTATTTATTTGTGACTTTAATTCTACCTGAAACTCATACACAGATCCAGGTTGCCAGAATTTAACCATAGTTTTATGGGTAACAACGGGAGGTGGTGAAAGGATGTAGATAATTTAGTTCTCAGAAATGCCACCCACGTTGAGCAGCAGTGATTCATAATGTCTTCCAGATGTTTCTTTTAAGTTTTAAGGATGTGACGTAAAGACATTAAAAACATGAAGGTAATTTAATTGCAGACATTCATATTCACAAAGACACTTTTCTCTTGGTTTTGCATTTGCTCTTAGTTAAAATAAATCATTCAGATCTGAGGGAAAAAAGGAATATGGAGTCATCTTTTTTCCTGAACCCACTTTTTTTTGTCTTGCCTTTCTCAGAGTGGTGACACATTATGCTCTTATGTAGATTACAGAGATGGCTAATCTTCCTCTTAACCATCCATAATTAGAGGATAATGACTTCCTTTGTGCTGCTGTGGGAGCCGGCAAAGAGGAAGATCATCTTCCTCAAGGCTAAACAAGAAGTACTACAAGCTTCAGCTTTTAAAGACAACACTGAGTTTCCTTTTTTCAGAGAGGGTGGTCAGAAAGTTAGTAATATAAGACAGACAGACAGAAAGTGAGGGAAATATCTCAAAAAAAAAAAAAAAAAAAAGTGCATCCAGCAAATACTCCAGCTTATTGCATCTGATAGTGTCTTCCTGTTCTTACGGCAGGGCTGTGGTGTGGCAGGTTAACACTCACTTCCTCTCATTTGTCATTCTGTGAACACCTCAGGGCCCGAAGGAGTCGACACACCCTTTTCCTGGACATGACTGGGCTTTAACCACTGAAAGCAGAGAAAGACAGACGTTTAAGACGTTGGATTTCTTCCTGTGTAACCTATTTTCTTCTACTTCAGGATATTACCTTTAGTACATTTACATTTTTTCCCCCCGTTTCTATCATGGACTGCTAAGTGTGAGGCGTCCAGTGCAGGGACACAATTAATGACTCTCTATGCCAGTAAAATACTGCAGGTCCTCATTCATTCATAATATTAACACAAGAGTAAAGTCTTTGAAACCACGACTTTAGCACCATCTTGTGGTCATTTTGGAGAATTGCACCCCCTGCTGTTTCGTGTCAGGACAATTCAACTTTTAGTCCTTTTGTAAGCGTAATTGTGATTTTTTTTTGTTTTTTCATTTACCTATTTGACACTGATGACATGAGAAAGAATGGGAGAAGCACTTATAGTACCTTAAAATAAACAAATACTGAAAAATATTACCATTAAACAGAGGTTACTATAGGCTTTGTTGGTTAAATACCTACTAAATCATGAGAGATTTTTTTAAAAAAGAGGCACAATTTGCTGCTGAATACCATGATGTTTTAAAACTCAATGAACCTGACTGAATAAAATGAGTTGAACAAAGACAAATACTACCATCTAGTGGACAAAACCTAAAACTACATTTTTTTTAAATCAAGACAAAACACTGACAGGGTCACCCTTAAATCTTGTGACTGCTTCAGACAAAAAAAAAACAAAAAAAACAAAACACCAGAGACATTAGTTGCAAAGGTCAATGTGATATTTTATTCATGAACCTAGGACCATATATATATAACACTGTATAAATACTCTATATATTCTACTTCCTTCTGTGATCTCAATAACAAATACCCAATAAAAAATATTAAAAAGCCACATGATTATATTTAACAGGCTGTACAAAAATAAATAATGTTTGGATATTCTGTACAAAATGGGAAGAAAAAACAAAACAAAACATGCCTTCGCAGAAGGCAGGAGAGACTTACTTATGAAGTAGTAGCAGGAGACAAGTCCCTCTTTAGAATCTCCAGACACACTTGGAAACACACATTCACACTGGCACACACTCCTCTTTGGTCTTTGAAGAGTTCCCTCATTAACAGCTGTGTAGATGAGGGCAAGATATGGCTAAAGGACATAGTACTGAGGCATTTAGAAACAACTGGGTGTTAAAATGTGCCGCTGGCAAAAACAAAGATGAAGTGCTACAGATTTATGATAAATAAAGGTGAACTGTAAAGTTTGATATAAACACTGACTCTTAGCTATCAAATTTCCATACCTGATGGGGTGAGCAAGTACAATATGAACTTTTCTCTTTCATTTGTTTCTTTATAAACTCTGCAATAACCTCCCCCACCCTAAAACTTACAGGTCTGTCCAGCCCAGCTTGGACAAACATATACATGCATTTAACATTTGATTCACACACACACTCATACTCCCAACACACACACAAGTATGACATTGGCACGATAAGCAGCATGCTGTGAAGGAAATCAGGAATGTCCATGCTTTCTTCTCCTTGATGGGAGGCAAAATGTGCCACTGCTGTGGTGCTACCAGTCATTATCGCTGCAAGGCCACATTGGACCAACATCTGGTCCAGAAACAGCTGGAGGGGGACAGTCACTGCTGAACCAGCTGGAACCCAGAGGAACCTGCAGCACCTCAGCTCTGGATGTAAACATTCACCAGCCTCTTGGATCGAAAACAGTCAACAGTCTGAGGTCTGGAGGAGGCTGGGTGGATGGAGGTGGGAGTAGGAGGCGGTCTTTAGCAGGGACCCTGATTACACAGTTCCAGAAGGGGTCGCGGCCTGTCTTTGGGGTCACAGCTGTCATTGGTCAGCGTGCGTCCGTCGTGGCCGATGCAGCGCAGCGGGCGTTTCCTGAAGCCTCTGCTGCAGGTCTTGGAGCACACCGACCACTCTCCCAGAAGCCAGGAGGGACAAGGCTGGGCCGCGCAGGACCGTGAGGCCAAGGGGCGGAGCTCTTCAGGGCAGTCTTTCGATTGGCGGCCCTGGGGGTCCAGACACACCACTTCCCTCTGCTGCGTACCTCCGCCACAGGTCTGGGAGCATGGCCCCCACTCCCTCATGACCCACTCGGCTCCACCCACTTCTCGGATGGCGTTGATAGACTGGCGGCGACCTTCTTTGTTTGAGCCTGAAGCAGCATTGTTAGGTCTGGGGGTGAAGTAGCTGTACTTAACCCGGGGCCTTGGAGCCTCCCCGACAGACAACACCTGGACGGTCAGGGGCTCGGGGAGGGGGGCGAAGCTCCGCAGGCGCTCCAGGGTGGCAGAGGAGCCGCTGTACCTCAGCAGAGCCCCACGCAGGGCGATGTCGGTCTCCATGGTCATCAGCTTATAATCACCGTTCAACAGATAGGTGCCATCCTGGCGACGCACCGCCAGATAGCTGTTATCATGACGACCGTTGCCAGGCGCACGTTGTTTAACATCCACATGGGTGGCACCAGCAGGGATAGTAACAACATCCTGATAACCAGGCCTGAAACACAGATGACTTAAAATTAGTTCATTAGAAAATTAAAAATTTTGCTGCCATCAAAAGTATGAACAATTAGGTTTATTCATAGTATTTGTCATTTTGAGGTGACACAGTCTTTATTTTACACATGAATCATGTCTTAATTGCTACACCAGTGTGATTTTCTTAAAAAAAAAAAATCTCTTGAAATATCAGATGTCATTAAAAGTTGCTTTGAATAAAAAAAAACAAAAAAAAAACAAAAAACAGTAAAAATCCCACTGTGGTCCTCATAGGGTAAATAAGACCCAACGCTTCCATAAAGCATCAGTGGATGTGGTTTCTTTACCTGGCTCGCTCTAGAGATCCAGACACTTTCTTGCAGGTGGACCCGTCGCCGCCACACACACCACACTTATCAAAGCGCTGGTTGGAGCCAATGACGCGATCGCATCCAGCCTTGACGCACTGGCCTTGAACGCAGACGGAGGTGGAGTCTGGGCTGCAGGGTGTGCCATCAGCCACCTGGGGGCAGCAGAGAGGTAAATACAATGGAAGGGCTCTGTCAGACTGTTACATAAGAGACTGAGTCAAATGATAAAAAGGAAAAGTAAGGCAAACTGCGAGAGCTGATCCTTCAAATTACAGCAGGACTCATGAGATACGACTGAGGTTTTAACGCTTTCAAATACAAACTATCAGTTAAAAAAAAAAAGGTTGTATTTTGGCATTGAAAAACTCACCTTCGATTTGAGCACAAAGAAGTATCCAGTCCCCTTGGCCCTGCACACCAGCTTGCAGCGGTCTTTGGGTGAAACTCCGGCATACTTGGGCACCCACTCGACTCCCTCGCCTGAACCCAGTGACACTTGGGCCGACATGTCGTTGTGGGCCAAGCACTGCTCCTCCCGGAACGACAGGCCTGAGAAGCAGACAGATGAGGGTCAGATTTACTGCCTGGTCAGCCTGACCTGCACGCCAACTCTCACACCGATGTGACAGACGACATCAAAAGCGTGTGTTGCGAAGCCACAGAACCGTCCATCAGCGTTTCGCCTCTTACCGTTGGTATCAGGGCAGGTCTCGGTGTTACAGGAGCGGTACTGGATCCTCTTGCCTTCACAGTATTTGCCTCCGTTCTTGGGTAAAGGGTTGTCACAGGAGCGAAAGGAATACTGAACGCCTCCACCGCAGGTCCGGGAGCAGTCACCCCAGGGACCCCAGACTCCCCAGCCACCGTTGACAGGGGTCTGACACAGACACAGACATGAACATTAGGACTTCAATCATCTCACATTTACAGATTGATTTGAGCAGCGCCGCTTGGATCTGGGTCCTACCTGGTGTTTAGCAGCTTGGGTTTTTGTGAGACACTGTCCGGCCAGGCAGTAGCTGTCATGCCCACATGGCGTCCCGTCAGCCCAGGGGAAGTTCTTGGTCTGGCACACCAGCAGCCCGTTGGATGTAGTGACAGTACACCACAGAGCGGCGCAGGTGGTGCTCAGGTCCGGACAGTGCTGCGAGTCTTCCCCGAACGTCAGCCGACACTGATGGTCCGCATCGTACACCGTACCGGGCAGCGGCTGGGGCAGCGGCTGAGGTTTGACCGGTTTGTCCAGCAGACACTGACCGTGGCCGTTGTCCAGGAATGTGGTGACCATCAGGGCAGAGCAGGGCGACCACGGCTGCTGCTGGTCCAGGTTAGACAGGGTGGAGGCCATCATGTGGGAGCCCCAGTGAGCACCGTTGACCCCAGAGCAGAGCTGGGCGTCATCGTGAGGCATGTTGAAGACGTGGCCTGGAACAGAGACAGGTTCTGTGAATGTGTCTGACCGATGGAGTCACGACCTGTCAAGTGTTTCGAGCAAGAACGTGGACTTACCCAGTTCATGAGCCACGGTAAAAGCTGCCTGGAGGCCGTCGTCTTCAATGATGGAGCAGCTTCTGTCAGGGTCACACACGGTTCCAACATCTGCCATGCCCAGGGTGTCGCAAGAGTGGGCGCCGCAGAGGTCCTGCATCCAGAACATAGAACTTCAGTCCCTTGAACTGAGCTTTTCTGTTCCTGTCACTCATTCAGTGGCTGTACAAACCCACTACTCACCGTCCTGGTGAAGAGCACGGCGGTGTCGTAGTGCTCCGGGTGGCGGTCGCTGGGTGGGTTGTGCTGTCTTTGCCACTGGCAGAAGTTGCGGAGGGTCATGGCAGCGTTAGATGAGACCTGGGGGCCTCGCTCCTCCTCGTAGACCACCAGCAGCTTCACCACGGCCAGGCTGATGGAGTTGTGGATGCTGGGGTGGCGGTAGAGGCGGGACGCCACGGCCATGATGGTCAGGAGGTAGGGTTTGAGCCCAGCACCATGAAATTCAGCCATGGACTGATCAGCGACCAGCATGATCTCAAGGTAGCGAGGGGTGGAAACAAACCGCCTGGTTCTGTGATGAGCTGAGAGGAAAGGGAGGAAAGTGGAAAACTGTCAAGAAACTGCTACATGTTCCAAGGTTATTTATGGTGATTTCTGCTTATGTTTTACATTTTCAAACACCTCATTTTGTCTCAAACACACATCCAGTTTCTGTGCCTCAGTTTGCCCTCTACACTGTGCAGATCCTCCAGGCCCCTGAATAAAAGGCTCGTTTCTGTTTGAGGGACTGGAGCTCCCACAGAGCTCCGGATATGCCTGGAGGAGCGTGGCTGCCGTGACTCAGCGTCACACCACCGGCGGCTCCTCCTCCTCGGGCTCCACATTCCTAAAATGACCTTTTCTGGTGGAAAAATATGCGAGTGCGAAAGGGCGACGGGAGAAAATCCTTTCTAGGGAAAAATGTCTGCCGGTGCGATTTGTACCAGGAGGCGAATTTGGTCTCAGCACCACCGGGCTGCGGCTGGCCCCAACACCCCCTCCCACTCCTTCTCTCCCCCCGTCCCCCCCCCCTCCTCCTCTTTCC
>JAPQRP010000014.1:5561392-5573132 GCA_037367295.1 Apogon hyalosoma
GGCTCTGTAGTTACCGTGGAAACACCGTCATCTTCTACAACACTGATTCACCAGTAAAACCCATGGAGCTGGATCAACGACAGTGGATGGACACACTCGATTTATGTTCAGTTAATAACATATTTTACCGAGAAAGTCACTTTTTCTTCAGTTTTCTCTGTTTTGATGGAATAATTTAATCTTTGAATTTACTCTGTGTTTTCATGAGCATTTAAATTAAGTATAGGAAATTACATACAGAAAAATACATGATCTACAATGATAATTGCAAACTAGAGAGGATAATATTATATTATAATAAATGGTGATAAATCACGCAAAAAAGGTTAAATAGAGAGAAAAAATAATTTAGGCACTGATGCAAAATTAGCACTGGGTAAAGAATGAAGAAAAAATGATTTATTACAGGGTTTGAGTGGTTTAAGTTGACTTTTACAAATAAAAATGGTTCACATTCAGCTATTAATACCCAACCATAAACACCAAAAAATCGTTAATGACAGGTGAAAACAAAAAGGACCAAACATTTCAGAAATATCCTGATACAGTGTTTTCACCGAATACACTGGGTTCAACTCCTGTGAAAGAGATTAAACTTTCAGAATTGTTATTTAAAAAAAACAACAACAAAACAACGTATTGTTAGTGTTTTCATGTTTCAGTCAGTTTCTTAAGGTTTAAGCAACAAAAGGTTAAGGAAAAGATCATGGTTTGGATTTAAATAGACGCGCTCACTATGTTAATTAACTGTTACAAAGGGGTCAGCAGTAGTAGATATCTTCATCATATTTCCAGGGATGTTAGTGTTTGTTTTGTTTTTCTTAATGGTAGACCCTGTCATTTATAAATCCATTTGACATACTGGTGTGAAATGATTTTTTTCAATTTGTAATGCCTAAAAAATAAGAAGAATTTTATTTCATGTAGAAGAATGTTTAGTCAGAGTAAAAGCATTCAATACGAGAGTTATCATTGAAAGATCGAATATGATTTGCAGTTTTCAGCTAGCTCTAATTTTCCAAATATTTAACTTCTTTTACAGAATTTAATTACATCTTGTACCGTAGAACAGCTCCTGAAAGTCATTATTCCATCATGAGTAGTTCCAAAATAACGATTTCTTGAGCACAGCATCTTTTTCCGTCCCATTCTATTCCTTTTTTTTTTCTTTACAGTGAAATCTTTTTTTTTTGTGTTTTATTAATTTATCTAGACAGGGACAATGCACAATAAACATTAACCTGACTAACTAGTGCTAATCTCCACCTGTAGTCCCTTACTTATCACTTAATATCACAAAAAGTAATGAAAATATGAGGTTGAAATTTCGCATGGTCTTATTTTTTTTTTTGAACATGTGAAACAATTCAGAGATGGTTCAGTCAGGAATCTTTTCTAAAATCTGGCCATTTGAGGTGGATTTACACAAAGACTCTTGCCTTCAGGTGTAAATATCACACAGCTGTCAGCCTATACAACACTCAGGTGTAAACACTGGATGAACTCTGCCACTGTGGGAGTGAAAAACATTTAACACCAGCAGTAACTCTGATTACTAAAGACGCTTTTGTCTCCATTCCTTCCCTTCAAGATTACACATTTGTTCATGTATGAGCTTTATGTGTCAGATAAAATCCCTTAAACTAGGAAGACCAGCTCCAAACTCAATCAGTGAATGAATAGTGGGTCTGAATCATTTACATATTACTGGCACTCTATTGGGGACAAACACTGTGTGGGTCATTAATTTGGGCCTGGTGACAAATTACACCCATACGACCAGTCTGCTAATTAAAGAGCTGGAGCAGTAATAGACATTATGGACCAGTGCTGCTGCTGTATCCATTACACTGGAGGCAAAGACATAACCTCTAAGTACTGTGGAAAGTATCTATCAAAAGCCGAACTCAGATGGATGCAATTTCTAGATGGAGAAAATAAAAATTCTACGGGCTGAGAATAGTCCTGACTGTGCTGATAAATGACAAATTAAAAGAATTACAGATGTTTGCTGCTGTGTGCTGAATTCCAGATGTTCTCTGAACCGCAGGCATGGACTCAGTCCCTCCATGTGTCAGTATTTATCTGCGTTTCTCCCCAAACTCACCGTTGCCATCGTCGAAGAAGTCGGTGATGGTTGCCGAGGTGCAGCGGCTCCAGGGTTTGGAGGCGTCGATGGAGGTGAGGATGGACGACATGAGGCGTTTGTCGCTGTTGACGCCGAATCGCTCCTCGCAGAACTTGGAGTCATCGTGGGACAAACCCAGAAGGTGACCTAGGACAGAGAGTCAGCGGAGACTGAGACTGGAAATGAATCACCATGAAGCTTTGTTTTACATTTAGTATTTTATTTTAATGCGGCGTTTTATTTCTTTCTCTCTGAAGCACTTTGAGATTCCGCTGAATAAAAAGTGCTTCATAAAGGCAATTTATTACTATTGTTATTAAATGATGGAATTTACTGCAGGTTTCTATAATAAGTAATAATAAGAAAACACACAGCGCTGGGCTCTGAGGTGAGTGACATCGGTGTAATTAATCACAGAGATAAATCTGCTGAATGATGGGAACGCGCATGCCTCGGCCTGTCAGTGTTTGTGTGTGTGTGTATCCATGCCTACCGATCTCATGTGCCACAGTGAATGCAGCGTGAAGCCCGTCGTCCTCGATGACGGCACAGCTTCTCTCCGGAGAGCAGATGGTGCCGACGTCCGCCATACCCAGGGTGTCGCAGGAGTGGTGACCGCACAGGTCCTGGACACAAGAAACGGGACTGAATTTAACACTTTACCTGAACCCATAACGACCCAAACGTCCACTAAAGGAATGTACCGATCTGAACTGTTTAATACCTGTCGATCCACTAAATCCTATCAATACATGGAAATAATCAGTGTAAAATGCAGTTCTTCATCTTTTCATGGTCATCAGATATGACCCGTTTGGATGTTCAGTGATGCTGTAGTTACCATGGAAATACCATCATCTTCTACATCATTGATTCACCAGTAAAACCCATGGAGTTTTTAATCAATGACAGTGGATGGACACACTTGCTTTTATGTTCATTTAATGATATATTTGACTGAAAAAGTCACTTTTTTTAAAAAAATTTGTTTTCATTTTTAACTCTTGATACTCTGAGCTTTAAAGAACATCTACATTGTCAATGAATTAAATATAGGAAAGCAGTTGATTTTCTCAGAAAAAAAATGCAAAATGCAGAGGATAATACTATATTAATGGCAATAAATCACTTAGGAAAGGTTAAATAGAGAGAAAAATTCATTTGGGGACTGGCACAAATATCACACTGGGCCTTTGTGAGTTAAAAAAGTATCAATAGAGGCAAGTCCTGCATGTTATTATAGGGCTCATCAAGTTCAGGATAAGTTAGTTACAAGACTTTTAAAGATGTTTTTTGCATGATAAAAAACAAAAACAGGGTTAAGGACGCATTTGCACAAACGTTTATATTTTAATTGTCACAGTGGGGTGTGTATGAGGTAATGCTGACAGTGCAACCTCAAGTATTACTTCTGTTTTTTGTTTTTTTTTCTCGATGTGATCATATTTGTGCATTTGTGCTCTTATGGTGACTCACTGAATGATTCATAAAACCACTTTCCCATGACTTTAAAGGCTTGATTTAAGGCATTTTAATACCAGTTAAAGTCTTCTGTTTGGATTGACATTTTTTTAATTATCTGCAACACCCTGATTTAATCAGCACAAAGAAAACCTTTCATGATGCACAAATGTGATTCCATCTTGCTCTAAACATTTCATAAACACAGTCAAAACCACCTAAAAGACTTTCATCAGCTTGGCTTCATTTTCTATTCTGTCTCTTCTTCTGTGTTAAAAACCCTCCAGTGTTTCACTACAAACTATTTTAAAATGCTCAACTTGACAAAAACAAAATCTGACACAGAGATCAGATGTCCTGAGTAGTGAATGTAATGGGTGGACACTGTTGGGAGGGTACGGTACCAGATTAAACATGTTAGAAGTGACGCAGCCTCTTCATGTAATCTAACATCGCTTTTGGGTACTTTTTCGTTTTTTAAAGGTTTTAGACCAGGTAATAGTAAACCCAAGTCCAACACCATTTACAAGATCATTTTACACATTAATAAGGGCACAGTTAATGGTAAAGATGGTAAAGAAACATCTAGTTTAGTGTGAAACTGCACTCTAATTAAATGTCAAACGCACCAAATGCTGTTATCTTGGCACATTTTATTACATTATTGGAGGACAGCGTGAAAAAGGATTAAAAGAGGTGAAAAAGGATTAAAAGAGGTGAAAAATACTCCAGTCTGGTCATGTTGAGGAGACACTGACAATGGCATCACCTTTGCCATTTTCAGGTGTGTAGTCTTTGTATTTATGTATTTTCAGTCTGATACTTCAACAGTTTTACCACAAACTGAGACTTTTATTTATTTATTTTTTTACTCTTTCAAAATTATCTTTAAACATGTGCAAATTATGCAGTAACTCAAATAGGATCAAATATGACTTGGTTCTTGGTGGATCTTCACCTTTGTATGAAGCTATAATTTAAACCAACTTTTATTAGAAGTTCTTTAATATAACTCTTAATTTAACCATAAATTAAATACGTAGATGGAAAAAGCAGCAAAAGAGAAGTACATTCTACATAAAAGCTTTAATAGAAAAGAGTATGTATTTGGATGAAACCTTTTCATAATCACTAACATTTGGATTAATAACTTCATTTAATGTAAGATTATTTAATTACACTTTTCTCAGTACTGTAACAGACATTTACATTTATTTTGCCATTTAATTAATGAAACTAGATTCTGCCCAGTACTGACCAAAGAACACAGTATCATAGCTAGTTTGGAACCACTTCAGACTAATAGTGGTCCTCAAAAAGAACCATTTTCATCCTTTTCCTCTGATTTTTTCCTTAATCTAGCTTCTTTGCTCTTAAACTGAAGAACGAATGCGAATGAAGTGAAGACGTAAAAAGCTAAAGCTAATCGTTCCGTGGTAGCATCAGAGCTACACCTCAACCATTCTGGACTAGAAATGCTGAAAGTTTGGCCTCTTTGCTCAGGGTAAAAATAAACTTCACTTCCCATAATCCTACTTGATTATTCCCTCAATGCCACAGAAGTCTAAAAAGATGACAGGTTTTTTTCCGTCTGCGTGACAGTTAAATTCTCTGACCAAAAACCATGTGTGAGTGCAGCGTCAAGTGTCTTCCAGTGCTTTAACTCGGTCTGCGATGTCTGCTCCGTCTCGTGGGTTTCCAGGATTCACAGTATTGATCTGTGTTTTGATTCCCACACATGTCCATGCAGATGAAGGCCCGAGGGCGCTTTGGCTGAGGCCGCGCTGACAGATCAATCACTTAATCACATCACAATGCTCAGGGGCCCGTGCGTACACGCATACTCTCCCCACGGCCGATGTGTACATGCATTCGTATCCAACCCAAACATGCATGCAAACATGTGAAGGATGAAACACACACACACACACACATGCACACAGACACACACATGCACATAGACACAGGCCCCGTGGAGAGGATGAATTGTCATGTTAAGCGGTGCTGACAGGCCTGCTGGGTCGTGTGTGAGAGGCTTTCTGGGCAGGGTGTTTACCCGTTCCGGGCAGATCGGTTTGGAACAAACTGCCTTGTGTTCTGCGCTCACACATGACTGATTGGGCGGGACCATCTCACACACACACACACACACACACACACACACACACACACACAGACACACACTGGCACGAACACACTGTGTACATATGTGTATAAAAATGTAGATGTTGGAAAAGGAACATTGCAGGTGCACTTACAGATACAGAACCATGTAAAACACACTCAACATATGCTGTGCGTTTGCAGCTGTATGTGAACACACACACACACACGCACACACACACACACACACACACACACACACTACAGGAAGTAGAGGCCTGGTTTTGCCAATTGACTGCTGGACACATGGGATGCAAACAAAGAGCAAGTCAAACACGCTGACTGCATGGACGCTGCTGAGCCCAGAGCCAAACTCTGCTGCACTTTCTCTTTTTTTTCCTTGTGATCTGCAGACAAGACTGAAAACTACAGAGAGACGCCTGTTTGTTTTGGTTAGATACTCACAATGTACAACGTTAGACTTCATATTTGTCTGTTTCACTTTCCCCGTTTCCCACACTCTTTCACCCCCGCGTTACACCTCTCCTTGTTTCATTTATTTATCCATTCAACCGCTCCCAGGCTTGTGTTTTTGTTCTCATTTTTTTGTATACATGCAGTTTGTTTTAACAACACGGCATAAACGGCACACGCGGGTAAAAAGTGCAAGAAACAGCAGATTAGAAATGATCGAGTGACGTGTCAGGAATACCTGAAACAACCCCAAAACTCAAATCCCATGTCTGAAGTGTGTTTTCATTCAAAAGCCTGTCGTGGACAAAGGAGGGAGTCGAAGCAGACGGTAAGTTCAGGAATCAGACACCGTATAGGAGGGTGGGGCGGCGGCGGTGGGTTGGAGGGATGCCGGAAATTAAAGCGAGAAACTGAGGGAACAGGGAGTTACAGAAATATTGGCAGAAATAACAGGAGAGCAGGTGGTAAGCTGGTCGTGAAGGTCAGGAGACCATCTGAGCTGTGGGCTTGTGTGAGAAAGAGCAGGACCACTTGCACGGCTAAGCCCAGGTCTGTGTTAAACAAACAGCCGTCCAGACACAGGAACACACACTTAACAAACACACACACACACACACTTCTCTGGCCGAGTGAATTCAGCCCTGCCGCTTAATAGTAACTTATCAGGTTTATTTATTGTTCACATTAAATCTTCAAAGAGCGGTGAGATTACATAAAGGGTCAATATGTTACTATCTGATGGGCTCATGTGTTTTCATGGAGTCTGGGCTGGGAGCTGGTCATTTACTACCACCACGGAACAACAGGGTTCCTACAGGTTTATACGAGTTCAATTTAAGACTCTTTAAGACTACTTAGAACAGAACTGAATGCCCATTTCACTGCCGAAACGGCAAAAATTTGTCACTTCTAGAATTTAGGAAAATTTATTTGTTTAGTCCAATGCCTTGATTTTGACCATTTCGAGTAATTTCTCACCGGGGGCTGCAAAGTTAGCGATAACTGGCTCCTAATTTCAGTATAAATTGTTGGTTGGAACTAAGTCAACTAACGTTACTGTCTTTGCAGTTTGGAGATTTAACAGACACATTTAAACACAATACAGCCAACAAGTTTATGGCAACATAACCCAAGACCTACCATATCAAATGAAAACCTTTTAAAGACTTTTTAAAGGTATTAAAATACAGATTTGTAAATTCTAGACTTTTAAGACTTTTTAAGACCCCGCGGGAACCCTGAACAAGGACCTCAGCCCCAAAATGAAGGTGATGTGGAAGTATCTAAAGCTGGGCCACTGGACGCTACACTGCAAAAAAGAGGTGTCTAAGAACAAGATAAAAACACTAAATCTGAGGAAAAAAGGAACTTAAAACAAGTGAAATATCCTTCCAGGGTTCCTACAGGTTAAATTGAAGACTTTTAAGACTGTTTTAAGACTACTAAGACAGAATTTAATGCCCATTTCATGAAAAATTAATGACTCCTACAATTTAGGAACATTCATTTATTTACTCCAATGTCTTGATTCCCACTGTTCCGAGTCATTTCTCACCAGGGGCTGCAAAGTTAGCGATAATCTGTTCCTAATTTCAATATAAAATTTCAGTTTGGAACAGGTGGAACTGAACAGACTAATGTTATTTTCTTTATAGCTTGAACATTTTCCAGACACATTTTAACACAACAGGTGTATGGCAACATAACTTAAGACCTAACATATCACATGTCATCACAGGTATTAAAAGCAGATCTGGAAATTCAAGACTTTTAAGACTTTTTAAGACCCTGCGAGAACCCTGTCTGTCCATGCAGCAAGATAATTTCATTTGACGAGATTTCTTGAAGTAAGATTATAAAATCTAGAAATAAGCATGTCTACAGAACACTTAAAATAACAAATTAACTCTTAAAACAAGATAAATTACCTAACACTTCCAAATCTAATTTTTTTTTTGTTAATCTTGGTAAGAAACAAATAATTTGCAGTGTATACCAGAATGAGTGTAAGTGTGTGTAAGGGTTAACTGGAAACTCCAATAAGTGGTCTAGTGGTCCGTCATTAAATATTTCCTCCATTAATAGGATCTCAGGTCAAATAGAAACGTTAATATCTGCCATGTCGGGCTTTGATTGACAGGTCTGTGTGACACATATTAGTCTGACAGTTGTGGTTAATATGTTCCACTAACAAAACTGTGAAATGACTTATACACTACTTAATGAAGATTATCATTTTACAGAGTCAATAAGCTAGCATTTAGCATTAGCTCACCTTGCATAGTTCTGCCTATTTTGTCCAGATGTGGTCACTTCTAGCTCTAAAAGTCAAAACACAAAGTACTGGCTTCAAAACAGTAGTTCAGAAACTAGTGGATGATGTCATCGTTCCTCTGAAAAAGAGAAAAAGCAAACTCCTCTATTTAAGAATTAAACCATAAAGACCAAAACCATCTACTGATCTAAACTGTTTAATACCTGTTGATCCACTAATCCTATCAATCCATGTAAATAATTGGTGTAAAATGCAGTTTGTTGTCTTTTCGTGGTCATCAGATATGACCCATTTGGATGTTCAGAGGCTCCATAGTTACCGTGGAAACACCGCCATCTTCTACAGCATTGATTCACTAGTAAAACCCATGGAGTTGGATCAATGACAGTGAATGGAGATGCTTGTTTTTACATCCAGTTATTAATATCTTAGCTGAAAAAGTCACTTTTTCCTCAGTTTTCTCAGTTTCTGATATAATAACCTTCAACTTAAATCTGAGTTTTAATGAACATCTCCATGATCAATGAATTAAATACAGGAAAATACATGATATACACTCAAAAAATGCAAAATATAGAGGATAATAATGGAATAAATGATGATAAATCACTTAAAAAAGGTTAAATAGAGAGAAAAATTCCTTTGAGAGTTGTCATAGAAGTAGCACTGGGTCTTTATGGGTTAAACTATGCAGTCAAAGTCAAAAATTTCTTGCTTATTATTGTTCTCAAAAGTGGACTGTCAGCTGATACCACGGCATGTAATGACATGGAAAATGGAAATTAAATGGATAACTTGACCTAAACATCAGCTCAGAGTAGTTAATCAGTATTAATGACCTAGTTTTGTCATTATACAGTAGGTTTTGATCAAACCTAATCTTCAGTCAGGTTTTGCTCTCTTTAACAGATTATACAGTATCCTATTGGCAGAGTCTAATTGGATTTTTAACCGTTTATTGGGCAAGTGATCATATTTGGTAATTTCTGCAAACATTAAATATGAGGCCAATCTTGTGCTTTAGTGAGGTCAAGAAACATGTTGGTTTTTATAACATGGTGCAGTGATTCAGAGGGATTTTATAGACATTTTAAAGCTGTAAATAGTGAATATGAGTGATTTTATTGGTTTATGACGGTATAACAATTGTTTTATTGCATGGGTTTACTTTTTTAGCAAGTGCTGCTTGGATTTTGGATTGGATTTTATGGCAAGAGGAGGGAGATGATGATATCCAATAACACACGAAGGTTGAAATTTAGAATTTCAGAGTATTTCAATGAGTGTCCTATAAAGGACACTCATTGAAATATAAACACTGATGCATTACTTAATATACGTGTGTTTTTGCTGGACATACGGCCATTTTTCTCCCAATATGAATTTGTTCTGAAACCTCACATTACATCCAGTGGTTACTGACAGTATTAGTGACTACTGCTGCTCCTGGGAAGACACCACATTTATCTTTTGGGTCTGGAGTTGAAAACATTTACATTAGAGTGTTGAACCAGCCCGAGGTCAGCGCTCAAAGGAAACTCAAGACTATGATTGCAAACAGAAGCGGCGCTTAAATTCACTGATGCATTACAGTGCGAAGAGGCCGTCGCCGAGGCTCATGCGTTGTTGCCGGGGCAGACGGACACTTTGGCTGGTTGTGTATGTCGTCAGAGCCGGGGTCGAGGGTTTGGGTTCCATGAGCTGTCTGCAGGTTGTCAACATATGCCAGACGATATATAGAGAGTGTGAAATATCAAGAGCAGTGAAAACAAATAGAGGGAGTAGCTGTGACGGGGCGAGGGTGGGAAATGTACACTTTAATGTACAGAAAGACACATAAACAGAGCAGAGGAGGACCAAACTATTCCCCCGGGCGTATTTTCACATCGTCTATAAGAGGATAAGTGATATAACTATATGTTCAACACATGTGGAGGAGGCAGCGGCAGAGGAAAAGCATCATTTATAGGTGCATGCACACGTCTTACATCACTCATCATTACATAAGGGCTTTTCAGCAGGATCATAGTCTGATATGATGTATTGTTCACACGCCAAGAAATCCCAAGAGATGCTGCCTTAAAGAATAACTCCAAACTACACAAAGATTAGAGTAGTAGTCATAGTACTACCAGACTAAAGAAGAAACTCAGCAAAACAGAATCAGTTACTAATATCTCGTATATTTGAAAATAAGTTTCGCTGATAATGAAATACTTCCTCTGGAGATCCTTCAGAATCAGAACTTTTAAAGATTAAGTAAGAAAGGTGTAGGTCTATAGAGTTGTGATCATTTTAGGGAAGGTTGACAAGTACGACAAATGCTGAGCTCACGCCGTAATATTACAAAAAACCCACACTGTCTACCAAAATATAACTACCCCTAGTGTTTTTTAAAATAAATTTGACCTATTCTAATTTTTGTTTTAAAAAATGGGTTATTCTCTTGATAAAGACCATATTTTCCAAATACTAGAACTTGTCTTCACAATGACACCACTGGTTATGAATGATTTTGGGAGATCAGGCCTAAAAATATCAGATTTTACACTACTATTATATGCTGCTATTAATGACTAAAATTCTGACAGGATTTAATCAAGAATTCCAGTATTAGACCTTTTTTTCTGATGTCTAGTTTACGTTCTCTAAAGTTACACCTTCATTATGACTTTATTCTCAAAATCTATAATAAATTGTCATTATGTGCCTGCAGTCCTCCATTTTACTACATGAATCCTGATTTCCTTCTACAACTAAACTCTTAATTTCACCTCTGATATGAGGACTGGCTCAAAAGTAAAGTGGAAATTGTAAAGTCTTATTACATAACCATTTGTGTTTAGAGCCTGAGTGCAGTTGAAGTGACCCAGCCTCCATCTGGGTTGAAAAGGTGAGCGCTTGAGTCCGACAGGCCTCACAAGTAGCTGCCAGTGTCTCTCCAAATATTTGAAGAAAATTAAAAAAAAAAGGATAATAGCATGAGCGTGCATGTGAACACAGTACGTCCACAGCTCCGCGGCTCTCGTTTGCCACGTTACAGAAGGCCTTTGTCTACTGTCCGCGCTCACAACAACTGAACACAGCCATGCATAACATTTAATGTTCCCGTATACACTGGTGCGAACACACAAATACCCACTCAGAGGAGCTGCAGTCCCCTCAATGTGCCTGTTGTTTTGTTCTGGTGCTGGTATGTGTGGAACGGGGTGACACTGCTGCATGGGTCAACCCGCTCTGGGGACTGGGTGACGGAGTAATTGGACCCTCCAACCCTCTCTGTGCTCTCCTGTTGGGGG
>JAPQRP010000014.1:5573232-5587222 GCA_037367295.1 Apogon hyalosoma
ACCCACCCATGTGCGAACAGTGAGCGGGTCTGACCTCACAGTCACAAAGTCTTCAATGACCTTCAGTTCTTGTTCACCGAGCTACAATAATCAGGATCTAATTCACAGCCGCTCTAGATAAGAGATGGAAAATTTCGTTATTATACAACCGATATTTAGTACACCAGGATAGCAGAAAGTCTGGTTAAACAGGACACCAAGTTTGTATTTCCCCATTAAAAGTGACAAAGACCTTGTGGACATTGTGGTTTGTCAGGTATCAGGAGCTTCCCCTTTACTTTTTTCAGGTGTAACCTTTCCTCATTTCTATTAAAAACCTAATTTCCCATTTCAACTTGTATCTATTTTGGCTACTTCAAATAACAGGCACCTGTCCATTAAAAAAGAACCAAAAAACCCTCTGACAAGAAGATCTAAAATGTTTAGGGCTGTCAAAATGAACGTGTTAATGCAGATTAATGCATCATCATGATTAATCTGATTAAAAATGTTAATGCAGTTAACCCATCTACAGCGCAGAATGACTCTGAACGTCTGCCAATGCATTTGGGGCAGTTTGTCCAAGTAGAGTTACTGTCGCACATGCACAAATGGTCAGTTGATCCGGTAGTAACAGGTAGCAGAACCAACCCATAAAGATGGAAGACGATAAACAGCACGTTGGCCTCTGGATGGAAATATGAGTATGAAAAAAACAAAGATGGAACAGTCGACCAACATAAAGTACTATGCACATTCTGCAGGAAGGAGTTTTCTTTTCACTGAAGCACTTCCAGCTTAAAATACCACATTAATGCAGAGCATACGTTAGTCGGGGATTCTGCCAGCACTTTGGCTAACGCATCGCCCAGTTTGGACAAACATATTAAGTGCATGTATATACATTCTCTTCTTTCTTGAGTCTTTTTGCTCATGCAAAATGAAACATGATTAACATAAATTAAAATGAATGATATTTAATTGTGCTTAATCGAAATTAATCCACACCAACCCTGTGATTAATCTGGTTAAAATTTTAACTGTTTGACAGCACTAAAAATGATAAAAACTAATGCTCTAAAGATGATAATTTAACTCCTGGAAAATGTAACGTTAATGATTTTGTTATAGTACCTGATGTTAGAGTCAGAGAATTGTTCCCACGAACTCCTAAAAGATGCCGTTCTCAAGATTAACCTCCACTTCCACTTGATGTACCTGTTTTCTTGCAGTGCTTAGACGTACACAAATCACTGCGAATCTACCCATCATGAGACACAGAACAGCCACAGAGGTCAAAGTTAAAGTCAGTCAACGGCCGAGTGAGTTTGTTTGGCTTAAACACTTAACTCTGGAAAGGTCCTGACCCTGCAGTCAGTTCATGCATTAGCTATGTGCTTATTCTGCATGCTGACCCGATTTAGAGCCAATTAGGCTGATTTGTTCAGCAGAAACCCAACAGACAGTCTGTGCTGTTAGAGGGTCCAGAGGAGACCGGACAGGGACCCCCTGCTTCTTCTGCTGAGAGTTCAGTCAACAGTCCATCATCACTGGTGACGACAAAGGTGTGGAAGTGAATACAGATCTGCAGACAGGTTCACAATCAGCAGTGGCAGAATGTAATGAAGCACTTTTACTACATCTCAGAGGCAGACGTGGCACATGTTTACATTTCTGTCATATTTAGTTGCTTTTCAGATTAGTTTGTCTCTTCCCTGTCCACTGAAAACCACGCTTTCTTATGAATATTCATCATAAACTGAAGGATTAAACGCACCTTTAGCTAAATCCTTCTTTAGCCAAATCAACTCTTTGGTTTTGCTGAAAAATGCATCGTAATAAAGCTAAAATGTTTTGACCTTATAGAATATGATGCATCGCTGTGCATTAAACTACCTTTTGTGAGCTCACCTTTCACCTTCAAAAACCTAAACAGCCACTGGTGACCAAAAGCATCAACTGATCTAAAATGTTTAATAACTTTCCAGTCACTAATCCTATCAATACATAGAAATAATTCAGTTTTTCAGTCATCAGACATGATCCATTTGATGCTCAGATGCTCCGTACTGAACATCTTCTGCAGCACTGATTCACCAGTAAAACCCATGGAGTTCAATAAATGACAGTGGATGGAGACACTTGTTTTTACATTCAGATAATGAAATATTTTGCTGGAAAAGTCAATTTTGCTTCAGTTTGCTCAGTGCTGACATAAAAACCTACATGATCTGTAAATCAAATATAGGAAAATACAAACAATGCAAAATGCAGATGTCAGAATAAATGATAAATCAAAACAAATAAGTTGAAATATAAGTGTAGGGCTTTAGGGGTTAACACATACAGGAGTAAAATACCACATACACATGAATGCAGGGTTTGTTGATAATACTCAAGTTCTGAATGCATAACTTTTACTTATACTGCAGTATTTTCATAAAGCACAACTAGTTAAACATCAACTAGTTAAGAATAACAGGGAAAAATTAACCTTGTATCAGAATGGTCACGACTTCATTTAATGATGTTGTGTATGATACTGTTTGTGTTCTCTTCCAACGTGTATTCTGTGAAGTCTCAATAGATTTTACAGAGATGAAAAGGCATTTTAACCCCTAAAGACCCAAACAGCCACTGGTGACCAAAACCAACTACTGATCTAAACTGTTTAATACCTGTTGATCCACTAATCCTATCCATACATGTAAATAATTGGTGTAAAATGCAGTTTGTCGTCTTTTCGTGGTCGTTCAGAGGCTTCATAGTGAACATGGAGACACCGTCATCTTCTACAACACTGATTCACCAGTAAAACCCATGGAGTTGGAGCAGTGACAGTGGGTTTATATATTTTACAGAAAAAGTCACTATTTCTTCATTTTTTTCTGTTTTGAAACAATAACTTTTGAATTTACTCTGAGCTTTAATGAACATCTACATGATCAGTGAAATAAATACAGGAAAACACAGGACTTACACTGAAAAAACTCAAGCTAAAGAGGATAATATTACAATAAATGGTGATAAATCACTTAAAAAGGTTAAATATGGAGAAAATTTGATGTGGGAACTGCCACAAAAGTAGCACTGGGTCTTTATGGGTTAAGTCAGTGGCAGGAGTCTGATGGTCAGCGCCAGGTTATTTTAATGGGATCAAAGCCTGAGCAGAATAGAGAAACATCAACATGCACCACCTGTCATGTTTCATTAGTTTCTCCTGTCTGTTTTGACACTTCGCCCTCTATCCCCAGGCGGCCTTTGACAGTATTTCTGTGCCTGCCTGACCCTGACCGCTGTGGATGCCATCGTCTTCGTGCCACCTGTCTTGCCATTGCAGGTGTCGTGGCAACAAGGTCTGTGAGGAGACACGAGCTGTTTGGTGTACAGCACCTCCTGCCAGCTTCCTGACCTCAGGTATGCTCTAGCTGCCGCTGTGCCAGTGCATGACGCCTTCGTTGGCTCCAGCAGATTCAAGGCAACGCTCTTGTTTCTTTGCCTGAACCATGACAAGACCTTGCATGACTTGAACACACCGCAATCCAAGGCGAGCTATCTGACACATAAACTGGAGCTAACCACCACAGCCACGCCCGCAGAGGTGAAAAATGCATGTAGATCTGCTGTTGCTGCCCTGCGGCTTTGGACCAGGCAGGGAGGGAAACGGGGGAGGAAGAGGAGGAGGAATTAGGGGAGGGGGTGGGGGGAGAAAGGGATGGTGAAAGAAGGGATAAATGAGTGTGGTCTCGGTAAACGTATGGCTTCTCACAGGGTGGATGTGTTTGTTTTTCTGACAGCTCCCAGCCCCAGCTGACAGGCGCTTGGAAAAGTAACTGGGAAAAAATGTGCAGACTGGAGTGATGAGAGGGGAGAAAGAGAAGCAGGGAGGAAGTGCATGGCTAGGATGACTACCTAATTAACTGCAGTTTCAAGGCAACTTTTAGGGAGATGTGCGCAGCGCAGCCAGCAGAATGTGCATGCAGGATGGAGGGGAGCGCCACAGACAGATCACACAGACTCTGAGGGGTTTTGTCCGTCAGGGGACTGGGAGGGGGAGGCTTCAGACAGGAGAGGCTGCCTGCAAAAACACAGTGCGCCGGAAATACAGTTTTTAGGGATGTTTCAGACGCAGCGCTGCATTACGCACGCGAGATTCAGCAGAAACAGAGGGAGAAAGAAAACAAATAAGAGTCGAATGGAATCAGAGACATGTGGGAGGCAGGCTGTGCAGTCATCACTTACACTCATTCAGATGATGCGCGCGCAGTTACAAGAAGCTGCTGTTGACTTTGTAATGCGTAACACCTACTTCACATTTCCCACACGTCAGTCAGGTGAGTGAAGGGGAGATGCAACCGCGTGCGCCATCAAAATAAAAACAAACCGTGGCGTCACTCCGCCGCCTTGGCATCACACCGGGGCGCTATACCGCCTCTCCTCCGCCCGAGTGGGAGTGGGACGGCAGAGACGCGGACAGTGGGAACTGCGTAAAACGGAGCGGACGTTTGTTTACCTGCCTGGTGAAGAGGATGGCGGCGTCGTGGTGGTGCTGGTGGTCGTCATCTAGCGGGTTCTGTTGGTTCTGCCACTTGCAGAAGCTCTTTAGCGTCGCCGCCGCGTTCTTGGACACCTCCAGCCCCTTCTCCTTGTCGGTGGTCGTGATGACTTTCACCACTGACAGGCGGATCGGGTTCTCGATGCTGGCGTGTCCGTACAGCTTGGATGCGATGGAGGCCAGTGTGAGCAGGTAGTGGTTCAGGTCCTTGCCGTATTTCTTGGTCATGGTCTCGTCCGCCACCAGGAGCAGCTCCACGTGCCTGGCTCTGGACACAGACCTTTTGCGCCGCGCGCCGGTCTCCTCGGAGGGCGCTTTGGCGAGCCGGCTCCACCATCTCCGGCCTTGCGCACCGTGGTCATCTGTCTTCTCTGCGCTGACTCCCTCTCTTCTCCGTCTCCCCCCGCCCCGACCCCTGTGCCGGTGTTTCCCCACCGCATCTCTGCGTCCTCTGCGACCGTCGCGCGTCCCGCAGCTCTCGCGCCCCTCGCGCGTGGCTTCAAAGCTGAAGTTCTCGCGCGTAAACACGTGGAGCGCGCTCTCCGCGTCCCTGTCCTGCAGAGTGCGCACATCGTGCTCGTGTCCCTTTGCCCTAATGATTGGCGTGATGGTATACCGCGCGTGGTTCACGGCGAAGAAGCCCTCCAGACCCCCGCCGCAGAGGTTGAACACGGCCAGGGACTCCGGGTTGTTGTCCACTGTCCCGCGGTACGCGCACTCCCGCGGCAAAGGCGCAGAGTTCTCCCCCATCATAGCGAGTACATACTGAGGGCTGAAGTGATGCGACAGCACCAACTCGTCCCTCTCCATGTCGAGCTGAAACCGCCTCCCATCCAGGTACACCAGGTAGCCCACCTTCCCTCCTCCGTGGTAAATCCGGTCAATGGTTCGCACGATCCCGTCTGTCCTCCGGGCAGGTGCGAGAAGCGACCCATTCGCAGGTGGAAGATAGAACCCCTGGAAAGTGGCTCCTCCAGCTGCCAGCTCCAGCTCCAGCATGCACAGCAGCAGTAGCCTACAGCAGAGCATGCCCCCGGCCACAGCACCAAGGAGCCGCACCATTGTTCACTCCGGCCCCAAAACCATCTATATGTCCACTAACACAACCCCGGACAAGCCGAAGAAACAAGTTGGAGTAGTTGTTCCTCCAAAAAGCGCATCCTCCCGATGTCCAAACGCTCCATGAAAAACACACTCAGTAGTCACCAACAAGCCAGCAAACAAAACCATTGGCATGAAAGAGGAAAGAAAAAGCAGCAGTGAGGAGAACTGTGTGCAGTCTGGAGAGCACTGAGCTGAAGTTGGAGAACAAAAACACAAAGTTTGCTCTTAATAGGACCCGGAGAGAAAAAGTCCTGCCCCCTTTGCGCTCAATCACCACTTCTCCACCCCCCTCCTCTCTCTCCCTTTCTCTCTCTCTCTCTCCCTCTCTCTCTCTCTCTCTGTTCCTCAAATCTGAGTAGAGTCAAGTATTGGAGGAGAGAACCCTTACCAATGCTGCCACCGGAGTCTCCCCCATTAAAAGTCCTCAGTAGGGCTCTTTAGTGTTTCATGTATCAGTGACAGTCATTGCCTGTGTGTTTTCATTGAAGTGAGTAGAAAACAATAAATACAGAAGAAAAAACAGACCAAAGTTCCTCAACACTGCTGCTGTCTCACTCAGGACCGACACCATTTATCTCAAATTTAACATGTTTCCATTAAACACCCGCCTGTTATTTTTACACTTTGCCGCTTTGACTCCTTTAATAATTTAAAGCTTAAGTCCAACAAGATCTGACTGGAGAGTTTTCAGCAAACTGGAGGCGAATAGATAATTTATGGCCACTCAAAATAACAACTCTGGGAGGAAACTGGTGTGTATCAGAGAACAGTGAGTGTGAATACAGTAGGTGCTGCACAGAGAAAGAGAAAAGTGTGTGTCTGTGCAGGTGTGTGACAGTGTCTGGAACTGCCCTGGGAGCTGTCGTGATTATTTATTGTACCTTAAGGGAAGTGTGTGTGCCGCTGCCAATGGGATGTCATACTTGTGTGGTTAGAGGGATTTCAGCCATGCATAGCTCACTGGAGCTGAAGTCACTGCTTCTCACTCAAACGCAAACACAAACACACTCCAAAAGTGCAGCCAGCCTGAGAGTGGCTTCTCTTAAAAGTCTTAAAAGTTCCAACACACTGCTCATTTGCTGAGTCACCTCATGGCTATTACCTTCACACACACACAGGGGGTGGGGGGTGGGGTGTTCACTGTCTGCACGCCAGGGGAAGGCCTCTGTCCACCTCCGCCATCATCACCACCCCTTATAGAACCTGAGAACTCAAAGCACATATTACGTTTCAGCTTTGTTGCGTCAAACACAGAGGCCGTGTCAGTGCTAATCCAGAGACACTTTTACGTGACTGAGCATTATGGGTAGTAGGAGGTGGACGTAGCCAGGGAGTGGGCTTGAGAGTGGCCGTGTGGGCGGGTGCGGGAAGAACGTCCAAAAATATGAACACGGTGTAATGCCGCCGTAAGCTGTGCCGCCCCTGTCAAATCCCACCGCACATGAAACATCCCACACCGAGGACGCACGCTGCGTTCAGACGACATTCCAGGAAACTGTCACTTTCCCAAACAGGATTAAAGTACACTGAGTTGGTTACCTGTGTGGGAAATTTGTGGTTCTGCAGATAAAAATGGAACTTTTAGAACGTTCAGAGTCAGTAAACTGCTAAAATGTGAAGGAATTCATGTTTTCAAAGTGGACAAAAGTAATGGAACTTTATCATAAGTTCAAGCAGAAGCAACAATTTCAGTAAAAAAAAAAAAAAAAAAAGACATGCTACACTTTATTTACCCCTAAGAAAGATCCATTTGAGCAGACTCAATACAAATAAAATATTAGTAATCGTCATTATTCACAGGTAAATAGTGGTTTTAGGTTATTACATAACACACATATCCATTCTCCTTCATACTTAATACACAGTATTTTATCATTATCTCCATAGTTTCCTGTGTTGTTTAACTATTCTTTCAATAACACTATCATATATTGTGTCCAGTATAAATTCAATGCAGACCTCACACTGTGGTGGGTTATTTTGACTTTGTGCCTAATTCCAGTTTTTCAGTAATGGTCTTTGTTATGTAAGTGAGTTATATCATATCTGTATTATAGCCTTTTTTTGGCCATAGTGCAGGTTTATTTGGATTCTGTGTCTTGGTTGAAGACGTCAGTACAGAACTTTACACATTTCGGTCATGTTTGTGTGGTCCAGATGTCTACTCCAATAAAGGTGTCGTCTTCTGCATAAGGCGTTGGTACATAAATAAACTATTACTGGATGTATTCAACAGCGGTGGCATTAAGTTAGAAAGAAACAAACAATAATATTAATTAACTGCAGTTATTTGTATGATAATAAATTGCCATCTGAAATCATCCACAGTGTGACGGCTCTGGTAGAAAATGAGTCGAATTAATGTCCAGAAAGTGTAAAAATCTAGTTGAAGTATTTTGTCTGATTGTAATGGATTAAAGGCAGAAAAGGACATATGAACAATAATAAACAATTACGCACCTTTCCTTTTGGTTTCTTTATAGATGGATGACTGCATCATGGGAGCCTGGACCTTCAGTTTCTCTCCACACAAGCTCCTAAACTTAAAGATGGTATTAAAATAAACTATAAATTTTCCAATCACCCTGCTGTTATGCAACACCCCCCCCCCCCATAGCATCTCTTTTTTCTCTCTGTCCTCGAGTCTCGTCTCCCAACGCCCCCCTGGCTGCTTCTCCTTTACACCCAACTGTCAAGTGTATTATCTGCAGTAAAAGACGCCTGTAAAGGTCGAGCAAACCTGAGCTGTGTGTGAGAGAGGAAGTTTGGTCAGGGTGGTGTGATACCAGCCCGGCCTTTGGGTTTTTATGTGTGTAGCTGAGTGTGTGTGCATCTTTAATACGCACTATAACCATAAATCTGACTTGTTTATTTCCCATTAATGCACACAGAGGGATATTTATTCGATGTAGTGAGAAGGGCTGCAGCTGCATCATAGTGGCACAGAGCTGGAGGCAAAATTAGGCAACTTTCCATAGTATTTCAGTGTTTTTTAGTGCTACACACACACATGCATGCTTTGGCTCACATCCCCACAGTGTTCTCCCCTCCCTTCCTCTTCCTCTCTCATCTTTGACTCACACACTCAGCCCATTGGATCATTTTTAATCCCTATCATCTGAAATAGAGATGTATGCCAAAAGCAACCATATGGACATAAACCGCCGCCCCCGTTTATCCTCACAAACACACGCGCACACTTCCTGCCGTTTTACACCTAATGCACATGTCTTTTTACACACAATAACAGTGGGAGCGTGCACACGTGCGGAGCTGCATACGCTTATCGGCCGTCGCCACAACAACTTGTGTGTGCGTGCGCCCGCGTGCCGAGCCACGTGTGTGTAGAACCAGCCTACTTCCTACGGCGGCTGGGAGGGGAGGGAATCCAATACAGTTAATTGACAAGCCAAGCCTTTTACATAACCAGCAGGCTCTCTCTAAGTGGTGGTGTCAGAATTCCCCCAGCGCTGCATCTCTCCCTCCTCCTCTGCATGTAAGTGTTCTCTCCATCCTTCTCCCTCCTTCTGCCTTCATAGATGTTAAACCAGTAATTCCCATTAGGATGAGAACGCCTCAGATGAAGGGAACAGCAATCACGGTGCTTGTTCTTGTGATGGCTCAACAGCTGACAGTGTGTGTGCGTACGCATGTGTGTGTGTGGGCACTCTACCAACTCTCTTCCTCTTTCCTTCATCTCTTTTCATAGAAACCAGGTGTGTTCACAGAATCTGTTACCATGGCGCCAAGGGAGGTAGCAAAGTCTCCTGGGCATCATCTAACCTCGGTCACTGGTATACGCTGTCTGAGTGACACAAACACACACAAATACAGCTTCTAACGTAAGAAAACACAGTCAACAAACAGTGTAAGGTATAAACTTATATATAATCATTTAGAAAAGAAAAAAACATAGTAAAGAAGTCCATTTACACAATGAGGTACATCTGTAAACCGAGATGACAGAGGAGTGAAGTGCATAGAGTCTCCGAGAAGACGCCACATGGCTTGAGTACATCAGAAATCTGTTACAATAATGTTCATGTTAAACCCCACAGTGCACTTTTATTTCTGCATAAACAACCTTCATTTACTGATCTCCAAACCCGTTCAAATAAATCCCAACTGTTCAGACTGAAAATGCGCTATCAAGATTTTAAAGAGATTTACACCTGTTTTTCCCCCCCAGAAAAAGTTCCACTAAATCCCACTCAGTAAAACCTAAAAATCCCCATTCTATACTGAAACCCAAACTTACATTAAATAATAGTTTTTATACACAACAGCAGCAGTAGAGTGGAAATGGAATAGATGTCATGATTGTATATTAGCATGACATGGTAGTTGCCTTAGGTACAGCGCATAAAAATGCATTTTACAAGAATTTGTGCATACAAGGCAGTAAACAACACAACAAACAAAATACAACACAAATAAAATCAAATTCACTGCTTAGTCAAAATAAGAAGATATTACTGCATTGTCAGTGGCTAAAAGCTAACATTGAGTACTGGGTAGTTGTTGTGTAATGATTCTGGAATCAAGACCTAATCTGTGAGATGTCTGCGGTGTGGAGTGGCAGTTTCTTTATTAAAAATAATCTATGAACTGAACGACTACAAAAATCAGGTACTGAACTGAGCTGGAGCTGCAGAATCATTACACTCCTATTGCAATCTTGCATTAGCATTACTTTTTCTTGACATAAAGCTTGTTATGAACCATTATAACTCCATGATATGGTGATCACAGATGATGACACTAAAATACAAAAAGTCAAATCAATGTATAAAACATGTCTGACTCATAGAGTCATTTCAGATGATATTTGCACCCAAAAGAGTCAAAGCTAAGCAGAGATGCTAATGCAAGCAGTGATCTCTCACAGAGAGTAAAAAGTTAGCCCACATAATGATCACAGTTATTGCTGTGCTTATGGTCCACTTATACAAAGGTTTCACCAGGAAATAAAATGACAATATAGAGAAATGGAGTAAGGGGAGGCTAAGAATGAGGAGTGTCTGCTGTTTTAGAATAGCTGTTCCCGGTTTTGCCACACCTGACTGGCTGAACACCATCTGATGTTTAGTTGTCACTGATCATATCATTTAATTATCCTGGATCATGTCGCCGTTGGGCTCTTTTGACTTCTCATTCAGAGGCAGTGCAGAGCTGTAGGCCACAGCGGCGTTGTTGGTGCGGGGGCAGTGGAAGGGCATTTTTGAGTCTACGGTGGGACTACACAGACGCTGGAAACGCTGCAGGGTCAAAGAATCAGAATCATTAACATACAAACAAATCTGTAATTCAACAACATTTTCTGCATCTTAAAGGAGTGATATTTTGCTTTTTTAAATGGAATGATTGAATATAAAGATAGCTTTGCAGCACCTCAAGGGTTCAAATTCCAACTTTTGGAGCTATTAGGGTCCAAATACACAAATAAATGAACCAAAGACTAATAACAGTGGGTTTAGCAAAATATGACCCTTAGAATGATAAATGAACTTCTGGCACATGGGATATTACGATCACACAGAATGCTCTTGTAACCTGTGTCAGGGTTCCTGGGGTGGTGACGAAGGCATAGACGGCCCAAATCGGGAGCAGCAACACGGAAGAAAGGGTGAGGATCCATCCCAGTGTGGTGGCCCAGGCTGGAGCCACCAGGCCTTTACCCAGGCTCAACGGGGACCAACGCACCAGGGAAAACACAAAGGTAGCCTGAAGAAAGACGACATCAGGGTCACTTAGTGCAGCAACTGCAATCTACTGACTCTGGAGCCTATCATTAGTCATGGTTTACAGTCAGGGTTTGAAGATTTTTGTGTCTATATCTTGACACTTTCTAAATACACACAGAGCCACTGCAGTGCAAGTGGATTCTGGAACATAAGACAAGTTCTTCTGGGCCTGAATGGAGTCATCCCTGTTCAGACCTGGTGATGCGTATGGCTGCATTCTTTTAGCAGTGTGAATCTAAATGCTTGCTGGCACAAACTGAAGAGCCAGTCAGACCCCAGTGAGGTGAGGTACACACATTAGGAGTTCACTGTAAGTGTACTTCTGCCCGAGTGCAGCACTAACACACTGCCACACAAGTCAAACCACAACCACATTCACCAACAGGTTTTAAGCGTTTGAAGATCCAGTCACTTTATGCCATGCAAAACAACCAATAAAAACAAGCATGGTTAAAGTTGTCATGGTGACATTTAACACTGACTGAGTCACAATGTCAACTCGTATATTTAGTAATAGGCAAAAAAAGATTCCACCTTAAAAGTTGCCCGTCAGCCTTTGAGCTTCACAGTGAATTAAACCCACAAATAAACATTAAAAGCTGGTCTGTTACACTTGAACAGTTTCTGCAGTAAATGACAGCTTGTGCCATTTTTTGGGCCAGTGTCTTCTAGACTATTTCAGTCCAAGATGCAAAAGGTACATGGTGCGTCTCCTCAGCATCCAAAATTACATTACGATGACATTTTACCCCACTCCCCCAAAGGGGAGGCAAGGGGTATTGTTTTTGGTTTGGTTTGTTTGTTTGTTTGTTAACACTCTAACAGCAAAACTATTGGTTGAATTCATACCAAATTTGGATTGTAGATCGCCAGTGACCCAGAATAGATCTCATTACATTTTGGGAATGGTAGGTCAAAGTTCAATTTTTTTTTGTTTATGAATTTTTCAAATCTTTTATTTCCCCATTCACTTACAATGGGCTAGATTTCACATGTCTATAAAAACATAAATTTTGTTCCAGTTTACTTCAAACTTGGCACATATATAGAGGCAGTTGATATGCTGATATTAAACTCCATGACACATATATAGACATGATGACATCAGCTGGATCCATGCCAAAATAAGCTACAATACGTGTGAGGGGCGGGGTTTGTTGTGCCTGGCACCACTTGTTTATATCAGGTTCACATTCAGATCACTTTTATTGTCATTCAGGCAAATTACATCACATATGCACTGCAGAACGAAATGACGACGCAGGGTCAGCAATAAAAACACACATAATTAGAAACACCTGAGATAACATCAGTTATAAAATACTGGTGCAGTAGTGCAGTGAATGAAATAAATAAGTGTGTAACGAGAATAAATAACTAGTTATAAATAAAAAGTAAGAAAAAAGTAAAGTAATTTTGACCTGCTGTCATTTCTGTAGTTTACAATGTTTTCATCTTATTGCATCTAGAATTTCTCCTTTTGGGACAAATAAAGAAATATCTTATTTTATCTCATCATCTTTTAAGTTGTTTTCATCTTGTTACATCCTATATATTTATGACCTAACAACCTTATCCAACAGCAGGAAATCCCCAGGCTATGTGATGCATTTCACTTAAAATTATATTTATAAAACCTCAATTAACTGCAAGTCCTGTTTTACTTGACAGTGTTTTGTCTTCAGATATTTTCACAGATTCAACCAAACCAAGAATCACCACTTCTGTTTCAGATTATGTTCAAATATGGAAAATAAGGAGTGGGCCAAGAGGATATTCTAATCTTAACAATTACTGACTGGTACAAAACAAGACTTTAGACAGAAAACGTGCGTAATAGGTGGTCTGTTTACTGAGACACGGAAGCAGGAGTTTGTATGAGCATGTATTTATTTATTTATATGTGAGCAATTTTATAATGTGCAGACACTAATATGTGTGAAAGCAGGTCAGTGGGGTGGGGTCACTCACAGTGCACACAGCTGGGGTCAGGTATTTCCAACACAGCTTGAAGACAGACAGGGGGTTGTACCCAGTCATATCCCTGATGTTGGCACTGAAACGCTCCGCTCCTGTGGGGGAAAAAGAACTACTTCACCAAGAGTGGCTGTGGTTCAGTTTGGTTTGGCATCATACTTTGGTTTGGCTTGTTGCTTTTGGTGGAGATGACCAGCTTCAGGTAGAAAAATCTGTTTTCTCTCCACACCACTAAAGAGGAAATGACTAGAGAAATGTCAGAGTTTCTAGCAGGAACAGTGCTTTAACCTGACATTTCATTGTGTTCAATACATAGTGACAAGACTATGCATAAGACTATTAACATATCATATTATATACATTATATTATATGTCTATATAAACACTGATTGGTTTATATACAGTTAAGGAAAAACTATTAGACCATCCAAAGTCATCAAAAACAATGGTAATGCAATCCAGTACTAACTCCTGTGTGATTAAAACAGACAAAAGAAAACATGGAATCAATAAAAGCACTGTTTTTGTCAGTACAGTGACATAGATAATGATGGAAGAACTGAAGTGATGTTGGTTATTATCAAGAAAACATGGAAAATGGATAGATATCAGCTCTGAAATTAAACTACTA
>JAPQRP010000014.1:5600327-5610374 GCA_037367295.1 Apogon hyalosoma
GAGGTGGAGGTTATATACTGACTGGTGTTCCAGGTGTTGTTACAATGCGACCAGGGCAGCTCCTCCTGAAAGCTGTAGGTCAGGTAGAAGAGAGCCCAGGCCAGGATGACGATATAGTACACACAGCCGTGCAAGATCATCACCTGACTTGCATACCCCAGACCTGGACAAACATACGAAGATAAACAGTGTGAAGGTTAACGCAACATCATCTGATAAAAGTCATAAAACACACACATTGTTACATAAACATCAAGCTCCCACACACATATATTCTGTCGTCATCTCCAAGCCACTTGACTTTCTGATAAAAGCATCTATTTATCCCAGTACTCAACTTGCAGCCCACATTGAGTATATCTTCGTTAAACTGAATGATGCTCTTATGAGGTTTAAGTGGGTTAGAGAGCCAAGGCTGTTTGCCCAGACAAATAGCTGTTTGTGGTTTCCACTAATTAAATTCAGGCCTTATTCTGACACCAGTGACAGTCTATATATGTGTAGAAGAATTCCAACAGAAGCATCTCTTTGTTCGAGGTTCTTCGTGTATAGCTAGTTTCTGCACAGAGAGGCCTGAGAAAGTACCACATGCGCTCCTCTAAAAGTCCAACCTTGTGCTGTGTGTGTTTCTGCAGACCATATGGACTGAGAGTCATCAGCCACACACATGTATGTATACACGCGCAATTATCGTTTATTTGTCATAGCTCCAAAAGCCTAAATGAAGGTTTACTGGAGCTCCAAACACACACACACTGGCTCTGTTTACAGTGTGTTTCCCAGGTGGTCCAGTGAGCACGGTCCCCACCTTGGCTGCACCTGCACATGGAAAGGTCAGTGCCTGTTTTACAAGAGCTTTGACTGTGACTAAAATAAGTTTTACTGGCACATTTCATGTTCTGTAGCCTCTCTGAGCCTAAGCAGAGCCAAGGCAAAAGCTGACAGAGAATATTATCTGTTTGGTGCTTCAGCAGATACTTGTTTGGTTGGTTTTATTTTAGTGTACAGGGGAAAGAGCATGATTAGCAAGTATGATGCCGATACTCAGCTTCTTGAATGTTTTTGCAGACATCCAATCGGTTCTAAATAGAGTCTTCTAGTTTGAGACTCGCAACACGATACAATAGTAAAATCCTGACTAAATGCCTTAAAATTTGGACAAAAGAATGAACAGAAGCTGGTAGACAAAGGACAAAGATGAAGGTTGCTGTTAACTTGCAAACCCGGTTTTTGGTTAAAAATAGTTGCAACTGAGAGAACTACAGTATGTGAACTGATACTGATGCAATAGTGGATGCATCTGATGGTTGTTGTTTCATTCAATTTTCTGCATTAAATTGAAGTGGCCCTTTTAGCTTCACTGACAGGAGGAGGAGGAGGAAGAGGGGGAGTCAAGTATTTTCAGAAATGGCACCATAAATCAGTCAAAAACATATACTAAAATCTTAACTTGCATGAAAACAAGTAATGCAAACAGACAAGACTTCGGGACAACAGACAAAATGGCACAACTTCAACATATTATGGATGAAATGCAGCAATTTTGGTGGAAAAGAAACAAAGTGATAACAGAGAAAGACAGATTGGTATACAGTTAGATGACAAATTAATTACATTAGATATTACTGTGCGAGTCTTACAAGTTTTACTACGTACTTCATGAAAAAAAACCCAAACCAGACCTGTTTCAGCTGGTTCATAAGCCTTTTATCACAACTTGAAATTATCTGCTAAATAATATCAGTAAAAAAGTACCTATTGTTGTGAAATCTGACATTACATTATAAGGTTACATCAAAAATTGCCAGATAGGCAACGTCTGGATTAATGACCTTATGAACCATCTGGCATTAGAGAAAAGAAGATACACCACAAGACACAATGCAGCCAAATTCTATGTAAAGTTACAGCCTGTCCTATCACATACTGAAAAGATGGACACAAACAACTTCTCATTGTAGCTAAGGAAGTTTTCTTTTTTATTAATTAATTAATTTTATTTCATTTTAGTATTTATTTTGGATGGGTGAGTTTATATATTTGTGTTGGGGTATTAGGTGTATCAGGGTTGGGACTCTGTTAGAGTGGGGTTACATAACTATGTTGTTATATTTTATGTACATTTAATTGTACACTTATGATTGTTACAATATAAAAAAATCAATTAAAAAAAAAACTTTGGAGGAAAAAAAAAAGGCAGATAGGGACAGGGCATTTTTCAATATAATTTGGTCTGGGTGGTCAGTATTGAAGTTCGATACTCAGCCCTGAGTTTAATATGGGCTCAGTCAGTCAACACACCAACTGTGCCTGTTACAAAGGACTGAATGACCCGACTGCTACTGACTAACATTTACACATTACACATTTACATATTACTCACTATGCTGCACCTATGAACAAACACATCTGCGAGAAATGCATGGATAAACAAAGGAAGCAAACATGGATAACTTTTTCTTATTAAATAAGTGTACAATATGGTTTTATTACAGATATATTTCATAGTATATAAGTTATCTATGAGTGACAATCAACATAATGCAGGATTTGCAGTGTTTGGACAGCAGAACACTGTATGAGGCAGCAAACCCTGCTCCTGTGATTTGCACGGTTAATTTTTGAAAAGCATGGCCAAAAAAATGGTGCGTAATTATAAATATATCGTTCTCTTACCTTGTCATGGCCTAATTTTACGTAAATCCATCTATTTTTCGCAAAAGTGAATCATCAATTAACTCTCGAGGGTTCCTGGACGTGTCGGCACATCCTGATGACGTGTGATTTGAGATGATGTGCAACACGATGACGCCTCGCTGAATCTCAGTTTCAATTTGTGTGGGAAGTGCAGATGTCAAACTACTACTGTGAAGTCAATCGTGTTGAAAGCACATGGAAAACCAACGTTATGAGACACAATAAGATCATAATTTTTCTGCAATAGTGTCATTCCATTTGGTGTGTGTTCAGTGCAGGTAGAGACGGTAAAAACGGGCTTCTAAGCAAATTTCACTTCCTGCTCACAAAAAAGAAAACATATCACTGTGTTTCTCTTGGTGGAAAAGTGCTTCACATGGACCAATCACAGACGTCCATACTGTGGTTGCGTAATGTAACTAATACAACTTTTATACCTAGTCATCTCCATCTTATATCAATTATGACTTAATTTGTAATTTATTATTTTCATTACTTAATAATTTATTTCCAAACTATTTTTGCACATTTGTACATGGTTGAATAAATGTTCTAAGATGTTAAAATATTTTGTGCAATGAACAGGATCTGACAATAAGCTACAGTCAATGACACGCATCACTTTAATGCCTGCTGGAATATTACACACCCTGTTTTTCTTTTTTTACACACCCTGTTCCTTCATTTCTGCCTAACACACTGTGGCAGGACACAATGAAAACATAACGCTCCAAATGAATTATGTGTTTTTATTGGCAGCAAAGTTGCCTTCTGCCTCTCCCTCAGATTGTTTTGAACACAAAGCCATTTTAAAATACATTATGCATACATGAATCTGGTAAGGTGTGCCAAATGTCAGATCTGTCACACTGTTTATATAACTTCAGGAGTGATTTCATCAATTGGTATGAACAAAGACTAGCAGAAAGTATTAGAGATTAAGGTGATTAAAGTCGGTTAAGTTGGATTATGAATAAGAAAAGCTGGTGGAGAGAAGATTAAGGGGAAAGAATACGGATTTTGGAAGGAGGTTGAATTATGGTTCATGACCCAGACAGGGTTCCTACAGGTTTCTACTAGTTAAATTTAAGACTTTGTAAGATGATTTAGAACAGAATTTACTGCCCATTTCATAGCCAAAAAAATTTATGTAAATGTATTTATTTACTCCAACGCCTTGATTTGCACCGGGGCCTGCAAAGTTAGTGATAATTGGTTCCTAATTTCAGTATAAGTTATCCGGTTGGAATGGGTGGAACTGAGTCAACAAACGTTACTTTCTTTGCAGTTTGGACATTTAACAGATGCATTTAAACACAATATAGCCAACAAGTTTATGGCAACATAACTTAAGACCTACCATATCAAACTGAATAACTTTTAAGGACTTTTTTAAGGTATTAAATGCAGATTCGTAAATTCAAGACTTTTAAAAACCCAGCGGGAACCCTGATTAATATTGCAGTGCTTCTGAGGCAAATATTAATACACTGTGCAAAATGTACATTGTATTGTATAATTTCCACTATTTTCCACAGTGAAAATATGATCCACAGGAAGAAACATGTTCACAAGCTGTTAAACAAAGCCAAGAAAGCATAACAAGACAAATGAAGACTGTGACTGATTATACAACCAGACATGGATATTAGTATTAGCATTAGTATTCTGCTGTTTAGAAATTAATAAAAACACTTATTTGCATTATTCAAGGTCAGAAAATCATCACAAAATACTGCATTTTTGTTATATTGTAATTTTCTGTCAGTAAATGCTCTAAATGACAGTATTTTTACTTAGACTCTGGAGGAAATGCCGTAGAAACAAATTCATTTTACTCAAAAAGTCCCCTCAAATAGTAATACTAGTTGTCTTTTCATTTTACCAAGCTGTTTGTAATACATACCTCCAAATAATGGGCATATGGTCCTCCAGGCACTGACCCCTCCCAGGCTGGTGTACTGTCCCAGTGAGGTCTCCAGGAGGAACAGGGGGATGCCACACAGCACCAGGAACAACAGGTAAGGTACAAAGAACACACCTGGACACACACACACACAACGAGCTATCCTTCATTCATCATATTCATTAATCCCTTACCTTGAAAAACAAAAAACCCCTCCGACCTGCTTTAAATGTAATCTGAAATCTAGAGCTCAGTCTCAGTCTAAACATTTCACTCTGTGTAGACATAGAGCTTCAATAGCTATACGTCTAACACTTAAAGTCTGTGAAAAGCAGAAATAAATACACCTAAGTTTGCCAGATATGCAAAAATAAGATAAAGATTATGAAAAAAGCTGAATTCAATGCTCTGTAATGTTGGGATGTGTCCACTGAAGGAGGAAACAGACAGGAGTAGCAGCACCAAACCAATCTAAGTACAGGAAATAAAATATAATGTCTGAAATAAAAACTAAGAGTCAAATACAAGCTGGATCTCTGAAGGTGAGGCTGAAGTGAAGTTTAATTTAATACTCAACAATATATTCCTGCTATTTTGATCACTGTGTTGTTCAGGATCACTCATCTAAAGCGTAATTGTCTGATTTCAGTCACTGCAGGTGTGTGTCTTACTTTTTTAACAAAACTGTCATTAGTTGCTTTTCCATTGACCCTCAAAGTGCGCAAATATAACTTGCACATAAAAATTTACCTAATGGAAAAACGATAATTTCGCCAAAACTCTTGTTTTTCGATTAAAGGTTTTTGCGCTGGCAAGAGGTGGTTTTTCGGACGTAGTGAAATTGATATGAATGAATGAATAGTTTATTTTTGGTTTGTACAGTTACCACCACACACAGTACAACAACCACAATAAACACAAAAACCAAAAAAAGGAATAGGCCAGAAGGAGAAACTTATTCTTTGCCTATCCTTCTTGCCTGACACACCGCTTACATTAAATTAAATTTGTACATCATTGAGCATTCTCGTAACAAAAGAATCAATAACAAGAAAAACACTTCTAACATCTCCACTTAATATTCCTGAATGATCTTATACTTAAAACATGTTTTAAACTTTGTCAGAGAAGTGAACAACTTAAATTCATCAAGTCCATTCCATAATTTCACACCCACACAACCGGAATACATCTGGATTTCACATTTGTCCTCACTTTCATACATTCAAAAACATAAAGACCTCTTAAATTATAATTACTCTCTCTTAATTTTAAGACCTCTTGAATCGTATTTGGCACAATATTATTTTTTACTTTAAAAATCATCTCTAATATTTTAATATATATAATATCATGCAAAACTGCAATGGAAAGACCTTTTTCTGCAACTAGTCACGTGAATAATAAAAAAAAAAAAAGCTAAGAAGAGGAGTTTTAAAAGAAACATGGCGCAGTATGTGTGGACACACCAGGAAACGAAATTGTTTTTTAACTTAGCACGGGATAGAGGGGTAATATATAATAATAATGAATATATCTGTAAATCAACATTCATTACATTCGTCACCATGTTTATGGAATGACTTCTCGTGTCATCTCGTGATAATAAATAAACAAATCATCGCATTTGTGATTTAATGGAAAAAACGACATTGCACACTTTTGTTTTTTTGATATTTAGTAAATATCAGTAAAGTTTTGTCCAATGGAAAAGTGACTATTTGGAGAAACTTACAAGTGGCAGATGAAGGTGATGTTTTCACAATAAAAGCTAAGTTAAGCAGTGAAAAGCTTCTATCAACTGAAATGATAGAGGATTTTATTTTGAAAGTTAAAAAAGTGTTACATGTATAGAAAAGGAAAATGCAGTACTGTTAACACCACAAACACAGGTGTTTTGTGCCACATATGACCATTCTATTCAACTTACCTAAATTATTAAACACAAAAAATTATTAAAAAAAAAACAAAACAACTCTAATAAAGGCCTGATGCCTGGGTACATAAAGGTGAATAAAGACTCCAGCCACTATTTAAGGAAATATTGCATGTTAAATATTGAAAAATCACAATATTTAGAATATTTTCTGATGGCAAGGACTTATCTTGCCATCAGACAACTTTTTCTGCTTCAACTGTAACTGAATACTACTTATTTCAAAGCCATCACACTCTCTTGACAAAAATAATAAGTTTACAGCCCAGAACAAGGGACCATAATGACTGTATGGCAAGAAGAAAAACACTGAAAATATCCAAAACAGAAATTTTGAAGTTGGGTCTTTTTCAACTGGCTGCAGTTCACACCAGTTGTCTATGTTGGGTAACTTCTGTTTTAGCTAAATTGCTCAAGCATACCAACATGCATGAATAACAACTGTGAAATACCACGGCCTCCCTTTTGTAAAAGTTTTCCTTTTCCATTTATGCAAGCTGGCATGCTGAATAACTACCATAATGTAGCTGTGAGCAAGTGGGAGGAATCACTGATGCTACTGTGATGTCATTGTTAAATAGTTTATGGTGTTAGGGGAGGGGTCATGCTGAGTACAGATCCCATTCATCACCAAAAGATCCCAAAAGGACAGTTTGAGTTAGTTTCTCATTTCACAATTATGTGCTTAGTCTTTCTATGTTTTAAGCAAGTACTTTCCAACATGTAACTGAATCTGCTTCACACAGACTTCAAGCTAATGTAGCAAAAAACAGAAAGCTTACAACTAACTGAACTGGCACAGAAATAAGAAAATATCTATCTTAAAACTTTAAGCCCACAAAACCACTTACTGTCCCACTATTTTACAATTGTAACCTCTAGGTTGAAGAGGAGATAAAGACATGAGGTGAAAAGGGAAGGTGAGGGAAGATGACAGGTAAAGAGAGCAGACAGGGCAAAAAGTAAGACAGAATTTACATGATTACAAACTTTTTCAATCTTTTCAACTGAAACTGCCAAAGTGCATGCCGTACCTCCTCCATTCTTGTAGCAGAGGTAAGGAAACCTCCAGACGTTTCCCAGACCTATAATCTGCCCTGCCACAGCCAGGAGGAACTCAGCTTTGCTCGCCCACTGGCCCCTGGCATGCAAGTCGTCTTTGGTGGCCTCCTTCCCATTGGGGAGACTCCCTTGGGGCACTTTGTTAAGCAGTGGGTGCCCTTGTTGCGGAGACAGTTGGTCGACCATCACTGGCTCTGGCAGAGACACACACACAACCCTAAAGACAAAACAACAAAAGAAAACAGGACGAAAGTAAGATGCAGGTCCAGTTATCCAGTTTCTCCAGTTAAACCAGGACAGAAATAGAAAATCGAACCTTCAAAATACAAGAAAACGAGGCACTGTCTACTCACATCTGCACAGCTGGGTTTGAACAACTAGAACTCGTGTGAATTTTCTGACAGTTACTTTTGTTGTAGGACTTATCTGGGACCTATCTATCAAGGATGGTACTGCGTGGGTGTGTCCTTTATCTGTACTCCACAGCACACTCGAGGCCAGGACTAACAAGGCAAAATTAACTCTTACATTTGGTTTTAGGCTACATCTGTATGTGTAAAAAATTGGCTTTTCTATTTGAATCATTTTTCTGCATTACTTATGAATCTGGTGACCTATGCCGCCAAAAAGCAATGTCAGAGTTGCTTCAGTTGTTTCATATCTACAATAAAATAAAAATAAAGTACAGCAGCAATCATTTCTGGGTAACAAGTTGGAATGAAGCGACTTCAAATTTCAGCTTTTTTGGCAGAACATAAACCTATAAACATAAATGACACTACAGACTTCTATACATCTACAAGTGCTGGATTTAAGACTTCGGGCTGACGATGCATGGGGATACGATCCAAAAGTAATATATGCAAGGCAATATTCCTAATATAATGTACAATCATAACACATCCAATCCAACTTTATTTGTAAAGCACTTTAAAACAACCGCAGCGGACCAAAGTGATGTACAGAAGAATAACTAAAAACCACATAAATGGGGGCGTTTATAAGCTACGGCTTTACACAAAATCATAACCTGCTGGACATTATGAATGCAACTTGTAAACACATTTTAAATGAATTGTAAATACATGTGAACTGAACTGATATACACAACAACACAGTACCACAGCATGTGCACTGATGATCCAACAAAAACACAATGACACTATCTGCTCTTCTACCTAGTCAACACTTTTCCTGACTTAAAAGTGTACATGAAAACTAAACATAGCCCAGTATCATCATACTCCACTGTATGCTTTTCTTTCAACCCCTGCTACTACATATTAATACACATTTCCAGGTTCTTATGCATTTTAGCTTAAAAATGATAACAGACAATGCATTTCTGACTCATTCCTACAACCTTTACCCACGTTACTGGAGCCTAAATCAGTCGATGGATGACTCGTGTGGTTTTTTTTATTTATATTTTTTTAATTGCCGTGAACGTCGTGACCCTGGTTTCACTTCCTTTACCTCCATATTACCTCCTGCTGCTGCATGTGACCACACACCGCACTGTTATAAACCTGCTTTAAATAAACCACCGCTCACTGTCACTTTCTCGATTTATCAACGCGAATAATAACTAAAACGGACTTCTTTTTTTTTTTTTTTCCCTCCCTTAATGCCACACATGTCGCTGCGTCGCTGTTTTGACCCGGAATGTCACATATGTAACGGATTTTCGTTATCGGACCGGTTTAATTCTTGGAGCCCAGAGAGAACACCGGCTCACACACGGACGGGTTGAATCGTTTCACCGCAGCCTCGCAGTCAAATTTTCTCCTGTTAAAGATGAGTTACAGGGTGGAAAATGACCCGTGAATTCAATGTTACATAGCCTACCTCTGTGTTCCCGGTACTTCTCCACACAGCGACCACCCCCGTACACCCCTGCGCGACCGGTAAGATGGTATGTTCCGGCGCGAGGGGGGGGCTGGCTAGTTTGGGCTCGTGCACGGATGCAACAACATACATGAAACAACGTCACCTTTGCTAGTGTGATGATGATGATGATGATATTTATATTCAATCTGCATCTTTCTGTAAAGCAGGCTGCATTATAACCAGAAGTACCAATATATTAACAGGACTGCAGCCTCCCTTCAAGATACTGTCATCACATTCAACTCTTAGTTTTAGAGGACAAGCCTGTATGTCAGTGTTTTTCCACTGTGGAATTCGAATGGGACCGCCTAAAGTTTCTAGTAACTGATAAAAATAAGAAAAAACAAACAAACAAACAAACAAACAAACTTACTAATAGAAAATATATGGTGGGTTGAGAGAGACAGTCGCACTACACTACATAAGAAGAAGAAGCTGAAACTGAAGCACTGTGGTACTGTTTATCTGTCAAATGTACAAACTGAATTACTGTGGTACTGTTTATCTGTCAAATGTACAAACTGAATTACTGTGGTACTGTTTATCTGTCAAATGT